>VWYP01031403.1:313833-509318 GCA_013400435.1 Pycnonotus jocosus
TCGCTGGGGAGGCGGCTCGGGCCTGGACGGGGCGTGGAACGGGCGAGCGGGCTCGGGGCGGTGCTCGCGAGGCCCGTTCGCTTCCTCTCCCGCTGGGACGCGTGGGAGTCCATTCCGCCGAGCCCGGCGGGAAGGACGGGAGCGGCCCCGCGGGAGGCGAGGAGAGCCCGTCGCACGCCCGGGACGGGGACCCGCTGGAGCTTTGCTGGCGCCCGACGCTGCTCCCTGGGCCCGGCCGCCTCGAACTGTGGGCGGGATTTTTACTTTGGCACGTCGGGAAAACCGATCACACCGGGAAACGCGGTGTGTTGCGATAGGGAAGTTATTGTCCTTAGTGTGGATTGGGGTGATAATCTTAAAACACGTGTTAGCAGGTCGTGCGTAAAATGATCAGGAGTGATTCATCCGTGTCAGTAGCCGCTGTGATGTGCACACAGCACGTTTTTCTCATGATGTCTTTTTCTGTTGAAGAAAACGACCTTTGTCTGCCTGAAGGAGAGGTTTTTTTTTGTTTAAACTCAGGAAATATCCTGAACGCAACTAATGGTTTTGTTATTTTTATTTTTCTTTTGATTTTAAACGGCTTTAGAGAGAGTGAGCTCTGAAAAGTTGTATGTTTCTTAGTCCATTCAAAGTAAAATACACGGACACTGAATTTTTAGTCCTTTTTTGTTGTGCAGCAGGAAAGCGTTACTTCAGTTATTGCATCAGCATTTATGGGGTGAGTCCAGAGCAAATTAGAAAGAAGAACAGGAGAGTTTCTTACTTTCCCTGTAAAGGAGTGGTATTGATCAGAGTGCTTTGCATTTGCCTGCTTCTCTGCCTCTGAGTGCCCCTTCGCATAAGTGTTGTAGTGCCACAGCCATGTTTCTGTTTTGGGAAGAGTCGATAGCCAAATTAGAATGGAAAGTCACTTATTTTATTAACCAGGGCTTTATATGGGTGCAGAGGCACAGAATCAGGAATTAAATCAATTATCTTAAAGTTCTGATGACATACTTGAAGGACCCCTACTTAAAGGGCTTTTGGACTGAGGCTTTGCTTTGGATAAACACATTGCTTTTTGTGTTGCTTCATAATAACAGTGTGGGATGCAACTATTCCACAGCAATTACTAAACTTTCTAGATCACCTCCGAAAAATAAGCTAGAGCAAATAGTAGTATTTTTGTTCTTAACTTAGGAAATCTACGGTATATTTTGTCTCTCTTCACATCTGTTGTGTTTAAAAATTAAATCTTCCTTAGCTTGCAGGCCATTTTGGAGAAAACTCTAGGGGTCTGAGAAAGTGGTAGTTTTCACTGAGGAAACCATTTGGCTTGGAATAGAAGACTTTTCTTTTAGGGAGCTTTTTTGATGACAAGCAATAATATAAACAGCACCTTCGTTAGGTGACAAACTAGGAGGTTGTTTTTCCAACAGAATGGCTTAAATATCCTCCCGTTGTGTAGAGACCAACACACAAGCCTGTGTGATAATACTGACTTGAACAGATGGGTTTGTTGCAGATGTTTTTTTCAGCCTGCACAACTGTGTTGTGTAATTTGTTTTAGACTAAGGGTACAGACTTTTTGTGGTGCAGAAGTGTTTTGGGAAAATACTGAAGTTAAAATCAGATAAAATTAAATGAAACTAGATCAGCCATACTGTCACTGTTGCTATGACACCTCATGTATGTATTCTTAAAACACATGAAGTTTGTTTGTGCATTAAGACTTGAGGGGTTTTGCAGTCAGTTTTAACTTTGTTTAGTGTAACAGTAATATTGTTACTGGTTGCTTCATGGGGAACTCACTGCTTTGAAATTGGTTAAAATGTTTTGCAAGTTTCTAGATAAAGTTTCTTATGTGTAAACAGAGATACTAAGGATATTAGTCCTGTGACACTGGTAGAATTATGATTCTGCCCTGAGTAGATGATGGAACTGTCAATTTAAAATATGTTCATTACCAGCAATTTTTATTGAATTTACCTTCTGCTTATGACATATCCCTTCACCCCTGTATTTAACAAAATGGGGTCAGTAAAACAGAAGGTTAAGAGAATACTATGATTTAAAGAGAAATTACTGCGTTAACAGTGCAGCCAGACCAGTACAGTCTCAGCCCCCTCTTACTGGGACTTCTGGGAGTTAGAGACGATAAAGAAGAACAGGGAAGCAGTGCATGGGTGATGGTGACCCTTGTTTCTTGGTACTTGTGAGTTCTGTGTGGGCTTAGACACTTGATTCCAGCCCTAAGGCCAGCTCTCAGCATTTGCTTAGTTGTAAATCAGAGCCAGCATGCTCCTAGTGGACAAAGCTCCATCCCAGCAGGGATCTTACCATGATTGGATTAACCAATCTCAGTGGATTTTACCAAACCTTAGAAACCATATGGATATCCCTATACTCTCTCCAAGTTTCTGAAGATTGCTGCAGGTGGCTCTGCACGTTGCTTGGTTCCACCAGCACTTAAGGCAGAAGTGCAGTGTAGAAAGCAACTGAGTTCCTTCTGGGCCAAAGTTGAACCTGGAATATTATAGTTGTGTTTGTGTTGCGCTTGCCTTAGTAGCTCAGGCTGGTTTTGAGCTGGCTCTGTGTAAACTTAGGTGGTTTGCCGTCCATGATATGATTAATCTGCAGCTTAGAGAAATGGCCCAAGGCTGATGAAGTGTGCAGCTCTGTTATATTCACTTGGATCAAGGGTGTGCTCTTGAAGGAAGTCCCACAGTCATCATCACTTAAGAAGTTTATTTCATATTGGTTTGTGCTATTGCAGTGGATAAGCTGGATTCCTTTTGGATAAAAATACATTCAAAAATGCACTCATACCTACAAACTGCCATTTGTTTTAGTGGAGTGGGCCTCTCCAAAACATGTAGTGTGGACATTAGGGTCTCAACTCCCATTAGTTTTGTTTAACAGACTTGTTCCTATAGTATTGCTTGCTGGCACAGACACAGCCTAAACTGACTGCACTTTGCGTCTGAGACGTAACATAAATCCATCACTTTGGGAAGGTAAAGTTGTGGTTATTTCAGTATTTTGAGTGGTGTCAGGCCAGTTGATCACTGCTTTTCTTTCTCCTGTGTTTTTGTGACCACTGTAACATTTCACACAAGTGAAAAACTCGTGCTTAGAGAGCTGCTAATCAAACTGCAGATGTTGAGAATCTGCTTACGTGCAGGTTCACTAGAGGTAATACTTCCATAAGTCAGCTGAGGTTTTAAAAATGTGTCAAGACTGTTTAGTTTCTTACTTAGACATTTGAATAAATTGGGGAAGTTGGAAGATCATCATGTGCATTCCTGAGATCACAGTAAATATATCCGAAATTGATCACTGAACTGTACTGGCAGGGTAGGAGGGCAGCCTGCAGAGAAGTTCAAGATGCTATTCCTGAGATGTCTGCAGGTGTATTCTGCATGGATCCAACTTAGCATCTCCTAACTTTTCATACCTATCCTTTGATTTGTAGTTGCTTAGAAATTTGATGCAGAGCCCCTCTGACTGTTGGAAGAGTACCTGCATCTGCAGTGTGTTCTCTAGCTCCTGGCAGAAAATAATGTGTTACGCAGTTCCCTTCATTGTAGCATCTTGGATACATCTTCCTCCCTCGTCCAGATCTCATTTCTCCAGTGAGCAGTTTCACTCCTGGTATCTTGATCCTCACAGCTTTCATAATGGAAACAGAATTAAACTATTCTCTCTGCTGCTTTCACGTTAGTAGTTACACAGAGTAGTGAGAAAGAGACCAAGGCTTTCCTTAGTTCTAGTTTTGATCTTAAATGCCACAGACAGTAGAGTTGCTAGGATTGGTGCATGTAAGAATTAAGTCAGTAAAAGGGCATCTTTATAGCTGCTGTGAAAATAACTGGACAAATATGGGGGGGGTGTGGAGAAAGAACGAAGTGCTTTGAAACGGAGTGTTGAAGCCCTGTGTTTAACAATGTGTTCCACATCATCTGCCCGAAAGATTGAAAGACTAAGTTTGTTCCCTTCTTACTGCCTTTTTCCTTTTATGCAGCAACAGTAACTTTGTTGACTGCTAAATCTTTGCTTTTTTAATTTAAATTACTAAAAAACCCCAACCAAACCATTCCTTCTCTGTGCATATGTAACATCCACTAGGTATGGTATGTTTCAGCATCTTTTAATTCAAAGAACTGATTCACCTCTTAGTCCTCAGGCTTTTTTTGTTGGCATCTCCGTAATGATTGCTCAGATAAAGTGCTTATCAGAGCAACAGGAGGGATTGCACCTACAGGCAGTCTGGAAAATTACTTCCCCAATTGTTCTTATATGTTTTACAGACCCCACCTTAACATCTTAGGGGCCTCTGATGGTGCAACTCTGTTGTAACTTGTTTAGAACCATTTCAGACCCAATAACATATTGGTTGCACTATCTGCCCAAAACCAGCTTTGTTTATCAGCTTGAAATGTAGGTAAGAACTGAGAGCCTTAAAGATCTTAATTTTGTGGGGTTTTGTTGGCTTTGTTTTTTTGTTAACATGTGAAAGTTTCAAGTAGTGATACCAAGGCAGATAAAGGAGTTCTGTTCCCTTCCATACAAGTTCCAGATTCTAGATGGACGTCAGCTGATGTACACATAGTCTGAAGAGACAATAAGCAACTTTAAAAAGCATAAAATGGCACACATATTTCCTGCTTTTCTTTGCCTATACAGTTCTAAAAATTCAGGAATTGTAGAAAGGAAATGTGTTCTTAGGCATAAGGAGTCTAAAAGGGAAGGGAGGTTTTATGTTTATTAGATTGCATAAAAGCTTTATTGAACTGTGGGGAAAATGTTTGCATTTGCTCTCTTATTTCTTCTCTGCCATCTTAGGTCTTGTGTCACAGGAGTGTTCATTGTTGTGCCTGGTGAGATATTGACAAATGCCCTTAGGGGGCAATTAATGAGTGCCCTCATCGCGTACCTCGTGGAATTAAAGTAGTTGTAAATGTTTTTCTTGGATGAATTACGTGATAGGGTTATATGTGTTCTTAGACTAGAGTAAGTTCTGACATTAGAAGGTATTATCAAATACATTTGGGTTTCTCTTTCATCCTTTCCAGTCTGCTGTATACCTTTATGTCTCATAGGTGTTTCCAGAATCTGAGGGAATAAAGTTCTATTGTGTGACTCTGTTATTAGAATTTTTTCAGATCTTTCAGATGTACACACTACTATGGTAGAGTACTGTCTTTTACTTCCAGTATTTAGGACTAATGCTTGCTCTTGACCAAATCTGGAAGGCACATCTGTTTCCAGCAAAACTTGTTTTCCATTCCTTGTGTGTCCAGTGCCATTGTATTCCTGCCTTGAAGAAAACACATTACAATCTACAGTTCTGTTGTATGTATCAGAATTTTGCTTGCCATAACTCTGTTTCTCCAGCCAGCCTTGCTTCAGTTTTGACTCATAGCTGCCTGTTTGGAAAGCAGTTGCAGTGCAGATCTGACACCGTAGGTTGTAAGGCAGTCTGTAGAGTCCAATGAGAAACGCAGACGTTTCTGCCGACAGCTCATTGGGTTCTTGTCACTTGTGTCTTTGTGATTCATATCCACATGATCCACTGTGTGTGAACTTCTCCAATGCTTCCTCACTGCAGCGTGAGTGTAGGTATACGCTCAGCAGTAATATTGCGACCGGTTTTGGTTTTTTAAGAACTGAGGGCCAACCTTCCAGGAAGACTTGCCTGTGTAAGGTTACTGAAACAATACTGGAAGCAGGAATGGATGCCTTAGTTGGATAAAGGGTGATCTCGAGTGTATTGTGACTGAGTGATGTCTGTTTAAGGGTCAGTAATAATATGCATGTAAAATAATAATATGAATAGAAAATGGTGATTGAAATGGTCTTTACTGTCTGTATGGCAGCATGTTGACACTCAGCTCATGGGCTAATGTCCAAGTTGTGCTCTAGGAGATTTGTGGACTGAGAAGTTAAAAATAGATCACAGAACTCTCTTTCAAGCTTTTAACTCTCTCTCTGCTGGAATTTGAGAATCTCCCCAATGTCACCTTAAATACAAACCCCATTAATGCTGAGCATTGCAATGTCCCAGTTCTTTCTGGTGTCTTGTTCTACGGTTGTCTTGTGTTTGATCATTTCTTGTTCAGCAGAACTACTTGCTTTATTGAAAATTAGTTACAAGATCAGTTTTGCTTTCAAATACTGCAAGGATAGTATTTTAAAGGAACTGTACAAACTGTTAAATGCTCTTAATTTTCACTTCATTCTGAAACACTTCCTTAGAAGTGCTGTTTTTAATTGAGAAAGAAGACTTCTACTACATCTGTAACATAATGAATAGCCAGGGGAAAAAAAAGCTGAAAAAATAGTTCTGGTTTTTAGTTGAATGTCCATATAAAATTTAAAAATAATGGACACTTACTACTTCACTGCTTTTGTAATTCATATTTGAGAGCTGACTAGTACAAGTTTCCTTTTTCTTTTTTGACAGATTGTGACTTCGAGAATGTCTTTCCCACCTCATTTAAATCGCCCTCCTATGGGAATCCCAACGCTTCCCCCTGGGATCCCACCTCCACAGTTTCCTGGTTTTCCTCCACCTGTACCTCCTGGTAAGTTATGTTAATATGTGGAAGTATTGCATAAATTAATTTCTTGATATTATTCTGAATTCCTTTAAAAGCCGGTAACTTTTGTAAATCATACATCTCAGTAAGTCCGATTTGTGTACATTGCAGTTGAATTTCTAGTTTTCCCACAGATCATGTCATGTGAGCAAGCTCCTTTTGGTCTGCAAAAACTCTTTGCTTTTGACCAGAAATTATGTACTGGACTTTTCTTGAGCCTTTATTCAAGACTGAAGCTGAGTGGTGATTTCTGTTAGTATGAGGTGTTCCAAAGCCACTGTTTTGACAGTAATTCATTGTAATAGCCTTTGGAAACTCTTGGGTATGCTAAGTAGGTGAAAATAGAGTAACTTTCAGAGAAGGTCCAACTTGCTGCATTGTTTTTCTCAATTTTTGATGTCCCACTTTCTTTTATTTTGTTTCTTACATTCTTTCCTCCATACATCTTGGAAATTTACAGTTATCCTTATAATTTCTTCTAATCTTCCCAAAATTATTCCTACCTTTTTTCTTTGTTCATCTGTAAGATCAGGCTCTGCTTTTTGAGTTAAGATTTTAATTTATTGGTCTGGAACCACTTGCTTTCTGTACATCATGAGTATCTGTAATGATGGCTGGATTCAGGAAACCGTAGAGCAGATGGGAGAGGGGAATACATCAGAAAATTGCTTCTCCAGAATTCATCACAAGGGCTGCAGAAAATAACTCCTTTCCTGTCTGTATTGTCTTAAACTGTGTTGTGCAGGAGTGTTTTGTAGACGATAGAGGCATTCAAAAAACAGATGGTTAAACTACAGCAAAATTTCTTCAAATCCTTTATCAGGCTAATCTTTACATGCATTAATTTTTCTAAGCATTTTTCTTGAGAACCATGAGATGTTACCTATTTTCTGATAAAGACAGAGTTCTTGTTTAGGTAACATCCAGCCATCAAAAATTTCATGTTGAATTTTAAAATCATACTTTTTTATTTTATCTTCAGTTTATGTATACTAGTGTATAAAACACCAGATAGTTAAAAAAATGCTTTCTGAAATATATTTTAACATGCCTGATATAATTTTCTGCTCTGAACATGTTGCTTCTTAGCATGTGTGACAAAGATCTTCTTGTTCTCTTGTTGTGTTTAAATAGTCTCATTTTAGTGTTAGGAATCTGAATAGTATGTATTGTGGAGAAGCCTGGTGTTGGGTGAGAATAAAATTTTTTTCTGCACAAGGGAAACTTGATTTGCTTACCTGTGCAGACAACATATTTTGACTTGTAGAGGATATGGATCTCACTTCTTAGTGTAAGCACATCAGTAGAGTTGAAAATGCCACAGAGATTTTATGAAAGTCTGCTCTGAATTTAGTCCATATGTAAGATGACAATTTTAGTGGCTTACACTATGATCTTTAGCTAGCTGTTTGGTCAAAAATTGATGTCTTAGTTACCTCAGCCTGTAATTTTTTGAGAAGTTTCAACTGGAGTAGTTTACTTGCATAATAATGGAGTTAGGTTGCTTTGCTTAAAAATACAGTTGCTAAAAACAGGAAGTTCTAGCATTTCCCAATATTAGTGTAGAAGATTTGATAAGGAAATGATTCTGATAAATCTCTGAAGATTAATGGATACCACTAAGATATAAAAACCCCACATTTTGCATACCAGAAATGCTATACTAGGTCAGACCTGCAGGCCATATAGGCTGGTGGGTTATGTGAGTAGTGGGACTAGAAGGCAATTTTTAGGGTGGGTGTGTATCCGTGTCTGCTTTCTGAGTCTGTCGCTTCATATGCCTGTAGTGTTAGGGATCTTAGAGTATGGTCTTTTGTTGTTCTTTGTCTTTTTCTGGACCTGTCATTTATGAACATTTTGGAATCTTTTTACTCTGTTCCTCTCTGAGACCCCTCTGTTCAACTCTGTCACCTCTTAAACCAAATTTGAGAAGTTCATTAACTGCTGTGAAGAGTGCTACTCTCTTGCTCTTAAGTCTGTCTTTAAACTCACTGCCTACTCAGTGTCTCCCTCCTGCCCCAGTTGTGATGTGGGAGTCGGGCGAGTTGAGTTTGTGGTTTTGTACACCTCAGCCACATTCCATGCCTTGCAAACCCTGAGACTTGAGTCTGAGGGGTGTGTGGCCTTTCCTAGTACAGCACCTGCTTCACCAGTGAACTCAAGTAGCTGCTGTTCTCAAGGCTGGGCAGCCTTGGGTTGCAGAGACCAGGTCTGTAGGCTGTAGTCAAAACTGTAGGTGCACCAGGCTTTTGTGTAGCAGCTGAATGATGCCTGGGGTCATTATGTCTCCTGATGGTGCCCAGTAGTTCAGTGGATTTTTGCGGCTTCTGCTGAACATTGGACAGATAATTTCGTAGAAGTATCAGTGGTAACACAAGTGTGTTTACCGAATTGTAACTTTAAAAACCATTGTGATAATTATGATAACTTTAGGGCTGCACAACCAGTCTTGTCGGGGAGTAGTTGCTACAGTCTGTGAGGTGCCACGGTGTATTAAAACTGAGAACATGGGAGAGCAATACAGTTTTGATTGTCTGAATGATTCGGAGGAATAAGAGGTAGTATGACCTTAATATTAAGGGACTGAGGAAGAGGATTGAGAGCTGAAGAAAATAAAAAATAACATAAACAAAGCAAAACCAGAGTGGATGAGGGAAAAACTGCAAAGGGTGTCTGAGGAGAAGTGTTTTAAGACCAAACACTAGAGAAAGTGGGGAAATAAGTCCAGGGGCAGTAGGTTGCAGAAGTTTGTTCAGGATTTTCTGAATACAGCAGTAAGAGAAAGATCAAAAGGGAAGGATTGAGAGGGAAAAACAATGAAAATTTTTGTAGAATGAAAAAGAAAGGAAATGTAGAATCTCTGTGAAGAACATGAGACTGACTTCACTGTTCTCAAGTCTCAATGTGTCTGCTGACCAACAAGTAGTTTTGATGAAATCTGTTCACTCTATTGAACCTCTAGCAGCTGACGTGGAAAGATAAAGAGCCTTTCTTATGATCAGATATTGGCTCATGAAAGTACTTAAAGCTGCCAGGGAATTTGGTAGTGGAAAAGAGGCATTGCATGGTTTCATCTGATTAAATATTAAAATATTATTTATTAATTAATGAATATTATTAAAATTCAATATTGTTCTAAATTAGGTGTTGGAGACTGCCAAGTGAAGTGTTCAGCAGCTTCTCAGTAAAGGTTTTTTATGCTACCTTCATTAAGCTATTCCATAAATAGTGGCATGAAGCCTGATGCCATCCTCTACAGGACCTCATCTCTAAAGCCAAATGCAGAAACGATTGTGCTGTGGGAATTGTGTAAGCTGGGAACAAGATCATCTGTAGGGCATCAGCTACCTTTGCTCTCAGGAATTCCTTGCCTAATTCATCACCCCACTGTCTTCTAGAACAATATTTTGGTTTGCATATGCTCTGAAAATAGATTTGTTTGTGAAAAAGTTGAAATAGTAGTACCAGAAGGTGACCAGGATGCCTATGATATGTTAGTGTACTTTGTTGGAATGCTTAAGGAATTACTGGTAATCAGTACTGTGAAATTCTTATTTGACCAAAATTGCTGTGTAATTTGAAAATCGTGTCTGCAATAATTTAATTTGTCTTCATCAGTTCTCAACAGGGCAGACTAATATTAATGTATTGTCTTTCTCAGGGACCCCTATGATTCCTGTACCAATGGGCATTATGGCTCCTGCTCCAACTGTAAGTATTACACTAGGGATGAGATTATAGCCAAATAAATTGGAGAGTAAAACTTAGTAGATGTCAACAGTGTTTTTGTTTTGCTCTGTTCCATCAGAATTCTGTTGTGAAAGAAAATGCTTAGTTTTAAATCCAACTATAATGCAAATGTTATGCTAATTTCTGATGTAGGCAAAGCTTGAAGTAATGTCTGGAGCTACCAGCTGCAGAAGTGAAGCAATTATTGTTCTTGCAAGAAGACATACTTCTCTCAAATACAGTGGTCTGGGCTTTGCCTTTGGATGATGTGTGCTCTTCCTGTGCAGTACAGGTAGATCAGGGAGATTCCAGGTCTCTTGCTCTGGAGTTTGTAGCCCTGACCCAGTACCTTGAAGGCATTACCTCATCAAGGTTTATAAGGCTATCATGCACCACTCTTGGGTTATCCAAAAGCATGTGATTTGAGAAGCTTACAGACAAGCTTGCTGTCTCCATGTTGCAGGAAAAGGCATAGTTGCATGCAATATCCAGCTGTGGAAAAGCCAGTGAAAGGTTTCTTTGTCTATCTTACTAATTTCACGTTGGAAAGGAAGTTTTTGGGTGGAAAAAAGTTAGTTCTTGACTTCAAGGTTGAATTACCATTTCTGCAATTTTGCAGAAGTGAAATCTTCCCAAAATACAAAATTTTTTGGTACCTTGTCCTACAGGACATATCTCCTACAGGAGGATATGTTCATGATAACTAGTGTGTTTAAAACAGAGATACTGAAACAGATTTATTATTCAGTTTCACGATTAAAGTGACATTTCTAAAAAGTGTTCTGAGAAAAGACTATGCATGAGGACTGTTAAATCTTAGGTGAAAGAAATGTAGCAAAATGAAGCAGATGATCATCTCTATGTTTGGAGATGTTTGCTCCTTAATGTAAAGAGGCTTTGGGTTGTGTGTTCATTAAATAAAGCAGTAGTGTTTATTCACCGTGTGGAAGCTTTAAGATCATGTTTCGTGTGTCCATTGAAGCCTTTGAACCAGAGTTACTTTTCTATTCACAGCTTGGTTTTTACACTACTAGGTAAGGTAATTCAACTTCCGGTGACTCAAATGTTGCAAAGTTGTTATTTGTTGGAGAAATAATACCTAATATTACTGTATGCTCACCTTGAGACCTCTAGTGGCTGTGTTCAGTTACACCTTCTGTTACTTTCCTTTGCCAGAAAATGGCAATCTTTTTTTTGTGTTGTAGAAAGTATTAAAGCCTGAACTGCTTATTGGTGTCTTACTCCATAAGCCTAGCTAAGGCTTGTATGAAAATTCAAGTTTGAAATGAGCGTGCATCCATCTTACGTCTTACTGATTTAAATTAAAAACGAAACCAATCCAACGCTTTATTTTACAACTTCTCCTCCTCTTTATAGGTGTTAGTTCCTACCACGGTGTCTATGGTTGGAAAACATTTGGGAGTCAGAAAAGACCATCCTGGCTTAAAGAACAAAGAAAATGATGAAAACTGCGGTCCCACTACTACTGTTTTTGTAGGCAACATTTCAGAGAAGGCCTCGGACATGCTCATACGGCAGCTTCTAGCAGTAAGTACAGCAGACTGCTTGTTAAATTTCATCCCTGGCTGATGAATAAAGTAATGACCCACAAGCAGTGTATTGAAACTAAAAGCAGAGCTATTACCACTGACTGGAATAGCAGCCCACTATGCCTGAATTCAGTAAGTAAAGAGTAGAGTTTTTTTACACTATAGATGTCTGTGAATAGAGACATATTTTATTTTTAGTAGAGTTTATTGTTTTTTAGTTTTATAATCTTTTGCAAAAAGTAGTTACATTTTTGTAATGTTTTGAATATAAAATAATAATTAGTGATACTTCTCTTAATTACAGAAATGTGGTTTGGTTTTGAGTTGGAAGAGAGTGCAAGGTGCATCTGGAAAACTTCAAGGTAACTTTTCATGCTTTTCCAAGTATCTAGATATATTCTTGTTTTTATTATCTGGCAGCTTTTTAATATTTTGACACACTGCTGTTCTTAATCATTTTACATTTTAAGATGCTGTAATATGATAGCTGCAAAATACTTTCTAGTAAAGGGCTAGTATTTTCTGGAATTGAGAAAAAAATAATATAATTGAGAAAGGTTAAATGGAAAAATGTCTTGGGAGCCTAGTTTTGCTTACCTTTCTTTTCTGAATTTGAGTGATTTTATCGACTGTTCCTGAGAAAGCTTTGCCAGTTTGGACTTAGCCCCCAAAGGAAGATACTATTCTAAAAGTTCTACAAGTCACTTCTGATAATATGTATTGTCCTTCTCTATGAAGGAGGTTTTCCTGATGTGAAATTTACCTTTCCTATTGTCAAGTTGAAGTGATTTAATTTATGTGACCTTTCTCCAGTGATTGCATGAAACTATTTTGGTTACTATTTTTTACTGTGTTTTCGTATCTTGCTAAATTTGTGGGCTTTCTTTTCTTTTTAAGCATGTAGTTCAGTTCCTTCAGCTTTTCTAAATCTCACACTTCTTTTTTTTTTATTTTGCTGTCATAAAATGTTTTTCTCATTTAAAACTTCATATAACTGTTGTGAAGAACCTTGTTTCAAATACTCTTCCCTCTATGTCATCAGACACTTGCAAAGCCACCTGAGATGTCATCATATAGACTGGATTTCTTAGTTAAGACATATGTCAAAAGCTTTACAAACACAATCATACAATAGTTTGAGTTGGAAGGGACTTTTTAAAGTTCATCTAGTCCAACCCCCTTTGAAAAGCAGGAACATCTTCAACTAGATCGGGTTGCTCAGAGCCCCATCCAACCTGACCATGAAAGTTTCCAGGGGTGGGACATCTACACTCTGCATACAGGTTCAATCTTATTTATTGGACTGTTAATTGTATCAAAGATGAGTTCAATTTGATGAACTCCAGCATGAGTGAACTTTGAGTTTTTATGATGTGTAGTCCTGGCTTTTAAAAAACAAGTGCCTCCGTTCCAAGCTTATTGATTCAAAACACATTTTTAAAGAAAGCAAATTACCTGAAAAGCTTTAATGCTTTTACTTCTCATTTCAATCATCCATTTCAGCCTTTGGATTTTGTGAGTACAAAGAGCCAGATTCTACCCTACGAGCACTGAGACTACTCCATGACCTCCAGATTGGAGAGAAGAAGCTGCTGGTCAAAGTTGATGCAAAGACAAAGGCTCAGCTAGATGAATGGAAAGCAAAGAAAAAGGCATCTAATGGGGTATGTATATAATGTGTGATTTGCATTCTTTTAGTAGAATGTAACTTGCTACTTTTAGTAGAATGTTACTTGCTAGATCAGACTGTGAGCATGTCTCAGTTCCTACTCCTTTCTGTGTCTTTACTTCCTTATAGGATTTTGCCAGAATCACATTAGTGAGTCTGAAGATATGCTGAAAGGCAGAGAAGTGTAAGCTCTTAATTTTACAGTGTTTGAACTTATCTGCAAGCTACATTTCTAGAATCAATTCTGGAATTCATTATAAAGTGTAGTAATAGGTGCTATATGTTTTGATTCTGTTGCTTCATTTTTGTTTAGAAACTCTTGAAAGTGCCTAAACCCTAGAAGAAGTTACTCTGTCAATCTGTAAATTGGCAATCTGAGGGGAATTGAGGTTTCTTACCCCTTCACTGATGATCTTTTGGAACAAATCAATGAAAAGGAAAGAAGTAGATCTTTCAGTAGAAGAGACAGGGATCAGGCATTGGGCTGCTTTCAGACATTTAGTAGATGTGAAAATTGCTTTTTTACTATCCCTTCCAAAAGCTAAGGATCTGTTCTGGAATAATTGCAGATATTTGATATATTGAATTCCTGTTGAGATGCAAAGATACTTACTTAATTGACAAGTTTGCATTAAAGTTAATTGTGTCTGTTTCTTTGCTAAAATAGTGTATTTCACTCCCAATCAAGTTGGGCTTTGTCTCTAACTCCTAAAGTTTTGCATGTGCCTTAAGATATCACTTTAAACATTTTTTTTTCTGTAAAATCAAAGTGAGAAGAGGCTCTTGTTCAGAAAACTAAAAATGTTAATCACACTGTAGGAAGTCAATTTTAAAAATCCCAGTTTAGAATTTTTCTTAAATGCATGTAGATTACAGTGGAAACACGTACTTTTATTTCATTTTACCTAACTAGAAGTAGGGGCATAATGATGACTTGAAGTGCTTGACATGTTTTTGACTGGATACCCTGTGTTTGGAATTAAATGCAGTGCCTTAGTAAAGCAGAATGCTAACTTTGTGAGGTTTGAGTGGAGTACTGTACTAGCTCGTAGCTTAGGTAAGGGCTTCATTGGACTGCCCTTTCATTCTGTACTGCCTTGTTTCATGTTGGCATCACCTGTGATACTGTGCTTCACAGCTGATGTTACAGACAAGCTTAAAGTATTTCTGGAGTTCTTGTACATCTCTCAAGAATTTTGTTTTCTCTGAGCCCTTGTGAGTTACAGTCAGTCTGGGGGGATTGATTGTAAGGTAGCAGCAGGTACTGTTTATGGCTTTGGTGGAGGCAACTGTATGAGCCCATTCTTTTGAACTGTAGAATGAGATTAACTCCATGGTTTTTGTTGGATTTTATTGGATTTGGTTGGTTTTTTGTTCTTTTTTGTGGTGGTGCAAAGAAAGGCAGTGAATTGCTGAGGAGTATTGATGAAGTGCATTGTAATCAAACGGCTTGCAATTCCTTCCATATCATCAGTGGTGTGCTGGTGCCACTTGGATCCAAAAGTTTCAAATTTTCTCATATATTTTGAATATAGAGGCGCACCAAGCAAACCTTTATCTAATTAGCTCCTCTCCCTGATCACTTCTCCCTGGATCTCTTCAATTCCACCCCCTATCACTACCTTCTAGCTCTTTTCAGCCTGCTCCTCCTTGGCCTGGCAGCTTCTTCAGCTCCAACTGAATCCTCCTTTCCCCCCTCATTCTTACCTGCTGTTCCATCAGACCCTTCCCTCCCCCTCACTCCACCCACCACCTATCGTTTGATGGGATACCCAACTGGATTCTCAGGTGAGATCCCATTTTTCTAAAAGATTCAGGGGATCGAGAGGTGGGCTACCTTGCTCGGTGTGCAGATCAATGTTCTACCCTTTCATGTAATATTTAGTGAAAGGCACTTCTTTGTGTTCCTTTTCCTCTCTACAAGGTTGAAAGGGGAAAAAAGATGAGGAACTGTGAAGTACTTGATTAACAATAATTTTTAAAATGATTTCTTGTGCAAGGAATGTTTTCCCTAATGATGTTTCTTTAATATAGTTCCCCCATTTGAAGTTGCAGCTTGGAAGTTTTAGGTAGGCATTCATATTGCATGGCACTTAAGTAGAAGGCTTGGAGGAACTGCTGTTGAAGTGACTTGAAGTTCTAGAACATAAAAGGCAAAACTTTTGACCAAGAGCTGCGCTATAGTGATTGCCTTTCTGGGAGCATGTGGGTGCTCTCTCTTTTCCTGTCTACTGCCCTAATGACCATTTTTCTGTTCTATTTTATTATGTTATTTGATTATGCAATCCTACACTAGCGCTCTGCAGCCATTCCATAAAATTACAATAAACTGTGGTATTACCAGTGCGAAAATATCTGACTAATAAAATGCAGTTGATAACTACTTGTATTTGTAGGTGGTTTGATTTTCATGTGGTGAGTTGTTTTGTGGGTTTGGGTTTTCTTTTTTTGTATGAGTTTGTTCTTTTGTTGTTGTTGGGGTTTTTTTGTTTGGAGTTTTGCTTTTTTATAGTAAATACTGTGGGGGCATGAATGTGATGATGAAAGGTGAACTTCTGATAAAAACACTATTACTCTCAATTTGTTAAGTCCTGTTACTTTGCCATTTTTCCTTAGAACTCCAGACCAGAGACAACAAATGATGATGATGATGCACTGGATGAGGAAACAAAGAGAAGAGATCAGATAATTAAAGGGGCCATTGAAGTCTTAATACGAGAATATTCCAGCGAGCTCAATGCCCCCTCCCAGGAATCTGACTCTCACCCCAGGAAGAAGAAAAAGGAAAAGAAGGAGGACGTATGTGTTTTGATTTTGGACAAAACAGATTTTTTTTTTTTCTTCAACTCACCTTTATATAATGGCCAAACCTTGTGCAAATACTTTAAACCTAAACTTCTGATGAGGAAACAAATCAACAAGCATTGATGTCAGCAGCAGTGTCTTTTTTTTTTTTTTTTGGAGCTGAAAGCTAGTCAGTTATAGACACCATCCCCTCAGGATGGTTTAGGCATTTAAGCACATAAACTTCTTGGAACAACAGGTTTGAATCTGGGCGGGACTGAACCGACCTTTCATCCCTCTAAAGATGGAAATACTGAATTTAGTGCAGTTTAATCTGTTGTGCATGTAGGGTTTTTCAGATAAGAACTTAAAAAACAACTGTAAAGAGTTCCTGCATACCATCCACCTCCAGGGAAAGATGTCAGGACACTATTGTAATGCCACGAATTTGGTAGTTTTTGACAAAATTCTTCTCTCTGCTTATAGTGTACATTCTTGTAGTGTGCCTTGATCCAACTGGTTGCAGCTGTCTACCCATATGTGGAAGCACTTCATTAGTTGTGTATGTCCTTGAAGGGATCCTTCAGGGATGAAAGGCATATTGTAATTTTCCTGCCTTGCAACATCATTTTTAAACAAATCTCAATTTGGCTGGATTTGGTCAGCTGGCTTTATCTTGTGCAATGTGAAAAAAAAAAATGTTAAGCAGGAATGAATGTTCTGTTTTAGACCTGCTTCTGTGAATGACCTTTTTATGGATTAAAACAAAATGGAGAAGGGGGAACAAGGATAAGCAAACTCAGACTTAGCTTTTCCAGAAAAGTTTCTAACCATGGGAAAATGGACTTTCCCACCTACCATTCTGAACTTTATATGAAAGAGATTGGAAAATTGTTTGACCAAGATTTTTACCCACTTAAGTCTTCTGCAAAGTACCTATTCCAAGGCAATGATACAGTTTCAAATGCTTATGGAGTTTAAATGTGGTACAAGAAACATCTCCCTCAGGGAGCAAGTCTGTCTTTCCACAACATTGCTAGTCATGGCCAACCTGAGGTATAAAAGTGCTGAGCTGAGAATTTGTTTTTCTTTCCTCTCCCTCCCTTTGGGAGAAGATATTTTCTTTGATGACAATGTGCAACTGAGTCACTGTCTAATGCTATCAGCTGTATTTTTTTTGTTACAAGCACTGTTACAATGTTTATTGTCCTGTGGGTAAATATACATATATATGGCCATGAATAATGCCAGGTAGTTAAACATTGTAAGAGACCTTTGCAGTCATGAAGAGCTGGGTGCTGAGTATGTCCCTGTGACAGAGCAATATTCTCTTAGCTCTGTGTTGTGTAGAACTTTACTGATCTGAGCTAGTCAAGTAGCCAAATAAGCTCTTTCAAAATACACAGCACTTGTGGGTTGAAATTGCAGCCCATCATCCTTCCCATGCTGGGAAGGAAGACAAGAAACTTGGAAGTTGCCATCTTTGGCCTGTGTGGATAGAGGTGGGAGTGAAGAGATGGTACTAGGTTGTTGTTCTCTTGTCCTAAAGGAGAGGGGAGAGACTGTTGAGGGTGGTGGGAAAGGGAAGGTGGATGCAGATGCATTGTTGTGGGCGGTGAGGGGGGTGTGGAAACTCACCAGCTTTGGGGCTGTTGTCCCCTGAAGAGCTTGGTGTGGAGATGACTCCCGCTGGTGGTAGCAGCAGAGGCTGTTAGTTCTTCTGGGTGAAGGCATGACTGCTGTGGGGGAGTTGAAAATGTGTGCGGGGAGCTGAGAGTGAGTGAATTCTGGTTTTCAATTTCAAGCACGGGGGAACCTCGCTAATTCGCACTAAGTATAAGAGCAGGTGCAATCTACCAAATTCTGCGAATTAGCGAGTTGATAAAATCATACCCACTGCAAATATGCTTATTTATTTTGGCAAGAGTAGCTTAGCCTTGTTTGTGATGCTACCATAGCATACTAATATCCTGTAGTACACTTGTAATTCAGTGAAGTCTTACTAACATGAGACGTCACTATGTGTTTTTAAGTAGTTCAGCAAAGGGAGAATTAGCGAGGTTCTTCTGTAACTTTGTTGAATCAAAGAAATGAGATCACAGCAATACAATATTGCTTTGTAGTACAAACATACAAAACATTGTTTTTCAGAGTAGTGTGCAATCTATTTTTAAAAAAAAAAATCTCCGTGGATTTTTCCGCAGATTTTCCGCAGATTTCCAGTGGCCCCACTGATACCTTATCCACTCATCACCAAGGTTCGTTTACATTGTAGGCTTTGACAATGACTATGTTTACTGCTAGTTGCCAGATTTGTGACTCTTGTCCATCTGATTTTTTTTTTTTCCACTCATTAACATCAGACTGTCAGGTTTGGTACTGCAGAAGGACTTTATTTATCTCTTGCAAGATTGGTTGAAAACTTCTAACCTTCAGCTTTTCTCTTGTTCTCCTGTGTCTGTACAGATGGCTGTTAATGCTTTTACTCCTGTCCCCCTTGTTTTTTAGGAGGATATAAATGCTATAGAAATGGAGGAAGACAAAAGAGACCTGATATCAAGAGAGATCAGTAAATTCAGAGACACACACAAGGTAGTATTCTTGTTTTTGCACTTGATACAAATTAGGCTTTTTCAAAATCCAAAATACCACTATTTTAAAATTTAGCAGTACATTGCAATATCACTTTAAATTATGTTTATATTAGGTTTAATATACATGTAGTTTTTTACAAGTCAGAAAAAGACAGTTGCCACGTTAAAGTGGCCCGTGACATCTTTATGCTAAGACTTTGATTGCTACTGAGTATTTTTCAGTCTTTTCACTTCAGCATGAATAAAGGCAGCTTAAGTTGCTACACATACATTAAGACAAGATATTTATAAGTGAAGGCTAAACGGGGCTGCAGTATAAGACATACACTTGAGTGTGTTTCTCTAGGTAGACTTGTAGCATTATCCAAGATTTTTGAAAAGATGAAACGTGAATTAAATTAAAGTCTTTTATTTTAATAGTTCTAAGTTAAGAGTGGGGGAAGATTAAAACTAGGTCAGTGGTTACCAGACTTACCAAACTTTAGATGCATGGAAGAACTGTAAATTCCCATAAAGCTAATCTATTCATTGACCCCCACCATTATGATAGAGATCATATGGTGACTAATGCAAGATGAAACTCACAGCTTGGAAAGTAACATGGAATAGGATGTAAGTATGAGTTTCTGTTTTTTATTATACTTATGGATGCCCCCTCAGAAAAATATGCAAAGGGGTAACTGGCTTGGAAATGTTTGTGCACATCAAGTCCCACCCCAGGGTCCCCACTTACAGAAGTTTCCACTAATGCTAGTGCATATGTGAATGTTTCCACTTTGGAAAGCGATACTCGCGGATCGGAGAGCACAACTATGCATGTGATGTTCTTATTTTAATGTTTAGATTAAAGTTGGTATTAATTTTTCCCCAAGATTGGAGTGGTCCTTGGCCTGGGGAAGTATCAATAAGCTGCTCTTGTGAGCACACACTCTTCTTTGCAAATACCCCCAAATCAACATTAAAGAAAATGTTGATCATACAGCAAGGTGAAGTGCGCCCATGTTGTTCAGCTTTACCACATGCAGTCACTGGGGATGGTACCATGTTTCCATGCAACTGTATCAATATGAGCACAGGTGACTACATGTTATTGTATGTAAATGTATTCAGTTTTTCTCTTGACTAAAGTTATTCAAGATAGAAACCTGGGGGAAAAAATCTAGAAAATGTCATCTGGAGAAGTTCAACAATTGAATGTGAAACTGGTTAGTGGTGAAACTTCAGTAGAACTACGTTCAAATCCGAGCCCTGAGTTGTCAATGTTACTAAAATACAAACAAGTAATATTTTTTTTAAAAAATTGCAAACAAAACAAACAAAAACAAAGCTTCACTGTTTCAGAAGCTGTTGGGCATTTCACTGCCCTTGATTTGTATTTTTGGGGGGCTATTTTGGGGTACTTAACATTAAAAATCAACTGGAAGTAGTCATTGTGTATATTGGATATGTTTAAAAGGGGCTGTTGAATCCTTAGCAGCGGGCTAGTGAGCACAGTGAACCTTTGCATGTTTTTGGTATCAGTTTATAAACAATAACGACAGACTGTCAGGGTATCAGCATTGCAGGGGGCGTCCATTTACAGCACGGACGAGTCTGAAGAGAGCTCAAGGTAAGATTTAAAATTCTTCTGCCTGTTCATTTCTGTTCATTACTTCAGTTTATCTGATACTGTTCCCATCCCATTACCCTGTCAGATCCTTCTATTTAGGTTTACAGAAGTTGACTGAGGTCAGATTTTGATTACAAACTACACCAGTATATTTTTTCAATTGGATTTTAAGGAAGTAGACTTAGGAGAAGGATTTTAATATAACAAAACTTGTGTGTGTGTATTTACACTTCTGTGAATATATTTTTAATAAAAGAGAGAAACCCACTCTCATGAGAAATCTCAGCATAAACAAAGTTTTCGAGAGTGGTGAAAAAGCAGGAGTTCAGCTAAAGAAATTTCTATTGGAACATCTAAGATAACCTGTAAGTATCAACCACTTCAGTATGTAAACTTTCTTTAAAAGTATATGAAATTTGAGGTAAGTTGTTTTTAAAAGTTGACAACCTAGTTTAACATTTGTCCCTACTGAGGTTTAACACTGTAAAGCTCCTGGATAATACAGTCCTTAGAAAATTAGTTTTTCAGCCCAGTGTATATTATAGGATCTAAATTTTTTTTTTTTCACATCAATTTTCTACCAATTCCTGCCATTTTTAGTCCCCTTTTCCTTTTGTGATTTCAATGTATCCAACATGGGTTTGCCTGTATTGTGTTATCAATGCAGCATAGTTTCACTGGATACATTAATCACTAGTAAATTAGCTTTATTTCTGTAATCCTTTGTCGGTTCTCTGGTCTCTGTGCCTATGGCAGAAGAACACTAATCAGGTAAGATTGCTTTTTAAAGTTGTCTTAAATGCTTTGTTTAAAAGAAAAGAACAAAAAAAACCCACAAACCAGAGAAAATGCTGTTTCATTGTTCCAGTTTTTAATTTCATTTCAGTGATGGTAAACGTGGAGCCAAAGGGGATAAACGTGTTTATTCTGCTCAATATTTGTTCAAAAAGTGGTATTCTTGCATCCATCAGGTTGAAATTTGGTATATTTGGTTGTTATTTGGTATATTTGTGAACCGTGTACTTGCTCTTCCTCCCAGAAACATAGCTAATAGGCAAGGTTAATCCAGTGTTGGCGGTCCATGTCCTAGCACAGCATCTGTAAGTTAACACATAACAATTGCTTCCAAGGATGGATTTATCTATCATTCTGTTGATGTATTTTCTATTGTCTTATAGGAATTCTGGTCATAAGAACTGTTTCTGTATGAAAAAAAAGTGGCAATTTTGTACAATTTTTAGTAAAACTGTAGCAGGTAACCTTTAGTTTCTGTGTTTCAAAAGAGCTATTTCCAACCTTTTTTTAACTGTCTCCATCTTGCAGTGGTGGAAGTTAAGATTCCATTCTGCAGAGTCCAGTTCTTACCAATTAACACTTAGAACTTTTTTAGGGAGGGAAAAGGGGAAAAGTGAGAGTTTTCGTCACTGTTTGACCACATGCACTGTGTGTAAGTGGATATATTTCTTTACACAAGTTTTCATCTAGGATGGTTTTGGTGTGCCTAGACTTTTTGGGAAACAACTCACTGTCCCAGTAAACATTCCACTGCAATGTATTTTCCTAATTGAACAGAGTTAATTTATCAGCTGAAGTTCACGTTACTTGTACCCAACTGGCTTATAGGGCCAGTGGAATTTGAGTCCACCTGCATCATGACTGGTAGTGCACTCTGAATGTGCAGTTTAGTCAGCTCATAATACAAGGCCAGCCCTACTCTGCTAAGGTTGGAGATTGCTGGTCTGTGTAGATCGGTGCTTTTGCACGAAACTTAGTTTTGTGATTGCTGCATTTTGATTTCATACTTATAGTTCCAAAAAATACCCACCAAACCCTATTTAATATTTTAAAATCAGTGGCGGTTTTGGTATTTCCATTACCAGCCTTGTGTGTTGCGTCGGGAATATCCAGTTTGTGTAACTGCAGAATTAACTATGAAAGTTCTCTTGTTGGTTTTTAGAAACTGGAGGAGGAAAAAGGCAAAAAGGAGAAAGAAAGACAGGAAATTGAAAAAGAACGCAGAGAAAGAGAAAGGGAACGGGAGCGTGAACGAGAAAGGAGGGAGCGTGAAAGAGAGAGGGAACGTGAACGAGAGAAGGAGAAGGAACGGGAGCGTGAACGGGAGCGAGATAGGGATCGTGACCGAACTAAGGACCGGGACAGAGACCGTGAACGAGACAGAGACCGTGACAGAGATCGTGAAAGGAGCTCAGATCGCAACAAGGATCGGAGCAGATCGAGGTAAATGTACTTCAGTTGCTATTTATTTCACTTCTTAGTGCTGTTTACTAAATGTATATAGTTCAGTAGATCAGATGCCATTCAGAAGAGAATGATCCTTGTGGAAGATCACAGTAACAGTAGGAAATCCAAATTGGGAGAATACTTGATTACCCCCACAGCACAAGAACGTAAAAACTGCAATATGCACTAACCAACTCTCCAATTATGACTTAAGCATACCAGTATTGTCTCAAATATCTCCTATTTTTCATTATTAGCTTTATTCCTGCTTAAGGTTATTGTATGTTTGTGGTATTTTTTAGCTTAAGCAGGTTTTAATCATATTCTTTGTTACATGATGGGCTTCTTGGTTGGATTTTGGGGGGTTATTTTCAGTTGGTTTGGTTTGGGTTTTTTGTTTGGATTGTGAGGTTTTTTAGTAAAAGCAATGGGACTACTCTTTCAAGCTGTAATTAATCATATCATATTCCAAATGCTGCTTTCACATTAAATCATCTCGTCAGAAGTGTTAAAATTGTCTGTAAGCCACATAAACACAAAAGATTTGTTAAGGATACACTTTATTTCTGGTGGTTTTGGCTGTGGAGAACTGCTAACACAGTCTGATAAGAAACAGCCATATGCTCATGCTTAGTTTCTGTAGAGATTGCTATTTAATGGTTAGTGCTCAAACAACTAGTCTTAGTGGATTTTTGAATGCCCATGAGTAAGTATTGATTTTATGCCCATTTCTGTACTGGCTAATCATCATCTACAACTGCAGAAGAAAAAGAAATAACCTCTAAGATGCTTATAATCATTTGATTGAATGGAGAGGAAGGCTCTGTACTGAATTTTGGGGTTTTTTTCTTCCTTCAGAGAAAAAAGTAGAGACAGGGAAAGAGAACGAGAACGCGAGAGGGAAAGAGAACGAGAACGCGAGAGGGAACGGGAAAGAGAACGGGAACGGGAAAGAGAACGAGAAAGAGAGCGGGAAAAGGATAAGAAGAGAGACAGAGAAGAAGATGAAGAAGATGCCTACGAACGACGAAAACTGGAGAGGAAACTGCGTGAAAAGGAAGCTGCATATCAAGAAGTGGGTTGAGATTTTTAAGATTCTTTAAATAAAAAATGTTTCTGAGAGTTGATAACAAGTCCTCTAGAATAAAATACATCATTCTCCTTTTCCTAAATATGTTTTTAGTCCTTTGAGTACTTGAGCTGGAGTAGAATACGTAAGTCACTATCAAAACAGACTTCTTATTCTGATGCTTCAAATTAAAATTATGCAAATTATTTATAGTACAGTTATTTTAAACAACAGTCCAAACTAACTTTGAAGTAGTACTGCTGCTCTTAATGTGGATTGAGGATTGAAGTGCATATTCTTCTGTTGCAGCGTCTTAAAAACTGGGAAATCAGAGAACGAAAAAAGAGTCGAGAATATGAGAAAGAGGCAGAGAGGGAAGAAGAAAGAAGACGAGAAATGGTAAGGCTTACAGTTTGACATGTAATTTTCCCTGCCTTGTTCTCTTGGTTCCATTTAGAATGGAATATTCTGCTGTTATGTTTATGGATAGTAACAGGGTTCTCATTTTGTATAAAGGCCATGTGTGTTTTTATACCAAAAAAATCCCCAGTTAATAGACTTGGAGTCTGAAAAACAAAGCCTAATGGTTTGGTCTTGTGAAGGCAGAAGACTGAGAAGTAGGCAGCTGCAAAATGCTGTGGTCTGATCATCACACACTATTGTATCTGTAACTTGTGTGAGATTTGTGACAAAACCTACTATGTGTTCTATATCATGCAGGTGGAACTAGACCTTTTTTTTTTCAGACTAGTATTTTTTAAACTTCCAACCTGCTCATGTGCCCAAACAATATTCTTTAATGTATCTAAGCACTATATATAAACGCCTCTCCTTAGTTCAGTAGTTGTTACCAATGTAACACTTGGAAGTTTTGTTGGAAAAGACACCTTTGGAAGATACATAATTTTGTAATCTCATAGTTTTTTGCTAAAGCGTAAAGAGGTTATTTTAAGTTTTAGGGGTGTTATTTCACTTTATAGTTTCCCAGAGGAGAGAAGATATTGAGAGTATAGACGAGGGGTTAGGAACTGCTTCAAAGCCATTTTTGATGCAAAGAAACACACAGGGGCAAGATGATTATAAAATACATTGTTTCATGTGGAATCCAGATTTTCCCTCTAAATGCATGAGGGGGAAAAATGTTTGAAATTGACTCAATGATATTTTCCATTCCAAATCCTCCTGTGTGCTGGCTGTGGATGACAGCTGTAGAAAGCAGTGTTTCATTTTGTGCTGAAATTACAACCATAATCATAATTTGTTTCCCAAGTTGTTAGCACAGAATTATATTACTGTTGGTTTAAGGATATTGCTTAAATACAGATTAGAAGGTCCTAATTTAATTTTCCTTAAAGAACTGAGGGGTTTGTATCTTCATTTTATCAAGGGGGAGAAAGTGTCTTCCCTCTTTTTCCCTCGTCCCTTACAGTGTTGGGCCTGCACATTAATACCACATAGGCCTGTACATTAGTGCCACATGGTTTGTATCAGTGCCACAACACGAGAGTGCTCATCCTAGGAGCAGCCATCAGATTAGTTTCTATGCATGAAACTATCTTAAAAAAGCTCTTGAAACAAAGCAGTACTGATAAAATACATTTAGGCTACCATGTTAAAATACCCAGTAGCAGATTTAAAGGACTTGGAGAAGAGGAACTTTTGATCTTCTTCATCTGTAATGTAAAACAAAGAAATCTAAATAAATACATGTATGTGGGTGGGAGTGTATGTATATATATATATGCAGATCAGTGACAGAATACCAGTGGGCCCTCTGGATGCAATACCAAAACTTTTCCATTTTCTGTTAGGAAAACTCCGTATTTTTAGTTTAAAGCAGAGTAGATCTATAATTAACGTGCTAATAACAATAGTAAATTTTAAACTCTTGGAAAGGAAACCAGAAATCATTATTTAAGTTTCAATTCTTGCAGGCAAAAGAAGCCAAACGGTTGAAAGAATTCTTAGAAGATTATGATGATGACAGGGATGATCCAAAATACTATAGGTATGTCTTTGTATTCCTAACAAAATCTCCATTGTTCATTTTAACACAATTGTGGGGTTTGTTGGCGCAGAGGATTATGGAGTTTATATTTGACTGGTAATGTGGCAATGTAAGGGTTATAATTACCTAATTTCTTTAGTGTCACTTCATAAGTGACAGAGGGAAAAGGGAAACTCCTTACCTTACTTTTTACTGGTTAATTCTTGGGAGTAGCTTCTCATTCCTATCACTTCACTTTTGTGAGGCAGGGCAGAGGTCAATGTAATGTCAAAATAAGGGGCAGGGAGAAGGGAACAAGCATGCCTCTAAATAATTCACTGCAAAGAAGCTGTAAATAATATGAAGAACAAGCTTGTTAATGTAAGCAATTGGGAGCATCCTTCAGCATGGGACTAGTGAACATGTAAAACGTTAATTTAGGAGAAGTGGTTCTTGTCAAAAACCTATAAAACTTGATTCTTTCTCTAAAGAGATCAGCAGCCACATTCTCTGTTTCTGTTTAATGTTGTGGGGTAGATTCTGTACAGTAAGGTTGAGAACTGGTATCTTAAGATTCTTCTGTTACAAAAATGGAGGACGCCAGATGCTCTTATGAACCTTACTTTCATTTAGTGAGAGATAAATCTGTATGAAGTTTTTCTTGTATTGTGGTACAAGCCCCTCATTGAAAGTTCTCTCAATAAAAAGTATATATCTTTTGTAGGGGTAGTGCTCTTCAGAAGAGGCTACGAGACAGGGAGAAGGAGATGGAAGCAGATGAACGAGATAGGAAAAGGGAAAAGGAAGAATTAGAGGAAATTAGGCAGCGTCTTCTGGCTGAAGGACATCCAGATCCAGATGCAGAACTCCAGAGGGTGAGTTGCGGTTGGTCTGACAGGAAAACAAGTCCTTTGTATTCTGGTTGTATTGAGCAAAATTGTGTAAGAGTTCTGATATTTACTCTTTTCTCTATTCACTTTTTCTTACAAAGAAGTCCAGATAGGCAGTAAAAACACTAGAAACAAAAAAAACTTTCCACATCAGCATTCAGATTTGATGGAGTTTGAAATCAAATTTGAGTGAATCAGTATTCTTACAAGAATGCCAGTAGTTACATGTATTTTTCTTGACTAACAGTCTTCTAAGGAGGAGGTTCTTTAGATTCTTTTCAAACAGTACTGGTTTTGAGAGAGTGGCTGTTTTTGCTAATTGTCTCTGTCACTGTAGATGGAGCAGGAGGCTGAGCGGCGTAGGCAGCCACAAATAAAACAAGAGCCAGAATCTGAGGAGGAGGAGGAGGAAAAGGCAGAAAAAGAAGAAAAAAGAGAAGAGCCAGAGGAAGAGGAGGAGGAGCCTGAACAAAAACCCTGCCTTAAACCAACTTTACGACCCATCAGTTCTGCTCCATCTGTTTCTTCTGCTAGTGGAAATGCAACTCCTAACACACCTGGTGATGAATCTCCCTGTGGCATCATTATCCCTCATGAAAATTCCCCTGAACAGCAGCAACTGGAGGAGCATCGGCCCAAAATAGGACTCAGCCTCAAACTGGGCAAGTTTACATTTTATTTCAATCTTCAATATGGGATCAAAATCAAAATTGTCAAGCTGAGTAGTCACATGTTTTTCCAAATATGTTGTATGGTTTGATGTACTTATATCAAGTAGTTGTTATCCAGGTGCTGTGCTTGAGTTGACCTATCCAGAAGATAATTTTTGTAGACTTCTCTTAATCCAAAACCTTGAGGGCAAAAAAGGAGGGAAGCTTATGCATGTTCAAGGACTAATTTTTGTAGGAATGTTCTGAGCTGGGATTGCTTGTTTTCGCATGCTTTTTCACCTTACTATATCTGTAAATATATCTTTCAAAACTCATTGCTACTTTTCATTGGTATATGTTAAATTTAAGACCTAGGTAGTTCTTATGTGTATTTAAGACCCTTTTAAAGAAAAGAAAATTAGATTTTTTAAATTCCTTTTAGAATATCACAACTGATGACAGTTGTGAGTGAAATTTGAGCCTAGAATTCCTTAGTACTTTAGCAATTTCCTACTGTTTTAAAAATAGTTGTGAGCAGCAGAACTAATAACATTTGTATTCCAGAAGGTTTGTGTATTTTTTACTGTTTTGATCCAATTATGCCAGGCTGCACTTTGAGCTCACACTGTGTTATATCTTGAATGATGAGAGATTGTACGGTATTGGGTTGATGAACACTTTCCTTATGCATTGCAACCTTTCACTTCTGTGCTCTTCCTTTGCTAAGGTTGGGGCTCAGCTGTAGTCTTACCTCAGAGAGAGTGCTAATTGGTTTCAGGGCAGAGAAACTGCCTATATTTCAAATGGGTCAGAGTCTTCAACAAACTCCATTAAAGATCTTTACTTCTTTTGCCACTTTTGTAACAGAGTTTGAGAGATTAAAAGCCAATACCAGGCATTCACAGACGTTTATGTAGCATACAAACCAATGTTCCTCAAGTAATGGGGGAAGAGCAAACTAGTTTTAGTTGCAGTTGATGAAAATGTTACTCTGCCTTTTGGGTTGTAGGTGCCTGCAACAGTCCTAATCAGCCCAATGCTGTAAAAAGGAAGAAACTTGCTGTGGATAGTGTTTTCAATAAATTTGATGATGAAGACAGTGACGATGTACCCCGGAAAAGGAAACTTGTTCCCCTGGATTATGGAGAAGAAGATAAAAGCAATATCAAAGGCAGTGTCAATACAGAAGAAAAGCGCAAACACATTAAGAGTCTCATTGAGAAGATTCCCACAGCAAAACCAGAGCTCTTTGCTTATCCTCTCGACTGGTCAATTGTGGATTCAGTAAGTTGATTCATTTAACCATTTTTTTAAAGGCTTAGTTTTTCCAAGTAAGCATTATAATTGAATAGAAAAACAAGGTTACTGGGACCCCAGTGGACTGAGCATCATCATCAAGTGGAGTCAAACTTGAGTCCTCTCTTTATTGTTTATGCATAATCCTTATTCTGAAGTATGCCTGCTTGTTTTTCTTTGGGGTCTCTCAAATTGCCACTACAAATTATCAAGTAGTTTTGTGGAAGGAGGAAAAAATGCTGTAAAAACATGTTTGAGTGGCTCTCAGAAATACTTGTAGATTCCAAATCTCTACGGGTTATATCACTGGTAACAAAATATATTTTGTGCTTAAAAGCAGTTTGAGTCTTCTAGATGCCTATTGGGCAATTGTTGCAACAGAGTGAAGTTTAAGGTAGTTACTCATTTTGGTTTTGTGGGGTTTTTTTCCAGACACTCATGGAACGTCGAATTAGACCATGGATCAACAAGAAAATAATAGAATATATTGGCGAAGAAGAAGCCACACTAGTTGACTTTGTTTGCTCTAAGGTTCGTATCTTCTGCTTTCTCTGTGACATTGGGAGTTTGCTCCCTGTTTAAGCTGCAGCAGTGACTCCTGTACTCCTGTTTATAATAGATTCACATGGTTTATCCTGGGGCTACTGTATGAGAGGCTAAGCAAGTCCTGAGAGTTTTGTGACACAGTTGATTAGCAGAAAGTCAAAAGCAGAAGTTGAATATTTGCCATGCTTACATTATATATGGGTGTGTATGTTTATATATATATAAATAAATGGAACTCTGTGGTATTGAAAGACAACTTACTTGGTGCTGGAGAAAAAAAAATAAATACTTAACAGGTAGATGAGAAATCCAGTTATGAGGAGTGATACAGGAAGAATTTTGTCTTTGTCTTCCATTACCAGCTTATTATTGAAGGAGGGGAAGCTTCTTCCTTAAATTAAGAAAATATAATTGGAAATGTAAGAATAGCCAGCAAATACAGGACCTGTGAATCTCTGGAGCTTTCTGGAATTTGTTCCTCAGTAATTGGCCATAAACTAGTACTCATTATGATGGATTCTGATGCAGTTTAGTACTAATTTTTGCCACAGCTATTACTGGAACCTGATGAACTGAAAATACTTGCACATGCAGAGCTTTCAGAATTCTTGGATGTAACTGGATTTTGGCCAAAAATGTGGATAGGGTTTATTCTAAGTTTTCACTCTAAAAACATTTGTTTCTTTCAGGTTATGGCTCACAGCTCACCTCAGAGCATACTGGATGATGTTGCCATGGTAAGCAGAAATTCTGTAACTGATACACCTTCTACATTTTACTGAAGCTGAAAGTCAATTATGCAAAATAGCAAGAGTCCATAAGAGGGAAATGTGTTAGATATGATTAAGCACATCATGCTAGCACAGACATTATTTTGCAGTTACAGAGACTAGGTACAAATTACTGACCCCTCTTCAGAATTTCTTAATATTCAGAAATGTGGAACAAGTTTTTGTCCCTAAGAGTAGATGTCAAAATCAACAATAACAGAACTGTATCAGAAATAAAAGCTTTATTCCTTCCTTATGAATAGATTTTTATTAGTGGTTTAGTGCATCTTTGCCTAATCAATGAGGAAAAGGGGATTTTCTGTAGAAGAGTAAAGGCTCTTTTTTGCCTGGTGTTGGAAGAGAGAAACTTTATGAAATAATGCTACTGTTCCATCATGTTTTCATACACTGAAAGGTGAATAAAATCTAATGGTCTACTCTCTTCCTCTAAGGAAACTTAAAGGCAAAGTTGGTAGAAGCCACATGCATAGCGCGAGAGAGTAGATTGTTTTTGATATGTCTAGTAGGTAGCTTGGGGGATTTTGGAGATAGATGCTGTGGATGATAAAAGTTTCTACAGATTCAAGAAAAGCCTAGATAATAAGTTCAGGGAAGAGAAATCCATTGAGAGTTTATTTAACAAATATCCAAGGAAGTTAATGATCAGAGATTAGGAGTTGATTTAAGGGAAAATACCATGCCAATGCCTTGTTCTTACATTGTTTCCAAGCCTGCCATTTCTCTGCCTATTCCCAAACCACTTTTGGATACTAGTTTACTCACGCCTCTACCTCTTAAGTGCTCAGCAGCCGCACTATACAAGTATATAGTTAGAGCCTAGTCAAGTCACTGATGCTGGACAGACAATCTTGCCAGAGTTTCATTTGGTCCCTCTCTCAGAGACTTGTATGATGCTATATCTTTTTTGTCATTCTGATGTGTCTACAATTAATCTTTATAACTGGAATACGTGACCTAAAAAATAATCTATAAAATGTGTATTTCCTACAGGTACTAGATGAAGAAGCTGAAGTTTTCATAGTCAAAATGTGGAGGTTGTTGATATACGAGACAGAAGCAAAGAAGATTGGCCTAGTGAAATAAAGCACTCTCCTTGCTTCTAGGGTTCCATTTCAATTTTGGGCTTTTCTTCCCCCCATTGTTCAGAGACTTTGAATTCTCTCTGTTCTCAGAGACTTGAGACCTGTATTTTTTTATGTAGAAAATGTGAATTTTTTTGTCCTCTGCTCTGAGGCCCCTTTTACCCTTCTCAATTAGTTAACGAATCCTGCATTGGTTCTCTTTATAATACACGAGGTACAATTACCGGTATGTTTTATAAGCTGCAGCTACTGTACATGCTCTTTGGTAATTTTGTTATGTTACTCTGATTCTTGTAAATATTAAGAAAAAAAAATTCCCTGTTTTGCAAAACATTTGCACTTAATGTGGAACTATATCAGTTACAGATGAAGACAAAGGATTTTACTGCAAGTTTATCAGTGGTTTTTTTGGGAGCATACTTCCCCTTTTTTATTTAAGGAATTATCAAAATACAATTTAAAAATAAGTGTCTTGAGCTGTTTTCACAGAACAGCTTTGTGTGTTCATTTGATCTCTTCATCTGACTGGAAAAGGAGTTCCCTCAAACTTCTCTTTCTAATGTGAACCAGTAGTAATCTTGATACATTGTTGCCCATTAAGAATTACTAATGAAGCTGGGAACCTAATCTCTTGCAGATGCTCTTCTTCTTTCCCAGAGAGTGCAAATCACAGGAAGTTTTTTATTTGCTCAGTTAAAACAAGAGCAGGACCTAAATTCACTAAGTGCTGTCTAATGGGGTTTTTTTTCTTCTGCTCAATTTCATTCTAGCCCTTAACTACTATCCCTTCTGTCTCCAAAAATCAGATGGCTTTTTTTAAAAGGAATTATTTTTTGAACTTTTAGTGTTTAGAAACAAAATGAAAAAGCCCTGTTTGGATGTAACTGTCTCTTATAAAAGAAAACAAAACAACCATGAAAACTAAACCATCAGTTTTCAAACAAAGCTGAAATCTTGTTTTTATCCATACTGTTAAACTAGCCCTGACTTTTGTTTTCTACTGTACACAGTCTGTTGTCCACCAAAAAAGGGTAATATTTTCCTGCCTTGTTTGTATGTTTTTTTATGAATAGACTGATATGGTATAAATGATGACATGTACTGTAAACTGCATTTTTTTTATTTCATACCTGGGTAAGAAGTCAAATCTATAATGTGCTGTGAGCTGTTTTGATTGCAGGAGGACTATGTTCCAGGGAGCAAACGGTCTCAAAGTTATTTTTAATTTCTGAAACACAATTCTTAATAGCAAACAAATTAAGTAAAGGTGTTCCAGTATCTCTATATTGTATTTAACTGAAGGATACAGGTTGACCTGTTCAGAAAACATAACTGTGACCTTGAGTTACTAGTTCTTTGTATCTGGAGAGGACACTTGAAAACACTGTTCTTAACAAATGGGATCGTGTAAAGGTTCCACCATGTAAATATTTCAGATATTAAAAATGTATATATTTGATTTAAGGGTCGATATTGTTTTGGAGTCTTATGCAGCATGCAATTGTATTTAACACTGCTTACTGAGTCAAGTCTTCCAAATCAGGGGTGGGGATTTTTTAAAAACTACCTTCTGCTTATTTTAGGTGACTAGAAGCCTGCAATTTTAGATGTAATCCCAGTGTGTTCGTTCTCATCCCTGTGAGGCTGCACTACACACCACCAAATCTTCTTTTTTAATTTGAAGTGTCTCACTCAGATGTTACTTTCATGTTGTATTTGAGTTTGCCTGAGAATGTTTTGGTTTGCATGCTTACATGTTGCAATCTTCCTATTTTTATCTGCAACTTGATGATTGCAACCCTAAGAAATTACTTCCCTGTTCTCTCTATACAGTTCTGCATCACAGTTTACCAAAAAGCTTTCAAATTCTAAAAAATTTCAAAGCTTTCTCTGTTTGTAGCAAATACAGGGAAGAGGGAGAGTGAGCTTCATGAGTGCCTTTTGACCTGGTAAATGGCATTCTCTCTCAGCAGTAGTAGAGTAGTAGTTAAACAAGACAAATGTGACAAATGCATTGTAGTGCCGCTGTGACAGATTGCCCAACATCTTCATGCAGATTCTTCAGAGGAAGCTCAAGCTGTGAAACTTCAGTTTATTTCTGCCCTAAACTAAAGCTGTGTGTGCAATGGACATAAGCTTGTACTCTTCCTCTCCTAAGGAGACTGAAGGTGCCTGGATGAGAAAGACATATAAACTTTAAGCTGGAATGTTAAATATCTAAGTAAATAAGTATGAAGAATCATTGTGAGACCATCAAAAATCAGTTCTGTGGAAGTTGAGATTTTCTTCAGTAGTGGAAGAAGAAAGGAATGTTCACTAGATGAACTCTGGCTTATCAACTTCTCTTTCAGAATGCAAGTATAAAGTCACTTCTGCTTTTACCTCTTACTCAAAGTTTTGTTATTATGTCTCAGTGTAATTGTACTTTGTGTCAGTGATGCTGGGGAGTAGAACACAAGTTATATACTGATGAGTTTCTTAGCATAGAAAGTAACTTCTGTTTGTTAACTTTCAACATGCACTAACAATTCTTTCAAGATAAATTTGGAAAATCTGGAGTAGCAAAGACTTTCTTTGCCAATATTACAACACTTCACTGTCTGGATGTATGATTTAATACACACTCCATGTGTTACATTAGTGAATGCACAGATCAAGAGTATGCTCAGAATGAGATACATAGTAAAGTATGGATGTTGCCACCAGGTACCGAGTACATCATGCCATAGTACAACCCCATACTATGAGGGAAAGTTACTCCAGAAGTTCCACACAATGTGTAATGAAAAAATACCAGTATTTACACAACAGAACTGGATGTACTTGTTTATCAGGACCTTACTGTGGAATAAGGCTTTAAAATTGACATAACACATGCTCTTATTCTCATAATCATTTGTGTAACTGCCATTCAGTGTTTGGAATATGTGAATACAAAATCTAAAGTATCATTTTTCTTCATCAGTATGCACTGAAAAGAAATGGGAAACAAGATGCAAGTAAGATCCTTTACCAATAATTATATAGTTTTATACTATCTTTTAAGCTGATAAGAGTCTTTTTGTTCTTAGAGTATTTAACCTGCCCACCTGCTGATTTGGTCTTTCTAATTGTGGCTGTTTTCCTTCATTCTCTTTTAAGCAGGAACCTGTACTAAAAATAATGATTCAGATGGTCATGGCTCTAAATCTGGGCAGGGGAAAGGCCCTAAACAGTGAGTTTAGCCTCTTACTGAATTCCTGTGTCTTACTACTAATGCTTTCCTATTACTGACAGGGAATTAGACCTTTTATGTTCTTACTGAACACGATTGCTAGATAGCTGCTTGCAGGAGCAGTATTTTGGAAAGTGGATACACTAAAAACTGCAAGCTGTTGGGTTTTATATTACAATTGAGTCACACTTTTTCATATTCTATACATTATCCAGTGTAGGAACATTGAGTACAGAATTAAAAATTAGTAGAGAGTCATGCATTGTGAGCAGTATAGGGTATTTAAAAGACATTTCATCATGGATCAAACTGATACTAATAGAAAATAGTTTGGTACAGCTGTATGTCCTAGTTTGGTTGTTTCCCCCTTTTAAATTACAAGTAGTTTTATTTTATTAGATTAGACATCACTTTCAGTCTAAAAAGAGCTTCTTTTAAATGCATTTCATATGCCGATGAGTTACTAAAAGTCAATATTTGCATTGCAATGCTTACATCAAACCTTGTAGGTGCAATAGTTCTGTCCCACTTAATTCTACCATAGATTTTCCTGTAGTGCAGTCAAATACTGAAATACAGCATTGTTTTAAACATGCTCAGATTTTACATTTTTTTATTATTAAGAGTGGTTATATGTATCATAGCAGTTGCTATATGTTACTAACCCAATTAATTATGCACTTGAAAAGGAATTCTGGATGATACTTCAAATACGGATAATAAGGTAAGTTTCAAATTTGGGATTGACTTTTTTCTTTGTTTTTTTCCACTAACCAGTCACAGCTCTGCTTAGAGGCTTCTTGAAAAGATACCATGTTGACTTTTAATACAATTTGTTTTGAAATACATTCCTTAAGTTACTTTCTTAATGCCTTTTTTGTGGGACCATTTTAAAACAGGGTTACTGGCATGTATATAATTTGTATTCAAAAGAGTTGTGAAGTGTATTTTCTCATAAAACCTGTCTCTTTATCTGGTACTAGGTTAGAAAGGTCAAGCTAGATTTCCTTTGCACGATTCCTCGCGGCTGGAGTTTCAGCGAGTGCTCATTCTCTGCTATCCAGCCGGCCTCTCCCAACCGGTGCCTTTCTTCAGTTCCCACCCGCGTGTCTTGGTTCCCGGCACTTGCTGTCGGCAGAGCTCTCGGCGTGTTCTTTCCGAGGCGCTCCCGGGTGCGCCCTGCGCTCCGGGGTTGTTGAGGCCGGGCCGGTGCGGCGGGGGTGCGGTGCCACGGCTGCCCCGGGCCGGGGACGCTCCTCACCGCCCGTCGGAAGTGAGGTGGTGGCGGAGGGCGGGGCGCGGGCCGGAAGAGAGCGGGGCCGGGCTGCGGACAGCGAGGAGCCGGTGGCGGAGCGCAGGGCAGGGGCACCGTGCAGGTCNGCGGCACACGCCCACGGGCCGAGGAGGGTCACTGCCGCTCCCCTGCTGCCCACAGCGGGGCTGGGGTCGGAGCGGCTGCGCTGGGCCTTGGCAGCTGGTGACACTGAGCGGGGTCGGGCCGGGGCCTGACCCTCACCCTCAGCGCCGCGGAGGCCTCCCGGGGGCTGGGACCGCCGTGCTGCGGCGAGGCTGCTCCGGCCCCAGGCAGGGCTGAGGGCGGGGGCGGCGGGGGTGCCCCCAAAGCGGTGGCAGCTGCTTCTTGCTGCTCACTTGAGGGTCATCCGCGCCGCGTTTGTCTGATCAATACTTGCTTTTCTTTCGCTTCTGCGAGGAGCTTACTTGCGTGTCACCTCTGTTTATTAGGCTAAATGTAAGCGCATGACAGCGACAGTTGTAACTCCTGTTATTCTGACCTAGGAAAGCCACAGGAAGCAAGGAAGAACCTTTTTTAGACAGGCTATTTTAACATTAACAGCTTCATTAGAAAAAAAAAAAAAAAGGGGGTCAAACACTTCAGGTAACACAAGCAAAGTTTTAGATTGTCTGTTTATGCACAGTTCATTTATAGATTTAATTCATTCATAGTTATGTTTCAAATATGAATTTATTTGTTTAGAAGTATAAAATAAAGTTGTTTGGGAAGATGTCCTGTATCCATTTTCTGAGCTCTTGAGTTTTCAAAAGAAAGTGTTTTAACAAAACATAAATTTTGAGGGCTGTCATTCAAACTTTAGTGCAACTCTTCCGTCAGTTACTCCTCCCTGTCTTCTTATTCTCTGTGTTCATCAGTAGCTGAGGGTTTTTTGTTTGGTGGATTCATAGTGGCGTTCTTTACCATTCTATAAGCAGGATTTTGTAGTTGGCGTTTCATTTTGGCTTTCTCTCCAGTAATTTAATTATAATTTTGACATGCCGCTCTGTGAAAAAACTCATTCTGATAGTCCACATATGGATGAAACTTTTCAACTTTTTCTGTTGTGGTTGCCCAGTCACTGAGAATTACTACCAAAAGCAGCCTTAAAACAACCTCGTTTTTATTCTGTAGCCCAACCAAAGAGTAAGAGTTAAATTTTAAAGGTAAAAGCAATGTAATTAATATTTATTTTCATCTAATCTTACATTTAAATTATATTTTAAATTAGATGTGCCTTATTTTAGTGACAAATGTGGAAGGGAGCTATTCTAGTGAATACTACCTTCACTTGCTTTTTCCAAACATTTTGCTGCTCCCAGTAGACTTTTTAAATTGGTGTTGCTTCGTATTGGCTCTTCATTGAGTTAGCTGCTGAAGTTAGTAAGCACTGTGCCCTAGTCCTGTTAGGTACATATTTATTCATAAATAGAGAAACAGCTTCTGTTCTGTTTATGAAAATAGGCTTAGCTCTCTCTTCAAGTAAGATGCTGTCTTGTAGCACTCCTGTCTTGCTGCTGCCAAAAGCAATAGGCTTTGCTTTGTGGTGTCCTCTGTTGTAAGAGTTTTCAAGCTTTCTCAATACCTTAGCTGAGTATACTAAAGCAGCAGAAAAATATTCTTGTTTTCTTTTCCTAGATTTTTTTTCTTCCGTTTTAGTGAATATAATTACTGTAGAGAGTTCTGATGAGTGCTGAAATTCACACAAGAGCCACTTGGGATGGACTGGCGCTCCACCCTTGAGGTGTATGCATTATTTAATTTTTATGTGACCAAGCCTGTGACTTATCTAGGCCTCCTCATTGTTTCTTAAAACTATGGCGTTCTTTCCTGAAATTTACTTAGGTCAGTCAAACTTCCTCTTCCCCCTATATTGCTATGTCCTCTTTTGTTATAGAGCGTATAGTTCACATAGGACAATTTTGTTATCTGACTTTCTTATGGAAGACCATATAAAGCTGTTGCATACATGTGGCATGTTTGTGTAGATGTAGCTGGTACATAAAGGGAACTGAATGCATGTTAGTTCTTGAGGCTTAGCTGAAATATTGTCTTGTGTAGTACTAGGTCACCCTTGCAGCATCACAGTGTTAAGAGTATGTCTAGATTTTAAATCATCAAGTGTAACTCAGTCATCCTTGAAGATTACTGTTAAATTTATCAGCAGTCCAGAACAGAACAACTTGGAGCAATTATGCTCTGCTGAGATAAAACATAGAAGCTGTGCTCTGAGCAAGTGTGGAATGCTTCTCATTTGTTGCACAAGAAGGAATGGAGAACTGCTTAAATTATTAGTTTGTTGCTGACTGATTTCTGTAGCTGATGAACTAATTTGATAACACTTAGATGCCCTTATTTTTGTGCTGGAAAATCCCTATTATGACCTCTTAGTTTGGTATCATGGTTAGATGATACCAAACTACCTAACTAACTGAGCAGAGTTTGGAATCATGGTTAGATACAGAATGGTTGTCTTTGGTATATGTGAACTCCAGAAACTGGAGTAGGGAGGGGAGGGAAAACCTGGTCATGTTAAGAACAAAGGCTTTTTACACATCTCTTTCCTTTCAGCATCTCAAGAAGAAAGGTCCATTTTGTGTGGAAATAAGTGATTTCCAGAGGACTGTCCCAATGACAGAGCTGTCTGCGCATTTACCCCAGTTTCAGCATGGGCAGCTGACAGAAAACTTCCCTGATACCCACCTCAGCAACACTGTATGTAACAAACAATTTTAGTACCTCGTAGCAGTTAAATGGGAATGAACAGTTTGTTGGGATTCACTTTATCTTTCTGAACTGTTGTGGTAATAAGCAGTGTCAAAAGAAAATATCTGCAAAATATCTGATGTTCTAAACTCATTTTTATGTACAGATAAGACCTTCCCTAGTTTAAAGTGGTGTGACCAAGCCATCAAAGGAAAAAAAAAAAAAAAAAAAGGGGGTCAAACACTGGCATTTACAGTATTTAGTGAGCTCTCTTGATCTGCCTGACTGTGGTCTGCTTGGTTCACAGGTTTCTCAGTCACAGAGTTAATTTTAGTCTAGGTAGAGCTTGAAGCCTGGGTTTTGTAATTGCTATTGCTGGAGGACTGTTCCTATGCAGGAAGAACAGCTCTGTCTTGTCTTACTTGTCAATAATTCTCAATTTGTTCTCGTGGTTCTTGAGGTTTTGGGGAGGAAGAACTCAAAACCTGGAGTTTTATATGATTGCTTTGAAAGACCTAAGCGTACACTTGTTGCTAAAACTATACCATTGTACTGTATGTATTTTGGAAGAATCAGGTTTAGATTATCTACTTGGGTGTGGTGCTCAGGCTCTTAGACTTGTCACGCTGTTCTTTGTTCCTGCTATAGCTCTTGAATATCAGGTTTCCTTGTGGCACGAAAATGCTCTTGTGAGGCTGGGCCACTTGTAGACGTGTCTATAGCAGCAATTCAAGAGAATATTCTGATTCCTGCTTCAACTCTTCTATACAATCAGTAGTTTAAGTAGAATTTTGAAAAATCCTCGGATAAGCATCATGCTATATCAATAAAAATATAAAACATTTGAAAAATTAAAACAGAAAAGTGAGAACTTTCCTACTGTGTCCTTTCTCCTTTTACTTCAGAGGGAGTGAGAAAGGTTTCTTTTCCTCTTGGACAGGTGAGAGATTAATTTTTATTGGATATTTATGCCAGATTAAAAAGGCAGAGTTCAGTGGTAAGCTGTGGGCTCACCACCCTTACAGATAACTTGGTGATGCTCCTTACTAGCAAAGGGTTCTATGTTTTTCTCAGTAACAGACTGTACTGATGAATAATTGCTGCTGGTGCTTTTCCTTTCCATGTATAAGTAACTGTAGTTCTGATACTAAGTTACAATGATGTTTCTTCCCTTTACACATCTACTTTGTTTTTGCGTACACCTACAAAAGTTCTTTCCTGCTTAAGCATGCTAGCTTCTGTGGCTAACAAGTCAGCATGTGAAATCACTAGGTGCTATAATTTGCCATCTCTCCTTCTGGTCACACACAGAGTTCAACCCAGTCTTCAATGTCTGCCATTGTATAATGACCTTTTAACGTCAGTGGTGTATGGGAGAACTGATGAAGTCCATGCCCACTGTCAGGCATGGTGCTCCTGATGGATAAATCTGAATTTAATAGCTAAAAACTTCTTATCAAATATGCCATGTTTTAGTCTCCTGGTTCAGGGACATTGGTCTGGGTTTACTATTAACTATTTTCCTGATAGGGAAAGAAGCCACTATCATTTGCTTTTGATACTGTTTATTCGCCTGAAAGCGCGTAGTTCATAACTTACATTTGCTTACGGTGTTACAACAGGTGTTACTGACTTTTTAGCTTCAGAGTTTTCACTTTTAACTATGTCTGAGGAAAGTGAAGAGTCTGTTCCTTTGCTTCCACTTCAGCAAGAGTCCATGGCCTCTGCTCTGTTTAATACTGATCAGGTAGGATATAAGTGCACTTTGTTCTTTTAAGCAGTGGGGCACGCGCATGTCACGTTTAGCTACACTTTAGTAGCCTGAAGAGACAACTTATTTTCTAGCTTTAAGTGCAAATGAGAGAATAACTAGTGTAATTCTTGATGCTGATCTGCTTTTCATGCACCGTGTTTTCATATGTAAAGGCCTTTTTTGATTGCATCTTTGTTCCTGACTAGAGAAGGGAATAAAATGGCACACATTTGTCTAATTTCTTCAGTTTTTCTCTTTGTGTTTGATACAACAGGTTTTTGTAGTGGCGTGCTAGTTGATTAGAGCTTTCCTTTGGATGTTTTTATGTTTGCTTTGTGAAGCTGTAGATTTTTAATTTATTTCAATATATTTTTGTTCCAGAGATGGGGTAAGTGGTCCCTCATGCAGGACTGTTACAGGAGAGAAAAAGCAACACATTTGCCAAGTGTGCAGAAACCTCAGTACTCAATCTGCTCTGCTTGTGCAGAGTTCCAAGGCTCTGTTCATCTCCAATGATGATGATCATCTTAGGCAGTTATTTAGATGGATAAGTGTATTGTTGTCTTGTTGTAGACTGAGAAAAATGGAGGATTTTACTATCAAAGTGAAAAATGTTACATTTTGCTATAATCTGTACAGAAGTAAGTTTGGTTGTAGCCAGCATTTCAGATTAATTAAACAGGATCTCTTTATTTGCATTCTTCCATATTTCCACTTCTATCTGACTTTGAAAAATTGTATGTGAGAACTTTATGCAAAACGCCAAGTGATTTATAATAAATTGTTCATGTAGTAAGAAATAATTTTGAACCCAGCATCTTTTTCAGGACATATTTCAAGTTGATGATACTAAATTCAAACTAAGGTTTAAACCATGTTGTGTCCTAATTTTAATTGTTTAATTTAAGCAGTTTTAGTTTGGGTTTTTTTTCTCCTCTTACATTCCATTTCCTTATTGAAAAATGAAAGAGATTTTCCTAGAGGACACATTTTGAAGCCCTGCTGAGTGTGATCCTGAGGATACCACAAAAAAAGGAAGGAATAGGCAGATCATTTAGTGCATATTCTTACTTTGTGCTGCTTTGTAAAAGCAAATTTTTCATGAGTTGGGGAAGTTGTAAACCTTCAGAGCTTTTGCAGTGTCAGTATTTACAGTTCAAAGTCCAGGGACTTATGCTCCTTAATCACTTAAGTGTTTTAAAAACTTCACTATGAGTTTGAGTGTGTACTTATCATCTCATTTCTGAGGGTAGGGCTGGGAAAGTTCTGTAGAGAGACTCTCTAAAATTATTGTTGATTTATCAAAAAACTCCAGTGAATTAATGAGATTCAAGTCTGCAGTTATGTTTGGAAATGCTACTGAGATCAGGTAATTAGACTTTAACATTGCATCTTTAAGGAAAAACCTACTTGAGTAGGAATACTTAAGGAAAAAATCATTAGGTTATTTTCAGTTCTCTGTCTTATGTCCAGATCAATTTTATGAAAACAGAGTGATATTTTAAAGGTATTGCAAAAGATATCATCCTTCAGTTTACTGTACATTTTAATCTAATGCTGCTTGAGTGCAATTAGTCAAACAGAACTGTTCTGCAGGAAGTAATTCAGAAGAAATTAGATTAATTTTGTAAGGAATCAAAAATATTTTTGTTTTATCTCCTATATTAAACCTCTTGAATTTGAACAGTACAGCACTGATTTTGGACACAGTAATACACTAAAAGAACGAGTGGTCTGTATCAACTGTCACATTTTAGTGCTTGTTTAGAGTGTCTGGTAATGATTTTATTTCTTTGCTTTGTAGTCTAGAAAAAGTAAAGCATAGACCACTCTCCTGTTGTGTTCTCTGTATATGCACACAATGTATAAAAGGTGAATGCCCCCTGCTCGTGGTGCTTCTTGAAGAGGGTGCAAAAGATTTGTGACACCAGGAGCCTGGAGTGCAGGCCTGATCATTTACCAATAGGTGACGTTCCATTGGAAGTTTACCACTGTCTTGATATTTGAATTATATGCTTGATGTTTCAAGTGTTGTACCCTTCATGTTTCAGTATTAGGAAGGACAGGAAGCTCTTTCATGTTTGTGATAAAAGTGGTGGAATTTCTTCAATATTAATGAAAGCATGTGGCAGCAGTTTCCTTGGGAAATAAGAAAATTTGCATGCTTAACTTACTGCCCTGAAACTTAGGGATCAAATAGCAGTCTGAGGACTGAGAATTACCTGAGTTTGATCACCATTTCTGTGCCGTTCTTACTAAAAATATGAGAACACCATACCTCATGAAAATCCATTTTAACATATATTCTACTTAGTATATAGTAAAGGAAGTAGACATTTTCTTGGGATTTTCATGGAGAGGGGATCACAAGCATCTGTCTGGAATTACTCTTAAGGGTCAATACAGTTGATTCTTGTCAAGTTACAGGCATTCTACTGTCATGCGTCCTTTTACCAACTGTAGTTTGAACCAAGGGAAAAAGATGCCTTTATTCATCTTTTGAAACTCTGTTTAAAGGAAAGGTGACACAGGCTCTTAGATCAACCAGCCTACTTTTGACTGTTGGTGTTTTTTATGTAATTTTTCTAACATGACCCTGTGCTCCCATTCTTTTAATAACTGTGATGCAGTTAATTACTACTCTTTAAATCCCTTCTGTTGCAAGTGTTCTTGGCAGTAAATATTATCTTACATATTTCCTCCTCAGGGTCATCTTTAGCTTAAATGTACAAGCACATGTTTGTGGAGAGTTGCTGAGGAAACTGGTTTTTATGTATTGCAGAATGACAACAGTGAAAGACGTCGCCATGATAATAGTGAGCGCAGAAGAAATGACAATGCCGAGTCTGAGACTAATGGGCAGCCGCAGAACAACGTTCAGCAGGTGGTGGAGCAAGATGAAGAAGAAGATGAAGAGTTAACACTGAAATATGGGGCAAAACATGTGATTATGCTGTTTGTGCCTGTCACGCTTTGCATGGTGGTTGTTGTTGCAACTATCAAGTCTGTCAGCTTTTATACACGCAAGGATGGACAGCTGTATGTATCAGTATTTCCCCCTATATTTTAGTGGACTTAGATAATTTTCTTTAAACTCCCAATTTTTTTGGAATCTGATTCAAGCAGTGAACTTTGTCTTGCCTCTGTTTTCCCCTTGTCCAGTCCAGAGGTAGTTTTGTTTTATTCCTTCCAGAAATCAGACTCTTCTCTTTGTGGTACTATTGACATTTGTTGTTTGTCTGGTGACCAGTGGGGGTAATATCTTGGTTGTTACTGCTTGATTTGAATCCTAGTCTTCATTTTAATACTTTATCATGCTGCATGGTATTTATAAAATAAACTCCATCTGGAGCCAAAGCCATTTCACTTGTACTATGCTAGAATAAAAGAGTTTTGGAAAAGGAACAAACCTACTAGAGTAAATTAAATAACATGTATGCCATGTTCTGGTTTGCCCATGCTGTTTGATAAAGAAATTCAAATGCAAGTGGGATATAACTTCAAGAGGTTTACTTCTGGTGAAGTTATAGAAACTTTCCTGGCAGATGTTTTTGTAGAAGTTTTTGGGATTTTGGTAACATATTAATGTTGCCAAAAAAACCCCAATTCCAGTGAAAGCTGATTTGAGAGAAAGGGGGCAAAGGAAGAATACTGAGCCTGTCAGAAACTGCAGGAAGTCGTAGAATCACAGAATGTTAAGGAGTTGGAATAGACCTTAAAAATCAGTCTAAATGTTCCACTGTGAAAACATTTAGACAAAATGATTCAAAGTGTGTTTGGCTTTGAAATGTTTGTATAATATAATTGTCATGAAATGTTTCAATGAAACACAAAGTTCTTCTTCACTTTCGAAGTTGTTGATCAAAGAATTTTTTTTTGAGATTTTATTTATGATAAGTGTTTTCTCCCTGTCTAACCTTTCCACCCTACAATGAAGTAGTTGCTCCAGGAGATTGTATTTCTTTAGGAAAGAGTGAGTTGAACCCATACATTGTTTTGTTGAAATCACAGGGGAGCCTTTCATGGCGAATCCGTTGGTGAAATTCCAGCTGCACTGGCCAGCATGTGAGTGGTAGCATGGGAGAGTGGCAGTGACACACAGCGTGGGAGTAGCCATATCAAAGTGCAGGCAGCTGTGGGCTTTATCTGCTTTACAAAGCAGAAAACAGTAGTAATCTAAGAATGTAGGAAAGGCAAGTCTTCTAAGGAATTCAAGTTTGCCTAGTATGATACTGTGCTGCCTTTCAAGTTTTGCCTTAGTAGAAAATAGATGTGCTTTTACAGCTCTGAATTGAAAGATTACTGCAGTTTTGTTTGATGTTGGCCTCACATACCAAAAACATCTGTGCATTCAGTGTCATTTCAGTTGACTTTTTGTTTTTGTAGCATCTACACTCCTTTTACAGAAGAGACAGAGACAGTAGGACAGAGAGCCCTGAATTCTATTCTTAATGCAGCCATCATGATCAGCGTCATCATTGTCATGACCATCCTCCTGGTTGTGCTTTACAAATATAGGTGCTATAAGGTAAGTTGTGCTAGGGTTTTTACTAGTACGGAGTATTTAGAGAATGGAACAAAATGAAGGCTTATCAAGGATGGGTGAGTGAGAGTAGCAGAATTGGTGATTTAATTCACCATTTCAGTTTTGTGGGTTTTTTGTGCCTGTTCATTTGGCATAAAGCAGGGCAGAGGCCCAGTGCTATCACTGCCATCTGTTCTGTCAGTTAGAAACAGGGTGACATTGCTTTCTATTCTTTTGAAATGTTCATGCACTGAAATCTTTCTGTGGTCAAGAAATACAAAGGACAGACTTGGTCCTATTTTGAGGGCTCCCCTCTGTTACCCTGTCACCAGTAGAGATGTCTTCCATCAGTGTGTGGCTGTACACACTCCCTGTGTGGCTGTACACACCAGGCAGTATTTGTATGGCCAACAGAGTCTCTAAGGCTCTTTGTGAAAGGCTTCAATCATGTAATGATGTAATCTAGGCAAGTCCAGGCTTAGCAAAATTAATTGCCGTGCCACCTGCATGGGAGGAGTTGTCCATGAAAATTCCTGGTTTGTTTTGGTCTTAATGATCCATTTCACAAGGATTAGCCTAATAGAACTTCTCAGTAAACAGCCAGGACCTTGAATCTGTTTCATAGTTGTAAAACACATAGTGGGATTCAAAGGTTTGCTTCATTTAATTTTGTTTTCAAGAGGGAACAGTGGTTTTGGTCTTCATGTCTGTGGATGAAACTGCTTTACAAGTTATCTGTCGAGTGACAGGGGAAATTATTTTTGCCTGAATCTACATACCTCGTGGAATACTGGTTTTTAACATACGGACCTTCACTTTTATCAGTGTGATGTTACATCTGAACTGGCAAAGTGTTCTTGTTAAATTGGCAATTCTCTTCATTCTAATGAAGTCAAATAACTGCTGTGCTTTAACTAGGTTCCTTAGTAGCCACTTGGTTCTCCTCAGCTGCTGAAGGCAACAACTAGTTTTTATTAAACTTTTCACGTTTCTGGTTTTCTTCTTAACCTTTTAAAGCACAGCATATTTCCCTTACAAAAACAATTGTTCTACTAAAAATAAGAATCATTAGATACCAGAAATTTCCTGTGGTTATATCTTATGCTAATTAAACTAAATTACTAAATTATTTTAAAATTTTATGTCAGCGTATTTCTATGCCGCTATGTCAGAGTGCTGTGAAATGTAGCTACATGTCAATTGAGTTCTATTTTACTTGCAGTTCTGTATGTAGGTTGTAGTCCAGATTATGGGGAATGGAATTTATATTGAAACAACATTAGGTCTTCATCTGGTAGTGACAATTTGCTTATCCTCACACAATTTTTATCTGAAAACTCTTTTGAAGAAAGGAAATGCTACTTCAGTTTCACTATTGTTAGTTTTTTGTGGTTGTCTTGTACATTATATGTTAAGCATGATCCTGATTCTAGCTCCTCAATCTAACCAGGAACAGCATCTTTAAAGGGGATTATTTGATTTTCTTTTTAATTCATTATTCTCTGTGTTCTTAGTTATTTCAGTCTGCCTAACCAAAGTCTGACTGTTGTAGCTTATTTTAATTCTCTGCATCCTGCAGCCCATCCTTAATTTTTATTCAAGTTGTAGCAGATAGAGCCAAATTTGTACCACCAATCAAAGCATCAAAGTTGTTGTTAAATGAAGAATGAAAGTTCTTTAATGAGAAGGCAAAAAAACCTGTTGTGGTACTCTGCTAGGAAAACAGCAAGCAAAACTTACAAGAAGTACTTTGGAAAAGTCAGCTGTAAGAAAAGAGACTGGTGATCTGGAAAATGCTATAGTAAATGAGATACATACTGAGAATAAAGCAAACGTCTGTATGTAAAATACCAACTTAGATCAACTCTTGCAACTGCCTCCTGTAGTTCTGTTCACAGTAGTTATGCAAGGTGTGTGTAGAAGTTTGCTGGACTGTGGCCTTGGTGTTTGACCCCATCAGCATTCACTATTTTTTTAGGATGAAACATTAGTATTCACTTCATTTTCTTAAGTGGTGGGAGTTTAAGAGCTTATATTACAATTACAAGAACTACAGGTATAAATCATGAGACAGCTTTCCTTGCTGTTTCCTTAAAGTAGTTTCAACTAATTTTACAGAGGAATGAAGTTACTCTTAGGTCTCTACTTAGCAGCTTTAAAAGTTGTTGGAAATTTTGGTTCTGTTTCAAACAATACATACCAATATTCACCTTTGGAAAGGTTCTTTCTCCCGCTTGCTGTGAGTGGTGAAATACAGTTTGAAATACTGAGACAGATACTTTGACAGTTTTCCTGCAACATCTTTACAGGCACTGTGCTTGTTACATGTGGGAATTTCTTAAGTCTTTTTGAGAGTGTACTAGCAAAAGCCAGTCTGTTAGATTAGGAAGTTAAATGACAGACTTTATTAGGTTGAAAGTTAAATTTGAACCTCTTTTGAGATGCAGTATGAAGGAGGAGAATGAATGTTTCAAAAATGGATGCAAATTTTAAAAATGCATGTGACAAAATTAGCATTAGATTCAATGTACTAAATTACTAACTGTTATGGCAAGATTCCTAATTTGTCATAAAGTCCTGGTTGCATCACATAAGTGTGATTCCTTTAGTCTTTGTGCATATGCACTTTACTTTTAAGTTAACTTTTCCTCAATATTTTAAGAATATATGATGCATTCTACTACACATCTTTAAGAAGAGGGCAAAGAGAAAACACAGGTTTTTAACAGCTTCTGAATACTTCAGTCTGGTGTACATATATAGCAAATGTAGCCAGTTAATTTTTCACCGATTGTGTCTTTTCGAAGCAGGATTCCTTATGTAGCTTAGATTTCTACATTATTGCTTCTGACAGGTTGGATACTTGTAATACTGGGTCAGGTTTTATAAATGAGCTTCTGTGCTGGGACTTTGACACACATTCAGTCTCACTTAAGAGATGTTGAGAGATTACTGGAGTCAAAGGGGTCTTTGATTATGGTTTTTTTCACTTTGCACAATAAATACTAGGAGAGTGTAGTTCTGTCAGTGCAAAGTCTAAGTGCCTGTCATTTCCAGGTTTAAGTCTTTGAGTGTCCCTGCTGAGTACAACACTGAGCTGTTATTTATTGTCTTGTTGGATGTGTAAGTCTGCTCTCATATCATAATTAGGGATTATGTCTGTAGATGGCTGGTAAAGAATATAGAAATCTTTATATTCATCAATGATCTTTCAACAGATAAGCACTGAAGGTTTTTCTGGGTTCCAGGTTTAATTCTATAACCGCATTCTGAAAATGATTTGAAGTCAGAGCAGTACAAAAGTGAATCATGTTCTCCATCTGTGCTCATGCTGGATGATTCTGCTATGTTGTAATGCCACTGGTAGCAAAATGGTCTAAAAATACGCAAACAGCAGTTTTCAATAGAGCTAAAGAGCATCTACTGAAAGTTCACAAAGCACTTAAAATTCATAAGTGTAATGTGAAATACACCAATGTGCATAGACTAAACATGAATGTAGCACCAACCAAAGAAAGAGACATCTTAAATAATTTTCTTGTTTTAAATGAAACTAAAAATAACCTTAAAAGCTTTGTAATAGATGCTAAATTTAAAATAAAAATCTAAAAACATCTGTATTGATATCTTCTTCTCCAGGTGATCCATGGTTGGCTTATCATTTCTTCTCTTTTGCTGCTTTTCTTTTTCTCATTCATCTACTTGGGGTAAGTGAACTAAACCATTGATATGCTATTTTTCATGGATCACTTTATGTATGTATTTATTTTAGAACTAGGCCTTGAATCCTAAGAGGAATGACAGTGGGTAAGCTATTGCAATAAAATTCTTAGTTTTATATAGGCTGATAGAGTACACGTAGAGAGTGATTTATGGGTTTATAATGCATCTGATAAGGTACAGAAGCTAATCTGTACCTAATCCAGCACATGCATCACCAGAATAAGCACATTTTGATTATCAGAATATCTTGGGAGGAGCTTGTTCTGCAGGCATGTCTTCTGATAATTTAATTTTTCATTGACGTATGACTCAAGGGCAGCTGTTTACATCATGGCTTTGACGGTTAGCTGTGTATGCAAAAGCTGTTTGTGTGGAAATGGTAGAAAAGAGTCAGCTGAAAAGATTCTACTATCTCACCAAAATACATTCAGCCCTTTTCTAATTTGGAAGCATGCCCTTGTCCAGGCATCAAGAAAATCCAGCCAAAATACCCAGTATTGTCTAAAATGAGCAGCCTCTTGAGGGTTTGTAACTAGAATTGTCATGATATTATTGTACTCTATATGTTTTTATGCTACTTGATGACAAACACTTCTCTTCAAAGAAGCTATTTAATTTGGTCTCTGGAAGGAGAATGTGGTCTTCCCTTCAGTCACTGATTTTTGCCAAAAGTCATTTGTGATGCCTTTTGTGCCCAGTAGTTTCTCGAACCCTGACAATGACTTTTGAAATACAAGGCAATTCCTTCATCTGTCCCTCCTGCCGTACAGCAGTACTGGCTTCCTTTTCCCAGAGGTTCAGAGAGTGAGGGAGTTTGTATACCAATTATACACAATGACAGTAAGGGACACCTGTTAACACTGTACATCTCAAAGGTCAACTGACAGCTGCAGAAGACAAGTTTCCTGGAGGGAAAGTATTAGGCAAATTATAGAGTTCTTAGTGGCTTGATGAGTTGGGAGCAGCAGATTCTGCAAAAAGCCATCACAACCATTTCTTCCCTGAGTCAGCAGAAATCACCTGTGACTTGGTGATGACATCTGTCTATTTTGGTTTTACTTATTGAGGTTCTTAGTTTATAGTATTTGCTGTGACAGAGATATGGTTCATCCAAAAATAAAGCTTTTTACTTCAGTGTTTATGGGGAATAATAGAATAAACATGTATCTTCAAAGTTATCAAGGTGTTCCACAGGCAGCATGTAAGTAGAGAGAGATCTTTGCATGCCTTTAAAGATCCATTATAATCTCACAAATTCTGATTCTGATTTTTAATATGAGCATAATCAAAATTACTGATTTTGCAGTAATGTCCTTTCCTGACAGTTTCTGCTTTGATTGAGAAGGAAATAGAACATTAAGGAAAAGTTTCAAAACAGCAAAAGAGTTTGTGTGAAGCAAACACTGGTAAAATTTATCCTATTGTGAAGAATAGTTAAGTACTAATTGGAGAAAGAATTTTACATTTATGCCACTACATTGAATATGATTTTTTTAAAATATTCTGAAGTTTGCATCTGTAATTTGTTTCTGTTGTTTCAAGTGAGTGCAGTCTATATTATTTTCCTTTTTTTCAGCGAGGTTTTTAAGACCTACAATGTTGCCATGGACTACATTACAGTGGCACTCATGATCTGGAACTTTGGTGTTGTGGGAATGATTTGTATCCATTGGAAGGGTCCTCTCCGGCTCCAGCAGGCATATCTCATTATGATCAGTGCTCTTATGGCCTTGGTGTTCATTAAGTACCTTCCTGAATGGACTGCATGGCTCATCCTGGCTGTCATCTCAGTGTATGGTAAGTTGGGGAGCAAGGCACAGTAACAGGTCCTGTGGTGGGAATGTCTTTTATTCCCTGACTTTTCTACTTGTCTGACTAGACCTTTAAAAAAAAAAAAAAAGTATGTATATGTGTGTGTGTGTATGTCATCCAAAGTAGCAGATAAAGTGATTACAGACTTCATAAATAAGATCATGATCCTAAACTGAGATCAGTTCCCTGCAGCTGAGGGATTTGTATGAGCCCATCTTCCTTCATGTTTCCTGGACTCTTCTAGACTCTGTGAGGAGGAGAACTGAAGTAATTCAAGAGAGGAGGAGATGAGAAAGACCCATTTTGATATTTTTTATGAAGGTGGAGAACTTCCAGCTTCTTATTTTCCACAAGATTCTTTGGAATCCCTTGTGCATTCAAAATTTGGGGGCTTGCTGTTTCTGTACAGTCCCATACAAATATAGATCTGCCCAACCTATGAATTGGTCAAATTTGTGGACATAGAAACAACCACCTGATCCATACTTGATAATATAGTGAGAAAGAAGGAAGGAAGGATTAAGAGCAGTTTGCATTGCTCAAAGTAATTTTATATTTAGAAAGATATGGTAGTGAGATCTGTTTTGTTGGCTTTTTAAAATTTATTTATTCGTTGTAGTTGTCGCATACTGCTCTTTTTCAGAGTGATGGCTGAGAGAAACTTAGATGTAGTTTTTCCATAAAGCTTTAGGGGGCACTGAGCACTTGTAAGAAGATCACTCTATCTTAAATACTGATTTAATTCCAGGCAAGACTAAAACTCAGCTACTTAGGCATAATTAAAACATTACAGCTAAGTGAAGATATGCTCTTAATCTCAAATTTTTGGAAGCATGTAAGTGTTCTGAATGTGTGTTCTCAAAGTCACTGATCATTATAAAGACTGAGAATCTGTCCAGATGTAAGTGCAGGGGTTGATAAGATTTGATTAGCTCTTATACCTCTAGCTCTACATGTGCTCCTTAAGTGTCCTCTCTCTTCAGGGAGAGGAAAATTGTCCCTTGTGTGTATGCTCACAGATCACAAAGCACATTAGGAAAAGCTTCCCATCCCCCAGCCCCATTTCCACCCTTCATATAACTGGAACAAATCTGAGTGCTCCAAGCATTCATCCTTTATTCAGTGACAGCAAAATGAAATTACTCAAGATCAGCTTCCAGGACCATGGTGTAGTTGTTTTGAGTAAAGGGGATGTAGGTTTTCAAAGCCTGCGACCCCACACCAAGAATTCTTTACTTGAGTGGGACCAGCAGTGGTGCCAGGGCAGTTAGCTCAGGTGCAGAAGGCCTGCTCTGAGCAGTGCACAGCTCCTGACAAATCAGCTGCTCCTTTCAGTGTCAGATTTAGTTTCAAATTAATTTAAAGACATACAGTGAATGGACAAATGCAGTAAGGCACTAGCAGTATTAGAGCTTTCTATCCCAATATGCCTGCTTCACAGGAATTAAGTAAGTCTCAGCAGTTGTCTTAAAATTTCTTTTAGCATTAAACTTAGGTTACAAAAAGCTTTCCTAATAGAGGGCAAGCTTGGGATTTCCAGGATGGTAGTTGGAGAGTAGCTTTCTTGAATTATTTACAGGTCAACATATAGGAACAGGTACGTTTGCAGTTGCATAATATCTTAAGTGAGGAATATAATGTTTTGAAATTTGTATGCAGTAATATGTAAATACAGTAATATGTAAAATAGGTTGCATAACTGAGAATATTAAAAAGCATTGCTGTAGGATACTGAATTGTGGCCAGTGGTTGTCAAAATCTGTATTCAGGGTGTGTTTTCCTACTTCAGGTCTCTCCATGTGTTATAGGAAAAAAAGGTAACTATGTCTGCAGGGATGTAAGATCTGTTCACTCTTCCTTTCAGATTTGGTTGCTGTCCTGTGTCCTAAAGGTCCTCTTCGCATGTTAGTTGAAACAGCTCAAGAGAGAAATGAAACTCTCTTTCCAGCACTTATTTACTCCTGTAAGTACATTTTGTTAAATTCTTTCACCTTGCAATCACCCAGTCATCTGAAGCAATCTTCTCATTTTCTGGGTTTTAATTAAGTTACTTTTCAGCTGAATTCTTGATCTTTTCACTTGGGCCTCAGTTTTCATTTCACCGTTGACTGAAAAATAGGGAACATCATCTGACAGACATTTCAAAATAAAAACCAGCATGTTTTGTTCCAAAATACAAACAGGAAGAATGGTAACAGACCTTGTTTTGGATAAAGTACTATATCCTTGGGCTGTGAAGTAAGCCTGTTCAAAGGGAGCAGTTGTTTCCAGAACATATTTACTAGCTTTCAGTCCTTAAATAACCTGTGTCTTAGTATAAGAAATGTGAGAAATTACTAGAAAGAGGCTTGTTTGTGTGACTGTTTTCTCAATGGCTTGCCCTTTTTGATAAATTGTTTCTCTCTGCAGTTGTGAAAATAACCTGTTGAGTTAAACTTGCTGTTGTGACCTGAGTATCAATTAGTACATAATTCCACTGTTTATTAAGTTCCATGTTGCTAGTTGTAGTCACATGGATAACAGTGAAAGAGGCCAGTCATAAGTCATTATGCTGCTGGTGCTCCAGACAGGCCTGTATTTGGAAGCAGGACATGTGCTGCAAACTGGCCACTTCAGGGACAAGCTTACAGTGGAGAAAGGGGAAGACTTTCTTTATCTGTCACACTTGCACAGCATCAGTAAAATGTGGCATAGCTGCCTGTTACTCTGTTCTGTGAGAGGAGAGGTTAACACTGAGAACTTGAATTAAAATACACCTTTTATATGTAATGACATTTGGTTACCTCCACATTGGAGATTTTTTTGTGATGGTGAAGGCAGAGAACAATTAACTTTGATGTAGATACTGCCTCTGAATTGACATAACTCAGTAACAGCATTGAGAGACCTTTTTACTTACAGATAAAAGAACTGATTAATGGAAAAAAAGTAAAGAAATTGTTGATTTTCAGAATAAGCCTCATATATAGAAGTAATTTGTCTGGCAACAGCTGTTGCCTTTTTTTTCAAAATTTAGTAGAAATAAAATTTTATTCACCAGTTTCTGTAAATTTGTTGTTGCTGCTACTGGCTGTGTTCCAGATATTATTGTGCTTTAATGAGAGTAAAATTGCCTGTTGGGAAAGATAGTAGTATCAAAAAACCCCATGAAAAATGAGAAATAATGGTTTGATGCTAACACTATCTCAGAATTTCATACATCTGAAGGTACAATTAGCTATGCTGTTGTGGTTTGGATTTTTTTGATAGCAACAATGATATGGCTTGTGAACATGGCTGAGGAAGATCCAGAAGCCCAACGGAAATCCAAAAGCTCCACTTACAATAAAGAAGGTGAGTTTTGCTTTGACAAACCTTTATCACCTTATTGGACATGTTTATAGATACTTGCCTTTTAGTTTTTTAAGAGTCCTGGGGCTGTAGAGGAGTGAAAGCATGGAGGCCTAATTAAGAATGATGAATCTGTCAAGACTTGAAAATTTGTTTACTTATTGTCCAGTTAATATTCTTGAATTAATTTTTCTGGGATCTGGAATGTTGGTGTTGAAATGACTCAATATAAAACTATGTAACTTTTAGTAAAGTCTCCTGTTTTACTGGAGAACTAAGCTGTCAATGTCAACTAAAGAAGCTAATTAAATATTAGATGAGAGTTTATTCCTTAAATGGTGATCTCTGTTAGGTCACCATGGAACTTCCACTTTCATGTGGATGTACTCCAGAATACTAGGACTTGAGTGCAAAATGTAGGTCCTGTGACTGCAGAGTGTACACTGACTCCAGATTGTTTAAGTAAATATTAAAATCCTATGTGAGGATGTCTTGTGACTGTGTGTTAGATTTTGCTAAGTATTCTGGAATACATCTTTCTATCTTGTTCTTCTATGATCTTATATGTGGGGAGACTTTCATGTTTTAGAAGGCACATTTTTGGAGGAGTCTTAAATGCCTTTCTTCCTTTGAGCTCCAGCAAGCCGGACCCAGAATGAAGATGCTGAAGCAGATGATGGTGGCTTTAGTCAGGAATGGCAACAACAAAGGGACAACAGAATAGGACCTATTGAATCAACACCTGAATCACGTGCTGCTGTTCAGGCTCTACCCAGTAACTCTCAAGCAAGTGAAGACCCTGAAGAACGTGAGTATGCACTACTGTGTCTGAAAAGCTTACTAAATCTGAAGCTAGTCAGTCAGGCAGATGAAGGATTCTGTGAGCCATTAGCAAGCTGAAGAGATATTCTTACTCCTGATGAATACTGATATGCCTCACAAGAATAATGGTGTTGCTTTTTGGTTGCTTTTTGTTTCGTTTTGTTGCAGGAGAGAGTAATATTGGCCAAATTACTCTTTAGTTTGATACACACACTCAAAACTTTTGTTGCACAAGCTGTTTTCAGACCATATACAGATCAGTTGCATTAGCCTTTGTCTTTTTCGTGCGGTGTTCTGCTGTGGATCACCTCTTTTGATTTCAGGCCCTGTAAATGGAGTCATTACTAGGCTTTTTATCAAGATTAAACTGGTGTAATCCACTTGGTAGGAAGCAGTGTTTAAAACCTGATTGGAGATTGAAATGAATGCAGAGTGCAATGGGCTTGCATAGTTTTCTTCAGCATCTTGCTAAGGTGAAATATCTTTGGAGAGTGTATGATATCAGTACTCAGATACCTGTTTTAACAGACTTGTGATTTCCAGTTAGAGTTCAAGCTGCTATTAGATTTGTAAAGCTCTAAATAAATTAGGGTGTGCCTGTCTAATAAGCTGCTCTCCCCATGTGATGCTGCCATATTTTAGCAGATGCAGCTGCTTCCTCTGATTATCAGGTGCTCCTCTGTTTAAAAATATAGAGACTTCTACTTTAAGAACAGTTCTAAAATTTACTTTGTCTCAAAAAGTCCAAATTCAGCATGCTGCAAATACTTTTTAATTCCCAGAGCTTAAAAAAATAACATAAAAATGCAAAAAATTTAGCAAAGCAGCTATTTCGGTTAATTTTTTAACTAAAACTCTTGTCTGGCCAGGCTAATAATTTTCTCCTTCCTGTATTCCTGCAGTGAGTAGTAATGATTCAGTCAGACTTGTCAGCCAGAATTGGTTTGCTACAAGTCTGGAGCATCCAAGGTCTGTTTCAGCAGTTAAAGGGTGTTTTAGTGCTTAAGAGCTTTTCATAAATGCACTGTTCCAAGCATTTCATTTGAGGCCTCTTGAAAGAGAGTAGGGTTGCCTTTTTTCTTTTATGTATTTTCTCCCTTTTCTTCTTTTTCCTTTCCCTTTCCCCCCACCTTCATAATTAATCAGAAATCCGCTAATGTTTTGACGTTCTTAGTTCCTCTTGGAACTCCAAAGTGAGTGTTGAGCTGGACTGCAGTGAGGTGGGAAAGTAATCAATAGACCAAATGAGAAGAGCTGGCCACTTGATACTGGCCTTTCTTAATTAACATCTCGGACTAAAAGCTCAGAATGTGAACTGGCATTCAGGAAATCTTACAGTGCTTGCAGAAATAATTGAGTATTTTGCTTCCAGAGTTGTTGCTAAGGTGGTAATTACGACATAAAAGAATAAGAGAGAATGAATTTTCCTAAATCTCACATCTTCGACTAAGTATGTTGAGATTTTTCTTCTGTGATATGCTCTGTACTTACACACAAGTGCTCTTAAGTACTACCTGTATAAGAATTCTGTAGGAAAATTGGGAAGGCACTGGAATATTTTGCAATGTATAGGTTTCTAACTGGCAAATAATACATCATCTGCAAGGGATTTATTTTTTCCCCTCCCTCAGCCAGTTTAAAAGAATTGCTCTTCAGTATTCTGTTGAATATGACAAGACAACCAAAAGTAGACGCCCCTCCACAAATAAAATTGCAGATATGAGTTTGTATATACTGCATTTATATGCCCAGGAAAATAGGAGTATGGGCAAATTCTTACTAAAGGGCGAATTAATTGAGTAGTGTAGTGTTTCTAAGCCATCGTGTTTCACAGGAGCTTGTCACTTAATTCCAGAGCGGTACTAATTTTGAAAATAAAATGTTATTTGTAGCAAGTCTTGTTAATAGTTAATGTAAACATGTATTATTCTTCGATAATTACTGACATGTAATATTAGTAGACTGATACCTAATGCTGCCATATGTTCACTTTGCAGGAGGAGTAAAGCTCGGTTTAGGAGACTTCATTTTCTACAGTGTCCTTGTGGGCAAAGCGTCTGCAACAGCAAGCGGGGACTGGAATACAACTTTAGCATGTTTTGTAGCCATATTAATTGTGAGTATAATAAAAAGTTATAATAGGGATAGTTTCTAATGTTCATCAAGGACACAGTTATAACTGCTGCATGTTGTCTTTGATCTTGTTTATTGGGTGGCCAGACTGACAACTGGTGAGGACTTTAACTGTGATTTTCATTGGCTGTACATCTGTCACTAAAGCCTTTAGTTTAGGAAGACATAAAGCATAACCTGGAGAATTAATATTTATGCACACACACACATATATATATATATGTATTTTATATAACCTTTTGCTTGTCAAAGTTCCCTAATTTCTCCATGTGTTTTTTGTGTTTTGTTTTTTTTTTCTTTCCTCTCAGGGTCTGTGCCTTACACTTCTGCTTCTTGCCATCTTTAAGAAGGCCTTACCAGCTCTTCCAATCTCCATAACCTTTGGGCTAGTTTTTTACTTTGCTACAGATAACTTGGTGCAACCCTTTATGGACCAGCTAGCATTCCATCAGTTTTATATCTAGCAGACATGATGCTGAAATGGATATTTGTAGCAAATCTGGGAGGAGGAAAAATGGTTTTCCCCTCAGTTCTCAAGCGAGACTGAAGTCAAATACTCAAGATTCCAAGGCGGAATCATTACAACTTCCTCCGATGGTGGTTTTTGGTTTGCTTTTTTTCCTGAGACAACTGCTGCACTGGGCACCATATGAGTTTTCCTGTGTGAAAGTGGCTTCTTCCTGATGGCCAGTCTAAGCCAGGTGCTGTTATATCAGAGGTCATCTGATATACATATCTCTGGTAAGGACCACCTGTGTGAAAATTGCTAATGCTTCCACCAGCAATGTGATCTCTTACCACAGGCTGATTGTTTTCACAGCGCTAAGGGTGCTGAGGACTTCCTTGATGTTAACAGAGGAAGCTGACAACTCACGTGGAACTTGTCCCTGTAACTGCTTGAAGAGAAAGAGCCCAATCTGGACTTCTTCAGCAGTGATATTTTGACAGTGGAGTCCCGACTGTGTAACAGGAAAGGACTTCGTAGCAATTCAACAAAGGGAGAAAGTACTGTCACTCTAAGAGTGCTCCATGACTTCATAGCCTCTGTGCCTGAGTGTATTTGGTTTAGTAAATTTAAAAGCTTTTTTTTTTTCCCACACTGGAACTAGAGCATCTTCTCAGTTTTAATACTTTGTGTTCTCAAGCATGGAGGGCACCTTCTGTACACCTCTTCCAGTTTATGTAGCTGCTTAGACTTGGACTGAATTATGTGGCAGTAGAGGACCATAAGGTCCTAAATTGGATCTTATATTTTTAAAAGTTAATAAACTACATTAAAAAGCAGTTTGGGGACTTACTCTTTGTGCTCTTGGAAATAATTTTGCTAGAACACCATTTCAAACCCCACATTTGAAAATAGTCACTAACAGCACGGACTGCATCACCGGTGGATGTTCCTTCTGTTGGCATTCTTATGAAATAAGTGGGCGTTTGCAACAATCCCAGATGGAGTTTAGTTTGCTAGATCTAGAGATCAAAGTGCTATTAGGAGCTCTTCTATTGCATCGCTGAAATTCTTGGTCATCAAAAACACGGTTTAGAGTTCTGTTGACCTGAGTATTGGTCACTCAGCTGTCTAACATCTCAGGCTGGCGAGGATTTTTTTTGTGCAGTATCTTTATGGGTGAGAATACTTAAATGAAAGATTGCTTAGTGTCACTAAGGAGCAAAATTTGTGAGCCTCTTTAATTACCTCTCTCGTGAGAAACTGGTGACTGGCAAAATGAAGGGCAATTCAATCTCGCTGAAAAGAAGACAGGAGATTTTGAACTTCTTATAGGAAGAGTCTGTTCAAACCTTAAAACTGCTAAACTCTGATTTTGTCTTCATTTGAAAGAAGTCATTTATGAGTAATTGCTTGGACATGAGATGGGTGAGATGAAGTTGGTTTTGCCATAAATTCTTACTGTGTACAAGTAATGTTTTTTCCTGTGAACCATAGGGAGTCGATGGGCATTCTATTTTACTTGCATCTTGATAGTGGAGTCTTTGCCAAGTAGAGCAACTGTCAAAATCCTGACACTATCTCCTTTTACCTTTTTTTCCTGGGGTTTTGTTTCAGTGCCTATAGATTCATAGGACTGAAAGAACAGATGCTCACCAACCATTGCCCAAGTAAAGAAGGGCTGTGATGTATAAATCTCCTTTAAAACCAAGAAAGGCTTTCTTTGATTGTTCTTGTTAATGTACGTCTTTGCCAGTATGACTTGTTAACTGTAGTGTTAGCATTTACATTTTCATGAAATACATTGTCTTGTCTCATCTAAAGTACTTTTAATCATCTCATTTGTGTGCTGATTCCTTGTGGATATCATTAATAAACCAACTATATCAAAATTGCTTACAGTGACTTTTCAAGTCCAACTTGTTTGTGTTTTCTAGCTTAAATTACTGTTCCATATTTTGTTGCAGTAAAGTCTGACTTAAAACAGGGTGGTTGGTGAGGGTTTTAGGGATTTCTGTTGTCATTTTTTGGTTGGTTTTTGTGTTTGGGATTTTTTTAAAAAAAACTTTGAGTTGTTTTTATACCCTTGTAACTTGTCCCTTTCCTGAGCATTATATCTAAGAAAATTCCCTTGTGTGTTTTATTGGGCATCCCAGCTATAGTTGCATTGTATAGAACGGGCTTGCTAAGAGTTGACATCGCTGGCATTTCGGTATCTGAGCTGGCTCTCAGTTAAGGGTTGTTACTTAAATGCAGAAGTCATCTCTCTTACTTCTTTTTTGGCTTCAGTGTGCACCAGGGGAGCATTAGCTCCATTAAGAGTTGCTTTAGAATCTGTAGAAATGTACAAAAGCCTTTTCACATGCTTGAATGGGTGTTAGATGTACAACCCAAGGAAGAGCTCAGAACCTTCCTACACTAAATTGCCAGTCTTCCACTTCCCAGAGCTGCTTCTGTTATTCCCAAGTGTTAATTTCTGAGCTAGTGAAGAGTTACAGTGGTGGAGACTATAAAATTTGTATTCACAGAAGCTGTTCAAGTTTGCATTTGAATCTCAGAATAAATTTGGAAGGGAAGTTGCTTTTATAGGCAGCTATATGTTAAAGTACACTGCTTATTACCACGTCTTAGGTACACCTTCAAAAACCAGATGAAATTTTCTAGATTTGCCCTCTCAGGCCAAATTATGGTAGTTTATGTTTCAGATGAGATCTTGCAGCTAAGGATTATCTCAGAACATAGGTCCAAATAAGGTTCAGTTAGCAGTCGGTTTTGTTTGCATTTGGGTTGTTACTACACAAGTGGGAAGGTTGTGTCACTTTACTCTTCTTTGTCTTGAAACACCAATCTAATTCCAGATTGTGATTCACCTTGGTTAGATTGTTGTAACTGAAAGATTTCTCATAAGTAGTCTGCATTTTTGAGAGAGTTTCCATTATTGTTAAATTAGTATATTAATGACAGCACATTAGACTGTAGCTCTGAAAGAACTATGCTGTAACACAGGTAGATTCATCCCTTCTGTGCTCAGGCAGATTGGCTGGGAACTGTTGTGTGGCTGTTCAGTGTTTGCACTTCAAAACTGGCTATCACAGTAGTTTTCTCTCCCCATTCAACTTACATCAATAGATCTCCTTCTATGGCTAAGATTCAATTCAATATATAAATAAGAAGACAATAGTTTTCCTAAAATCCAGGCACTTCCATTTGTCTCTTTTTTTTTTTTCTTTTTTTTTTTTTTTTACCCTTCTGTTGGGGGATTTAATCCAGGGTAAAGAAAGAGACCCCTGGAAGATGATTTTACAGCAAAGGCAGAGGTTGCTGTTGCACCTGTGTATGGCTGCTATGGTCACACTCAAATTCAAATGTCATCTGTGTGAGGTGCATCCTGAAGGTGTAAGAATGTGATACTGCAACACATTCAGGATAGTTCTGGATGGGTAGATGATGACTTCTTTGAGCCGAAAAAATCAAGGGCTGTGCTCCACTAAAATGGCTGATCTCCTCAATGTACAGAGCAGACACAGGCTATTTCAGGCGTGGGAGGCTGGTGCTTCTCGGATATGTCAATATATGTCTGTACCTATAGAGACACAAATTCGTGTACTCTGGACCTGTAGAGTCTTCTGCCATTAGTACGGTCAAGGATTAAATATGCAGAAGTAAATTTTGGGTGGATGGTACTGTTCAACAAAACTTATCAAAATGCTTTATTCAAAAAATTGCTTCTGACAATGCTGTTGAAACAAGTTTCATGGACTGTGGAACATGTCTGCACTGTGATTGCATCTCAGTGGTACCTTGGTCATTGGAAATGTTGAAACATGAACTAGACTGAAATTCTTTTACACTCAAAGCATTTGCTGTTTTCTTTTTTACAGACACTGGTTTGTACATAACCTGAATTGAATGTGAATGTTTTTTAAACACCTTTCTGGTTCTTGATAAGATACAGTTTTGATAATTATTGCATATTTTCCTGTATTTGTCTAATTATTAAAATAAAAGTTGCATGGATCCTGATTCATCTTGCCTTTACTACATTATTTTAAAGCCATCACTTAAAGCTCTTGGAGGCATAAGCACTGTAGTTATTTTCATTCAACATTTAATGAGTAAGGTTCCTTTCTTAAAGCATTTAAGTAGCTGCCGTATTTCCTAGCAATAGAGCTTCAACTGTAGAATGAAACTACAGAAACTGTAGTTTTTTGTAGAATTACTTTCTTCTAAAAGCTACTTTTTGTGTTCCTCTAAAGAGTCAGTCAAAGCCTGTTGCAAAAGCATCCATAAGGTATAATTAAGGCATGAAAAATTAGATTATACTGAAACACCAGCTGGTACAATGAAGATTACCAGGAAAAATACATAGGATATTCAGAAAGAAAACACTTTCATGAACAGTGTTGTGTATTGTCACTTTGGAATTGATTTCGTATCAATATGATTGAAACAGAGCTTTTGATTTTTTTCATTGTTTTGGAAAAGTATTCATTGCAAAGTTCAAATTTGTTTGAGTTGACTAACTTCTGTTGAAGAGGTTTTTTGGAGGGGGGAGTTAATCTTCGTGTCTGCATGAAAGAACTAAAGAGAGGTCCATCCAGACAAGTGGAAAGTAAAGTACAGGTGGTAGGAGGCCTGTGTGGATGAGCAAGGAGCTCCTGAGCCCAAACAGCAAGTGGAGAAGAGGTGGAAGCAGGGGCAGATGACCCAACTGGAGCAGAGTTATTTTCTGATCCTGCAGGGATAATGTTAAGAAAGCAAAGGCCCTTCTAGAATTGCATCTGGCTAGAAATGTAAAGGACAAGAAGAAGGGAGACATGCTACAATTATGTGAAGGCATTTTACAATTATATAATGGCAAATGGAAGACTTGGGAAATAAAGATGCCCCTCTCTGTGGTACTTGTTGCCTTCTTTGCCTCAGTCTTTATTAGTGGGGACTGGCTTTTAGGAATCAGGTATCACTGAGACAAGAGGGAAAGTCTGGAACAAGGTAGACGATCTTGGTGGAAGAGGTCAGCTTAAGGAGCTTGCAGACAAACTGAATGTACTTAAGTGTGTGAAGCCTGACAGGTTGCAGCCATAAGTGCTAAGGGAGATGGCTGATGTCTTTGCAAGGCCACTCCCAATTGTTTTTAAATTGTCATGACAGCTACACAGTCTCCTGGAAACTGGAAGAGAGCAAACTTAAGTCCTATCCTCAAGAGAAGCAGTAAAGAAGAATGGGGGAGCTACGGGTTTTTCAGCCTTGCCCCAGTCCCTGGGAAGCTGACATGGAAAATCATACTGGAAAGCACTTCCAAGTACATGAAGGACAAGAGGATGACTGGGAGTAACTAACAGGAATTTATAAAGTGAAAATCATGCTTGACCTTTTTTCCTTCCACAATGAGCTGGCTGTCTTGCTCAATGAGGGGAGAGCAGTTGATGTTGTTGACTTGGACTCTTGTAAAGCTTTTCACACCTTTTCCCATAACCTCACCATAGATAAGCAGAGGAAGTATAGGTTAGATAAGGGGATAGTGAGATGGACTGAAAACTGCCCCAGTGCTCAGGCCCAGAGTGTTGTGATCAGCAGCACAGAATCCAATTGGAGGCAAATCATTAGTGGTATATCACAGAGCACGGTCCTGAGGTCAGTGCTGTTCACTGTATTCATTTATGATGTGAAAGATCAAAAGGAATGTTCCCTCAGCAAGTTTGCAGATGACTAGAAATTGGAAGCAGTGGCAGATAGACCAGATGATTATGCAACAATTTAGAGGGACCGCAACAGACTGGAGAACTGGATGGAAAGCAATCTCATGAAGTTTAACAACGGAGATACAAAGCCCTCCGTCTGGGGAAGAGTGACCTCACATCAGTACCTGCTGGGGTCTGACCAGCTGCAACGTACTAGAATTTTATCTTAGGCTGAATACTCACCTTGGAGCTACAATCTAATATGCTAATTTCATTACCCCTGTGTTTTCTTACTTCAGTTTTTTAATGTAATCTTTTGAGGATAGGTAAATAAGATTCCTTTATTGACAGCATCAGCTCTTGTGGAGAACTCAGCTTGGTCCATAGCAGTTACTGCTAGGTATTTTTTAATTACCAAGAAATTTCAATTAAAGTTAGGTTTAAAGCTACATTCTGCCCTGAAATGTCAGGAGTTTGTGGACTCTATAGAGAAAAGCATCTGCCTTCATTGGCAGAAACTAACAGAACTGAGAAGTGGGTAAGGAAACTATCAATTGCTTTCTGAGTTTTACTACCTATATTTGTTTCTCTTCTCTTTAAATTATGATATGCTGCAGGAAAGATGATTTCAGTTTGGCATCAAGCGACATTGGTGGATAGTACCAATGTAATTGGATTCAATTTGATTTTTCTATGGTTTGAAATATGCTTTTAATCTAAACTGACTGGAATAATGAATAGACTTCTGCATTCATATTAATTTTCTGATTTCAGTAGTGTTAGATAAGGGTTACCCACTTTGATCTGGGTCAGATGGTGCTGTCAGAATTAAACATTGTACTTCTTGCTGGCTTTGTTATACAAGTCAGCATGAATGTACTTGGAGAATGCCTCACAGCACAGCTGGATGTTCATCGAGTGTAGCAGCTGCATATTTGATTGAATCAATGGTTCATTTAACCATCCTCAGTAACAAAATGCTAATCACTGATACAATAGCATACTCAAGTGAGGAGGGTCCTGCTACCATGTAGTTACTGGCACACTTACATGCCAGCCGTGGCCTCACTGATACAGTTTGGTAATGAACTGTGTGACAAATTATACTTCCAGTTGTTCCTATGAGGGAAGAATTAATTCAGACTTAGACATAACAGCAAACCTTTTCTCATCAAGGGGAACATTTGTAAGTACAAAAATGGCAGCCTGGACCAGATAGAGGCCTGTTGAGACCCCACGGTGCAGAGGTGCTGCAAGGGAGTGATTATTGCTTGGAGGCAGTGCCTGTCCTGGTGTCTGCAACCAGCACCCAGCAATAATCACTTCTAAAGCTGTAATCAGCCACATGGCAGCACTGTGCCTTTTTTACTGCTTTCTATTCATAGTGCTCGTAACAAGGGATTAAAGAGCATGATAAAAATATATACTCGAAAAAAGTAGACTGTTATAAAATGATTTCTTTTTGGAGGACTGTGTTTAGTACATGATGAATCCTGTAGGGGAGGCATGTATGCATTTCCAGTCACTGCTAAGGTTTCAAAACTATTTTAAGAACAGCAGAACCTGGCTGTTGTCATAGTAGCAATAAACCTTTTAATCCCACTTCCTCTGGAGATGAAGCTGTTGTGAACATAATCTGCTTAAAGATTGTCAAGGCTTTTTATGTGACAGGCAGCTAGGGATACAGTACTGAGAAGATGCTACTTGTTGCCCCTGGAAAATTTAGTACTTTTTGTCTACTTTGATAGGATTTGAGATTTGCTGAGAGACTGATCTTATGACAAGCTGGTAGAACAGTCATCTGGGAAGCCAGCCTTCATTTATACCAGTGTTTTTGCATTTACAACTTGTCATGTTAAATGAAACTGTTCCTAGCTAGTTCCTTAGCAGGGGCTTACTGATATCGTGCTTCCCCCATGGTTTAAAAGCATCCTTTTTGAGGAAGTCCTTTCATCCTGAATGCTTCCATTCCTTACAGTCTCTGAGGCTTCTGAATCAACATTGAGTCGTACTTTTATATTGCTGAATAGTGAACACAATTAAAACTTCCTTTTTGTATTTGGATAATGCAGGCTGACTTGTTCTTAAATGTACAAAAGGTAGTCAAGGGAAATCTGCAGACAAGTGAGAAGTCCTTCAGCTGGGTTTTGGAGATTGGTTTAGCTGGGTAAGGAGAGTTTTAAATGTCATGTCAAAATAATCATTATAATAGAATTTGGCATCTTGAACCAAAAATGACGTGAGTGTTTGTTCACATGTATCTAGAACTAAAAAGGGCCTTTCTTCTCACCAGATCAAATTTCTGAATAATTACTGACATCTGCGCCACTGCCAGTTTATTTGGTGTAGTCTGGTTACAGGACCGGATTGCATAACCCCATGTCCTGCAAATAATCAGTGGACATCTTTTCTTGTCTTTGAACCAGTATTTCAGTTCATATGTACTGAATAATAGCAACAGTTTGGGAATTTTTAGTTGTTTGTTTTCCTGTTTGGGTATTTTTACTTGTTTCTTTTCCTGAAGTCTGCATGTTCTGTCAGGATGGACACTCAGTCTTTAGGAAAAAAAATCACACTGCAGCATAAATGAAAGAATGTTTCTAAGATTATTTATTTGCAAATTAAAATATATATTTGCCCCTCTATAAAGTTTTGATTATGGGTAATTGTTTTCTGCTCATTCCCCTCCTTTCTAGCAACCCTTAATTCAACATGACATGGAAAGATGTATTAGGCAAACCATTGACTGATGTGTTGTCATCAGATCTGATTACTCCTCGGGGTGTGTTGCTCACTGACTTACGAGACCATAATTTGAATCCTGTGCATCTGATCCGCCCTTGCAGGCTGTGGAGATGCTGGCAGGCCTCAGTCTGCTCTAAGGCACAGGGAACATGTTCCCTTCTTCTTTCCCCTTCCTTCTCACAGACTTCAGGCTCTATGGAGAGGGAGCACCCCTTCAGGCCAAGAAGGCTGGTGTGGGGCTGAAAGCCCCTTGGACAATGCCCTGTGGTCCCCAGGAGATATCCTGTGTAGTTTCCTCACCAGAGATGTGGTTAGGTGCTATGGAGGATGTCTTCCAGCAGAACTCCTTGTGTTACTGTTTAGAGGGGCCTTGCAAATTTTCCAGTTTCACGCTCTGAACAAAACCATTTCTTATTTTAGAAATAGCTTTTGGTTTGAAACATTCTTAACATTTAAAAATAGTCATTAATATTTTTCCCTTTTTTTTTCTTTTTTCTTTAATCTGAAGGATTCACTGCTGTCCTGCTGTGCTAATTTTTTCACCTCAAATATTAAATAGTTTTATAACATGTGAGAACAGTTTCTTCCTCTTCTTAGATGGTAAAAACCCTAGTAAAGGGTTGGAGGGGCTTTTTAAAGTTTATATAAGTCACCTGTCACTACTTGGTATTTTTGTTATCCAGTTGATTTCTTAAGGAGAAATCAATCCAGTTTGGGAATAACTCTGTTAAAGGTATCAATTTTTATTTTACTGAGCTGTTGTTATGCTGAATTTATTGTTTTGATCTGGCCGATGAGTAGATAGAGGCAGAATGGAAAAAGGTACCTCTGTATCCCTTAATACCTCTCCTGACACCTACACTATTGAGACATGCTATTCTCATTTGTGTCAAGGGGTTTGATCACAATTTTGGTAGGTATCCTTTTGGTGCAGTATTTTAGATCAAAAGCTGTAAATCATGTAGTTTTATGTGCAACTAAACTCAAGATCTGCCAAATTGCATGAGATACAGTTAATGCTTACAATAGTGGCAAAAAATTAAATCTCTTGTTTTAATAGGAGAACAGATTTTATCAATAGTCTCTAAACTCTCCAGGATGAGATCATCATTGCGTCAATGTCTTACACAGTGCTGAGTATTTTGACACATGGAACAATGGTGTTTGACTTTTATTAGAAACAAATTGAATAGCTAGGGACAAATATTTCCCACTCTGGTGCAGAAATGATCAGTGCCTCCAGGCGCTGCTTGGTCTTTAGCAGTTTTTTATGTTGTTTTGGGTTTGTTTTTTCAAATGGTTTTACTATGAATATAGAGATGAGAGCTCTTTATACTTCATCTTGTAATGATTTTGTATAAAATGCATTTACCCAAGTAGACTTCCTAGATGGTGAAGCACAGAGCTTGCAAATGCTGCACTGGCTGCTAGACATACCATTGGGGATAAATCAGGGATGAATGAAAAGACTGCAAGAAAAAACAGATTGGCAGGCTCTAATGCTTTCACTACAGTTAGTGGCATCCTATATGTTTTTAAAAAAAGATCAATTGTTAAAATAATGACCATAGTTAGCTGGGGATGATAACCTTAAGCTATCTACTAAGAGACTACAGTGCTGTCTCTCACAACTGTTGTGTGAATGTTGCATTGTACTTTTGTGTCTATGACTGGAAAAACTAAAAGTAGATACAACAATCTAAGTATGTGCCTGAGAAGATAAGGTATGTAAAGCTTTATTTTGCAGGGTTTGTACCAAGTGGGTTTCTTTTTTGGCCTGAGCAGTTTTAAAAAGCCATTCTTCTCATTTAAAATTCTAGAATAGTGAATTGTCCCTCTTGTGTTGCTGGGAAAACTTCAAAGAGAGAGTGAGGTAGCTTAATGATTTCTTCCTCAAACATTCCCAGGGCCCCTGTTAAATACACTAGAAACTGGAACACATCTGCTTTCAGACAGATACCGAGAGTATGATTTTTGTGTCTCCTTCTCTAACTCTCAGAGGTATGAACATGATGGGAAAAGTGTATTTCTGGCTTGTGTATGGCTCTGCATGAAAGGAGTGGTTGATTCTCTTTGGCTCAGAGACCTGTGAAGAAGCACAAGTATGTCTCACATGAACCATCCTCAGCTTGGCAGCCTCATACTGCCATTTGCTTCTAGTGCTAAAACGAGCATAGTTGAGTGTGGTGTTGTAGTCAGATGATGTAGCTCCCACCTATTATGGAAAAGCACAAGAAATTTCACTTCTACCAGTGCCACTTTCTACAATTTTCCTGTCATCCACAAGAGCAGGAGTGGGTGTTCCCAGTGGTTGCTCCCCCGTTTTGTTCTTAACTAGCTCTGTGTTTCCTTCTTTTATATATCTCAAACCCGTATGCAGAGTGAAAGGTGGAATAGAGAAAGGACATGCACAAAAGAGCTGATAGATTTGTCAATGGTGTGTCTCAATGTAGCACATAGTGTAGTGAGAAGTTTAACACTCATTTTTCCTGATTTAATATGGCTATGAAGTAACAAGAGAGGTGCCATTTGGCTGAGACCACAGAAATCACTGGTGTTTTCAAAATTACAATTGCACAGTCAGGCCCTTAGTAATTTTAGAAATATTCTTCCAGCTGAGCTGGCTTTCCTAGAACATGCAGAGGACCTGGACGTGATTGCAAAACAGTCCTAGAAATACCTTGCCATGTAGTTCTCAATCCTCCTTCTTAAACCTGGTTTATAGAGTTCACATTTTTTGATATCAGCATCTTCTCTGAACACTTGTCTGAGTTTCAAACTCTTTCTTGGTCCCTTTATGATAAAAGTCCAGATCAAAACATTACATTTTCCATCCAGCAGAGTGGAGGGAGAAGCTGGAGCTACCTCATTCCCATATAGTGTACTGCCTCTATGTAATACAGTCAAGCAGTGTTTTATTATTTTCCCCTGCTAAGTTGTCACTAATTTCTGTCCTAACATGCCATTTCCCCAACACTCCTAAGACTGCTGTTTGCTGTGTGTCTATGTGCACTGAATTCTTGTGGCTTGAATTGTTTTTCTCAGGTATGCTGTTCTGCATTTTTCCCCAGCTGAATTCACTATTGGTGTTTGCCTCTTCCTCCAGTTTGTCTGCAGCAGTGGAGTCCAGCAGTGACTAAAGGTAAGAAACTACAGTAGGACTAGTGATTTTTGCATCATTCTTCCACTGCAATTTTCGTGAGCACACTTTGATTCCTACTTCTTGTTTCATCAAATAATATTTTAAATCAAACCAAGCATAGTAAAAATTCCCTTATCTTTGTAGAAACTCCTCTCATACTATTCCTTGTTTTCATTTTACATTGTTATTTCAGTAGTCTCTTACCCCCTTTCTGTTGCCAAGATTCTGTCTGTATCCACGGCAACTTAAATAATTTTGAGAGTAAGACAGTGAGAGATGATGTATCAATTACTAATACCCAAGTAGAAGGCCTCTATGGCACTCCCTTTGTGCATCATTGTAATTCTGTGTGATTTAAACTGTTTGGGTGCAGCGTGTACAGTTGTGGAGACAGGGAAGATTCCTCACTAATGAAGACCTGCTGTTTTGTAATGCTGCAGCATGTTCCAGCCTATTCCAGTGCCATGTGCATCACGTGGGATCTGGGCTGACAGCCAGTGCAAATGTTGCTTCAAGGACTTTAGGACATATTCTAATTATGTTTAGATTCTCCCACTCTCTTTTCATCTGAAGGATGTCACTCTGCTCATTTCAAAGTGTGGTGCAAAGTGCTCCATCTGCCAGGATGAGAGGGGTCTGCTGGTGCACTTGTGTGAGAGGCAGTAGGATGGCTGGCTTTGTGAGCAACTCTTTAACCTCCAGCTGTGAGAAGTCCCAGGCCTTTGAACACTGTCAGGGCTTGGCCAGCATCCAGCAGTGTTTTCATCCAGTGCTGGAGGAGATGTAAAATTTCCTGGAAGAAAGAGCTTTATTTCTCTCAGCCTAGCAGGGAAGAAGGGGCAATGAGTTGTGGGATGAAGCATCTGAAACCCTCTGTAGCTGAAAAAGCAACATTTTGTGGAGAAAAGTGAAGGAAAAATATATTGGGGAGAGCTCTGCAATGAACACATGTATTCTCTCTCAATCTGGTATTGAATGTATGTAACAGCAGTGCAAGATCCTTTTAAGGGGAACTGGAATTGCAAAATAGCATGCAAGAGTAAAGGCCGTTATACAATACTGTGCACTGGAATGTAATTCTGTGAGGGGAATACAGTGAGCACAGATCCATGTCTGTGTGCTGTGTGGCAAATGACACTCTGCCTTTCTGTGGCTGTGTAGGACAGTTTGAAGGCTTTTGAAAAGGTGCAGATTCGGCCTCAAGGAAATGTTTCTGATGTGGGGAGGAAGGAAAGAGGCATGCTTTTCTGTCCTTAGTTTGCAAGTTCCCCAAGAGCAAACCTGCATTCTTGTCTCTGCCATGGTCTGTGCCCCCTGGCCAGGCAATCGATGCTAAATAGCATGGGTTTTTTCCTGGGGAGCCACATAAGGTGATATCACCTCAGACAAATTAATTTCTCAAGGGTGATATTGTTCCATCAGATACTTGGCTAATTAATGCTTCTTATTGTCGAGTCAAGTGCATTAATTAACTGGATACATAAGAAAGTCTGGGTCAAAATCCAGAAAGTCGGCCAGATTCACTTAATCCCTTGTGTCTGCTGAGATCACCCTGCTGTGTGATGTGACCTGAGTAATCGGGGTGTTGAGACTGGCATGTCTCAGTCCTGATTCTCACAAGTTCAGTAGTACTCAGCAGCCATTTGCCATCCTGTTGTGGGTGGCAAGTGTGTACAGGAGTAAGTTTTTGTGGGAATTCTGGGGCCAGTGTTACTGATGAAGTGGAAGGGAGGGAACGGGTACCAGGATTTAAAATTTCTAGCCTGTGTGTCTGTAACAGAACACAAGCCACCTTGAAGTGGTACCTGGCCCAGTAACTGCAGTTGCCATGGATTGAGATAACCATTGTGACTGCTTTCAATAAAAGACAAGGCAGTTGCAGCATTTATTGTTGGATAGATCATCTCCTGGGAAAAATCCCAGGAATTTCATATTTTGTTCCTTCCATCTTGCCCAAACACACGATTAGGAGAGAGGAGGAGAAACTGAGATTAGTTCTCTTTGCCTATACATGATTTGTACTGCTGTGAGCTTGCTTACCTCGGTATGTGTAAGATGAAAGTCAGGCTATGCTCTTGGGACTGGGTGCACAGGACTGCAGTAGGCATCTGGCTTGAAGAGGTTTCTTTGTACTTTAATGGGTACTGCAAGGGGCTCCCAAGAGAATTCTTCAGATGAAAGCTGTTTTTCTGTGGACAGGCTGCACAGAGTCTCATTATTGGTCTGGCTTTTGCTGCACAGCACATATGTTACTGCAGGGCTGTCAGCCCTTCAGTCGATTTCTACAACGCAATAAAAATAAGTAGATTAACCAAGCAAAGAAGATTAGAGACACTTTGGGGAAGGAAAGGGAAGGGAGGAGGATGAGCAGCAGGGAGTATAAAAAGACACCACAAGACTGTGATTGCCAGACATCCTGGTGCATGTTGCACAGGGTGGCTTTCTTTGTCCCTTTTGGGTTTGGGTTGGGCATACTGAATAGAACTGATCCTGACACCATGTCCAAAGAGAAACTGGAGTCACTGGTCAAGAACATGGAGATCATGCTCTCTGAGGTAGAGCAGCTGAAGATCCACTGCACCAAGCAGACAGAGGAGGTGAACCAGGTGGTACAGGAGCTACGCCGAGAGAACAGGGAGCTGACAGAGAAGTACGAGCTCATCTGTCAGGACCTGAAGGAGGCCAAGGAGGCCATTGCCCAGCTGCAGGACACCAAGTTTGCCTTTGAGGCAAAGGAGCGGCAAGCACAGAAGCTCAACCGGCAGCTGTGAAGTGGCAGGAAGGAGATGCCAGAGATCTCTTACCCTGATCTAAGAGTAAACAGAAACCTTCAACTGCTGCAACTGAAAATACCTGGATTGGTAAAAGCAACCCTTTCCCTTTCTCCTCAGACTAAACTTGTGTGCTGGGGAAAAAAAAAATCTCTGTGGAGGCAAGATCTCAGGCGGAGCTGGAATTCTGCCTCAGAAGGTTCCTTTGTTAATGACTAAAGACCTCATAATGCTGGGAGAGAAATCTCATTCCAGAATCCCTTGTCAGAGATCTGAGCCATAGGCATATGGAAACAGCTGCCAGGATCTGGGCACCTTGTCATGCCCTGTAGGGGTTGCACAAGGACAGAGCCTGGGAAAAGAACTGTCACTGCCTTGAGCCACTGGAGAGATCCATGCTGCGAGAGTCTGCTGAGATGGAGAGAAGGATCATCGTCTTGACAGCCCCTGTTGCTCTGTTTTGTTGCTGACTTTTCTCTGCTGGGCAGCGAGGCTGTAATGCTGCCCTCAGTAGGGTGTCAGCTTCCTTGCTGTCTGATGCTGGAAGACATCAGCAAGAGCTTATGTTGTGCCTCATGCTTCCAAGTACTTTCTATCAAGGGCATGTTGTTCCAGAGGATCTTTTAATGCAATTACAATTGGTGTTGTCCTCTTCCAATTCCAAAGTGAAGTATAAGAACTGGAAAGGTTTCTGTCTTGATTTCCATTTCAATAGTGTTAAATCCTAGTGACTCTGTGTTTAGTATGCTAGAGTTAAAGCCTCTGCTGAATATAACACCTTTTTAACCAAAGAACTATGTTTTGGCACCGGATTTACTTTTCTTTAGCGGAAGTAATGTGTATAAATGGACCGGGAATTACGAGGGATGAATGTATGTGGGCGTGGGGGTGAGAATTGCTTGTCAGAGGTTTTGCTTTCAATTTTTCTCTCTGCTTCTGTATCTTCTAAGCAGCATTTGTGGTAGTCAGTGCCAAGTCCAGCTAAGAGCAGGTGACTTTAGACTCCACCATGAATAGCATGAGATCTCTGGGGGGAGTGTGGAAAAAGTGCTGAGAGAAAAAGCTTGAATGTTTAAATGGAGAATAGCTGGAATAGTTCCAGGAGGATCTTTCTTCCTGTTGGCTGTGATGTAGCCAGCTTCTTTCTTCCCTCCAAAGCTTTGCTGTATTGTTATCTCTGCCTGGCAAGCTCCCGATTCCCAGCAAGGGCTGATGCCTGTGAGAAGCAGAGAAGCTGTTTCCATTGCTGAGGGCCTCAGGGGGTGTGTGGCACCAGAAGCCCAGGTGCACTCTGTGGGGGGAAAGGGAGTCAGCTCAGAGGGAAGGGAAACATGGCTGCTTTGGTTTCCCTGAAGGTTTGGGCAGGGCAGAATAGTTCAGCAAGACTTTCCCTTAGGACTCAGTCCAGCCATGGCAAAAATAAATGTAGTTTTGTCAATCATTACCAAATACTGAGATTAGGCCTAGAATTAGCTGGTTACTGTTCCTTCTTTGCCCTCCTCTCTGCCACATCATCTATGCCTAGTCTGAAGCCTTTGGAAATTCAAATCTTGACTGAACTTTGGGCAAGACCTTCTGAGCCAAGGGCTGATATTTGTGTGGCATCCATGGGGAACAGGTTTTTCTGATTTTGTTTCATGTGATAACATGTTTGGCTAAATATGTGTGATCTAGACTTTCATTTTTTTGCTATTTTGGGTGGAGCAGATTCGATTATTTAGAAAACATTTGGGAGTTTGGAGACTGTCCTTTACATTTTCAAATGTTATCTGAATACAAATGGCCAGCCTTGACCCTTTGCTCCTTGCTCACCAGTGACAGCTTGGGGAGCACAAGAAATCAACATTAATTGCTATATTTGTTTGTATAAGAACAAAAAATGTTTTCCCTTGAAATCAGTTCTCTAGCTCAAATCTACTTACCACCTGTGATTCCTTCTACTTTTTATATATCATTAGAATGTAAAACCAAAATAAAAGGAAAACAAACAGCGGAGGGAGTGTCTGTTCTGGATAAGGCATTGCCTCATTTAATGCATGTATTTGTACTTTTTGAGTGTGTGTGTGTTTATGCTTGCTGAATATAATTATACCAGTTTAAATCCTGTTCATCAAGGAGTGGACAAACCAAGACCCTGCAGATCTTCACAGGTTAATCTCTCTAAATGAGATCCTCTGTGTGGCTGCCAAGTTTGCCCTACGCAATATTTAAATCCATCATGTGGAAAAAGAAAATGGGATTGCAGTGTCCTTAGGATCAGTTTCTTAATAATTAGCAGGATTCAAAGTGTCTACTTTTAAGGAAAGTTGTTAGAATGATTTGCTGTAAATAACCTAAGATTTGGGGTGGGACATCAGAAAAACTAGATGTGCTGTCCAGTGCTAGAAAAAATTAACACCACTTCCTTTCCAATAGACTCAGCAGTGTCCTGGTTTTCCTTTACATGACTTAAACTCAGGAATAGTTGGGCTGGTTTAAAAACAATGTTCATTCCATTATATGCAATTCCTCTGTCTTTTTACAGGCAAATCTTTGTGCATCCAAGTATAGTCTTAGCAATGGAATAGTGCCTTTACTTGTATCCTGAGGTGCAGTGTACTGGAGTGCCTTTCACAACAAAGTTTGCATGGAATTAGTCACAGCACTTTGAAGTTGTTTTTTTGCCTTTTGAACACCGACATTATCATTACATGCTGCTGTTCTTCTTTAAGCAGCCTAAGGATGAAGAGCTGAAACTTGGTGTAGCGCTATCAGCTCGTTTAGAAAGCCGGCCTGAATAAAAGTCTTGCCTGATTTGGGTGAGAATCAAAATAAATATGAAGTGACAGGCTTGCCATTTCACTCATCTTGGAGATGGATGAAGAGAGGTATCTCATTCTTTGAATATAAAGAGTAAATTTATTTGAAGGCTCTCTTGGAGAGCACAGCACAGGAATTGGCTCAGTTGTCAAGAACGGACTAAGAGGAGAGAATCCTGCCAGACCAAGTGCCTGTGAGTTGCTCTGTTCCTGGAGCAGATTATAGCAAAATACTGAAGACTGCACTGGTTTTCACAGTTCTGAGCTGCATTATGTGAAAGTGTCCAAGAAGGGAGACTAGGTAGGAATGAAGCTGATACCTCTTTGTTCTCTTGTACTGCTGACTTCAGTGTCTGCATGCTGGCAAACCACAATAAAATCAGCTCTGCTTATAGCTGTAGCTATACAAAAGTTGTACAGGTCAGCTCTTTCAGCACCTGAAAGAGTTCATGTGTGGCCAGGCCTCTGCAGCAGAGATAAACCAGTGCAAGAGATACTGCAAGAGGGTAATGGGCTTTGATGCAGTTTTCTTGTACAGCAGAGCCCATCGGTGTTTAAGACACTTTCCACCCTTCCTGAAGGACTTTGTAATGTCTCCTGAACCTGAAATTGAGCTGCTTTTCCTAAAGGATTGACAGGATTCATTCTATATACTGAGAAGCTGTCATTCAGAGGGCTAAATGACATGCCTATCCTGCAATACTGAGTGAGAGTTTGGGAAGAATGGAGTTATAGGTGTGCTATTCAAGTTGGAAAAAATCTCTGTTCAGATTGAATCAAAACTTACTTTACTGTCATTTCTTTAAAAAATAAGAAGTTAAAAAATCAGTATGTCAAAAGATGTATTGTTTTCAGAGTAAGCTGAAGCCTCCAATTTTCAGACCCTTTTGCAGCTGATGAAGGGACGTGCCATAATGCCCCAGTAGCAGTGGACTTGATTTGACATCCCAGAGACCCTTATTTCTCTACCTTCTCATTCAGCCATCAGCACACTTACCTAGGATGTAAGATTACTGTTCAGTATTATCCTCTGCTCAGAAATACTTGAACACATCCCCTGGGTAAAATGGAAGTAGTAGGCTAAATGTAATGGCTGTCCATTTCCCTTGATTAGGCCATTGCTCTTATCTAAGAAACTGGATATTATTCTGAAAGCAAAGCAAGGTACACATCCCATTTTTAAGCATGTGACCCAGCCATAATCACAATACCCCAGATCCTTGCTCTTTGGCTAAATGGTGAAGTGAGCAATCAAGAACACCAGTTTGTAATGTGATTAAGCCATGGTTTTCTGATCACAGTAGTCTTCTGGGAGTTTCAGATTTTGAAACCAAACTGAACACTGGTTCACACTTCCTTGCATGAATCCCCAAGCTTCTCTTTTGGAGACTTTGTGAGTCTTGCCTCAATTTTTTTGGTTGCTGCTCAGGGGGAGAGGAGGTAGAACAGTTAGGTGTTAAGCTCTCCCTGGGGAAGAAGCAAGGTGCTTTGGTTTTATTTCTCAGTAATTGATTTCTCTGCAGTCAAGTCTGTTTTGCCCGTGACAGTAACGGGTGAACAGTCTTCCTGTATTTAGCATGTTTGACAAGTTTTTGCATCAATTTTTCTTCCTCTGTCATGTTGAGGATGAGGAGTGATAGAGCATCTTGGTGGGCATCTGGTGACCAGCTAAGTGCTACAGTGCTGTAAGTGTTAGACAGCCATAACTAGTTACACTGGAGCCCTGTCCAGTAAAGCATGAAGATCTTTAGATAGCCTTTGGAAACAGCCTCTGGCAGAAAGGAATCCTGGTAGTTTATTCCCATGAAAGGTATAACAAAAGAGAAAGCAGAAATCTTACTGCTGACCTCTGGCCATGTATGTAACTGTTGAAATCCCAATGCCACAGCTCCTGTACAGGTTGCTCCTTGCCAAAAACACTTCAGTGATCAGGCTGGAAGGCATGTCGTGTTCAGCGGTATCCATTCACTATGCATTCATCTCAACTGTTTCTTCTTGACCTCATCAGGGACACCCAGATGCCAGGCTAGCCACTGGATAGACCTAGTGGCAAGAGGCAAATGCCTGTGGTCCTGCTGTGTTTGTTCCATAGTGACCTGTCAGTGTCTCACCAAGAGATGAGAATGGTCTTGAATCAGTGGATTATCTTGTTTTCACTAAAGGATAAGTGGTGAAAATAATTTCAACACAAGTATCATGTCCTTTCTCCCAGAGGAAAGGTACGTATGCAAAACTTTCTGTGAAACCGCAGGGCAAAGGTTTGCTTCATGTTTGTATTGGCTTTTTCTAGGTAAGCACTGGCCTTGAGTTCAAATCCTACACTAACAGCTTCTGATTTTGTCACACCTCTGCTGGAACCAGGAAGTATGAGCAGATTAGTCTTTCCTTTTTTTAAAAATAAAAGAAATATAATTGATGTTTCATGTTGCTTAGTTGTGGTAAAAGCCTTGTCACTTCTTTTTTATTTCAGTGTCTCAGGAGCTCATCTATTAAGGCTGTATGGGGTTAAAATTAGTCTAGATGTGTTTACACAGTATCTGCTTTAATGCAGTAGGCACAGCTGTTTTTTGGATGTATCCTGGCTAGATTCCAACGTGAGCAGTCAGATTTTCCTTGTCTCTGTACTCCCTTGTAGTTTATCAACAAGAACACAAGAACTACAAGAACATTATTAAACTTGGTATTAATAAAAAAAAACAACAACAAAAAAACCCAACCCAAACCAAAACAAAACAAAAAAACCCCCAAACAAACAAACAAAAAAAACCCCCCAAACACATTAATTGAAGGTCCCACTGCCATGAGAGTCATTTTAATGATTGGATATTTATAAATTCATCTGAAGTTGTGGGGGATTTTGCCTTCTAGTTTTTGAACCTTTGGGATTGGATTTCAAAGTTTTTCTTGCCAATGGGCTAAAAGCTTTAATCTGATCTGAAAGTTTGGTTTATTCATAGAAGGCCAGGAGTTCAGGTGCTGGTTTGACCCAATATCATGAAGCTTAGGATGTAAGATGATACCTAGAAGGATGGCATTAGCCAGTGGCTAATTGAGAGTACAGGTGGAAAAAGAAAAAGCACCTGCTCATGTAAAGACTTTCTGATGCAAAAGGAGGGATCACAGCTTGGGCCAAAGCCCAAATTTATTTTTCTTAACAGAAAAATTGAATCTAAAGAGGCAGGACAATAATTTCTATATTATTAATTAGGCATTAACAATATCCAGTTTTTGTTTCTCCTCACAAGGATAACATAGCCATTAGCACCACCATTAGGGTGCATTGTGTCTTTCAATATCTTGTGGTTCCCCTGCTGCTTGGTGGAGGTGTTGCTATTTTGTATTGGGTTTCCTGTTAGGGCTTACCCTTGTTTATTGTGGCAGAGTCAGCTTTGACAGGAAAGTACAGAATTGCTTTTGCTTGTGGAAAAGCTGTGACTTTTACTTGAACTCAGTCCCCTGTGGGATGAGTAATGGTAGGATTTGAGTACTGTGTACCTTTCACGGCTAGCTGCTAGGCAGGGATTGAACAGCAGGGATAAGAGAGCCATGTCCCTGGAATAAAATTGCTTCTGTGTCTGATGCACTTACGAGTCTGCTAGAAACTTCCACTTGGAGCTGTGCACATCCAGGCTTGTCAACAGTTGGCAATATTGTCCCTTTTGATTATCTAAAGCAGCAGCACAGCCAAGAAGACAGTAGTGATACCAGTTCTGGAGATTTCCTTGCACATCCTGATGTCTTCCATAGAAGATCCAACATGTGGAGTTACCTGAAGGTAGAAGCTTCATCTTTCCTTTGGAAAGCAAGGTTCTCTCTCTTATGGTGACAAACGAACTACTGATTAAAAACATCTCTAAAACTGGAAGGCAAAACATAAAAGACCAACCCAAACTTTAACTTTGAAACTTAAGTTTGTAAGTTTAAAATTTTAAAGCTATTCTCATAATCTAAGAAACCTCGGTCAGAATATTAAATAGGGTTGAAATGCTGGTAGCTATTATAATTGCTGGACCAGAATGTATTTTTCTAGATTTGTGGTCTCTGTATTGCATTATTTATTTGTTTTATACTAAGCAGAGGACAAAATCAATGGGGGGCAGATTTATCTGTTTGCAAAATAAAACAACAGCAACACATAAGTTGTTATGCAATGTTTTCTCTAGTATCCACATGATTAAAACCACAAGTTTTTCCTTGTAATGCATCCAACTAGATTCCTTTTCTTTTAACAGCTTTTATGTTGTTAAATTGTTCCTTCACAGGAGTTTTCAGGGCATTTCTGAATTGCATGGCATTTATTAGAAGAAAAAAATAGAGAAACCTGTGCTGCCATTGTCTTTGGTTAAATTCAGGTCTGTAACCAAATTGCTGCTATTTTCAGATTTTAAGGGTCTGCTTAACTTTGCCTAGACCCAAATCTACCTATGAATTGTATTTAATTTCAGAATTTCTTTTGTCAAAAGCTTATTTGTGAACTGTGATTCAGGCTGTAGTTTTAAAGTAAATGTAAAGTTAATTTTTTTTTTTTTCAGAGTTAAGAACTTAATGAAAATGAATACTGAAGGGATCTGTGGATAGCTGTCTCTCTTTTGATATGATGCCTACAGCTAAAATAAAGCTAGTTACAAAGGGCTCCACCCCTGCAACAACTTTAGGCACAGTTTAGAGCTCATGTGTGTGCTCCCACACAAACTACAGAAGCTAGAAACAATTCCAAGGCAGGCGTGCCTGTGTGCATGCTTACGACGCTGGCTTTCCAAAGCAAAAGTGAAAACTCTTGTGAAGAAACTGAGAGGCTGAAGGGGTTAAATGAAATACAACTCTGCTTTTCCTGTGCAGTAAGGATTAGTAACCAAACAGAAGCAGGAGAGAAGAGTGCCGAAGTGCCACTGTTTCAACAAGAACAGGGTTTGGAGCTGCACTGCAGAGTGTCTCCAACTTTTGTGCTCACCTGTCACAGGCACATGCAGAAGGTAGGAGCTGACTTTGTCTTCTGGGCTGTCTCCTGATCCCTCTACCTGGATATCTATTCTCTATTAGTCTTTTCAGTGCTGTTCGTGCTCTTTAAACTGTTTTTCATTTCCCACCTTTTTTATCTCTCCTTTCAGTTAAAAGAGTACAGGGGAGAGGAGAGACCAGAGTCCTTATGACCGCAAAATTTTATTTCTCAGAAGGGAGGGAAGAAGATGCTCCATGAGTTTGGTGAACGTGGGCACCTTTGATACGCAGTTAATCCCAGCGGGACTTCACGTGTCCGCAAGCGCTGTTCCCGGTGCTGCGGCTGGGAGGAGCCGGGAGTGCCCGGGAAGGTGCCTGTGTGACAGCCGGGATGCGGGGCGAGCCCGCTGGGGCACACACACGCTCCGTTAGGGTGCCAGGCAGTAGCAGCGGGGCTGCTGACTGCAGAAAGGGAGCTTGGGCATGCGGGAATAAAAGCCTGTGTGGGTGCTACGGCTCTTGCAGCCGCTGACTCTCCCCCCTGGAGAGCCACGCTCCTGCTCGTGTGCCAGCAGGTGCTGAGGGGAGGGTGTGGCTCCGCATCACTCCCGTGCTACTTCCAGCGGCGTGAGGGGAGCCTGGAGGGAGGCCCGGCCAAACGATGCCGTCAGAGACGCCAGACCTACCTGTCTGTGAAATGGGAGCTGTTCGGGACCGGGTCTCCCATCCCTGAAGGAGTCTGAGGTGTGAGGCAGGCCAGGGTGGCAGCTCCAGGGATCCAGGGGCTGTCCTGGCACGGAGGAGGTAATGGTCTGGAAGCAATGTGGGAGGGCAGTAGATTTGCCTGGTGCACTGGGTGCTCCTTGTGGGTGGGTGCTCAGGTGGAAGCAGAGGAGCAGGTGGTTTGCAACTGGGTTTCAAAGCTTTGATGAAGGTAATCTTAGCTTTGAATGGAGTCGCTAGGACAATGAATAACTAGTATTAGTACAGGAGCTTAGTGAGATGGTGTGTTTCTTTAGGCCTGCCTGTAGAGACCTCAAAGTGAGTTTGTAAACACATTTGTTTGTTACTTTGGAAAGTGTCCACACAAAGACATGTTTACCATTTTTACATTGTACTTATGAGGCCCTTCAACAGCTCCTTTGTAAACCGGCTTGCAGCTTATCTGTATTTATCCTGGCTTCTCAGAAATGTACCACACACTTTAATGCCAGAGCACTCCCAGTCTCTGCAGCCATGAAAAGCCATTTTTTCTGAGGTGCAGTGTGAGGATGAGCCAATGTACTACACAGCCCTGTGTGCATTGAACATCCTCACTCTGGGCTCCCAGGACAAATGCTCTACTCCTACAGGGAGCAAAGGGAGGTGTTTGTGTTGAGGAACAAGTGTGGATGAAGTCACATGTCTTTGGTATGGTACTAACTTAAACTAATATTTGTTCATGTCAGTGAATTAATGGATTGATAAAAGGAAAAAAAATTAAAACAGAGCAAATTTGCCTTCTTTGGAAGTTTTGTGCTTTTTTTCTGTCCAGTGTGAGATAATTGAGACTTCTATTTTGGGCATATTTTCAGGTTCTTATATGCTGGGAAGTGTCCTGACACCTTAAAGGTGTTTGGTTTTGAAATATTTTTCTCCATGAGTTTAAGGGCTTGATGGCATCACAGAAATGCTGGGGTTGGGATAATTTCTTTGTACCATTTGCCTATTCCAAATCTGTTTGCTAGTAAACAATCCACTCTGAATGTAGCATTTGATAGGTGTGTGATGAATGATTTGAGGTGATTTTCAAACAAGGAAATAGAGCTTTTTTTTTGCTGGTCTCTATATGTATTTATGTTTAAAAGAATATTAGGCAAAACCCAAATTTGTCTCAATTTTAAGGGAAAGTAGCCACCACTGTGTAAACTTAGGGAATGGATGATCTCAAATGTTGCTGTGCAGTAACTTCTGATGCAGATCACTTCCCTTGGGCTTTAGGATGGGCTCTCTCAGATCCAGCTGCTTACCAGCTCGGTAAAGGAGAATGCAGGTAGACCTCACCTAATCTAGCTGCTTCAGGGATTAATTACCTCTCAAATTAGGCACCAAGATTCTTTTGGAGTCTAGGTGAATGTTCCTGTCTGGACTTGCTAAAACGGTTGAGGAAACAGGAAAGCAGCTACACTGTTGCAACTGGTTTTCTTGGTAGCACTTTTTGAGTCAAAGGTGCAAAGTTTGGTTTTTTGTTCTGTTAAAATAGGAAACCTGAAAAAGAAAAGCAACAACAACAAACAAACAACCTCTGATCTTGATTGTGGACCCTTTCTGAATATAATGTAAATAAGGCAAAATACTGTTCTGTGCCTCAGGACATACAGAGTTTAGGCTACCAGGCGGCTTTCTCTTTGTTCAGTGGGGACCTTAAGTGTTAATAAAATGTTAACCATTTTATTTGTTCATGTACGTACCTACTGACTTATAATGCACAGCAAACAAATAGTTTTCTTTGTGAGAGGATGGGAGCTCTGTTTTGTATGAGAACAGCATCCAGAATACACAGGATGCAATTACAGTAGTCCTCACAATCAGCATTACAGGCTCATCATCAGCTGAATGAAGGGGGAATGTTTCCCCGGTGGTGTACTGATGCTCAGTGAACACCAGAGGAAATGGGCTGCTTTGCTCTTAGGTCTGTGGGAAGGACAATACAGAAATGCTGTAAGCCCTGCAGTCTACCTGGCACTGTCCTGAGCCCAGGCAGTGAGGGATGATTGCTCGGATTCAGGACAGTCATTTGCAGCTATGCCTGCTGCATGATGAGCTTGTTGAAAGGACTTACTTCTCTTAGAATGATGCTCTGCTGGCTATGGCTTCACAGGCTCATTTTTTAGCACTCCTGGATGTGAACTGTGATTTGTTGTGGTCCAGTCTTGTCTTGGACAATGTATAAGAAAAGTTGCTAGATGTTTGGGAAGAGACTTTTATTATAAAATACTTGAGTGGGTGTCTACTCATATGCATAGCGATGATCAAATCATTTCTTTATGCTTCCTCTCACAGTAACAAGCTCACCTTCCTGACATGCAGACGTGATGTATAAAAACAAGTGCCATCCACAGATTGTTTCTTTCTCTGCCTAGCCCTTAAAGCAGAAATTAGAGGCTCTGGTTTGGGTGTCTGTGGGAGAAACCAGCTTCAGAGCAAAGAACCCATTTATTTTTAGATCACACCGTTGTCATTTTGCTGTGATCACACCGTTGAGCATGTGCTTCCTTTGAGAGCTCTCCAGGCACTGCAGTGTGATCACACCTTCCTAAGATCATTTTTTGTGAAGTTAATTTTTAGTGACAGATGAAAGATGCTAGGGCCAGTATCCTCAGAGACAGCAGCCCCAATTCCACTAGCACATACTCTCTCTCCTAAGTTTGTTAATCTAAGGTTCTCATTTAGGTTGTGATTTTGTTCCATTTTTGTTTCTTTTAGTTCACCTCATGTTACTCATCTTTCTCTTGCACAGTAATGTAAGCAAGCCCACAGATTTCTCTGGGGGAATTTGTGCCTCATACCACTGAAGGTGTGTCTGCATCAGAGTCTGTAGGGATGATTCCTTAGGGAAGAGATGTACCCGTACAAGTGTGGTGTGTTTGACATGTTTATATATAAATATATATATATAAAACTGAGTTCACTTTAAATGAAAAAATCTATCTTGGCTTCCAGTAACAGTGTAGAGGCAGCAGTAATCAAAACCTACATGAGGTTTTCATGTTTTCCTGTCTATTATTAGTCCCCAAGCAAATTTATTTAAAGGTTTTACAGGTATTCCCTGTGCATATATGCTACAAGCATACTGTTGAATGTAGTGCTGACATCGTCTCAGTGAACAGAGATGTGAATTTTGCAGAGAGGCAGAGAAAAATTTGCATGGTTTTAAAATCTCCTATTGAAATAACACTCATTTTTTAATTTTTTTAACCCATTGCATAGCACAGAAATTTCTATGTTTATATTTAGGATGGAATGAAGATAAATAAATTTGAAGCAGTCTTCTAGTATTAAATCCTTTACTTTCCTAAAGAATTCTCAAAATTTTTGAATTGTAAGACATTAGCCTCAGCCTGGTAACATGCTTAGGTGATGGCTGGGGAGTGAAGTCCCTCCCTCGGTAAGTGAAGAGCAGGTTTGAGCCCACCTGTGGAAACTGGATAGGCACAAGTCTGTGGGGCCTGATGAGATGTATCCCAGGGTCCTGAGGGTACTGACTGATGTGGTTGTCAAGCCACTCTCCATGATATTTGAAAAGTCATGGCAATCTGGCAAACTCCCCAGTGACTGGAAAAAGGGAAATATTTTTCCTATTTTTGAAAAGAGGATGAAGGAAGGCCCAGGGAACTAAACACTTGTGAGCCTCCTCTCTGGGAGGATTGTGGAGCAAATCCTCCTGAAAGCAGTGTGGAGGCATGCAAGACTTGGATGTGATGCAGGACAGGCCAGCATGGCTTCACTAAAGAACAAATCCTGCCTGCCCAACCTGGTGCCCTTCTGTGGGGGAGTGACTGCAGTGGTTGACAAGGGAAGACTGACCGAGGTGATCTACCTAGAATCCTGTAAGGCTTTTGATGTGGTCCCATAGGAAGAACTTGGCAATTCTTGTGGATGAAAAGGTGGACATGAGCTGTCAGTATGTGCTCCCTGCCCAGAAAACCAACCCCATCCTGGGCTGCATCCAAAGCAGCACGGCCAGCAGGAGAAGGGAGGGGATTCTCCTCTTGTGCCCTTGTGAGACCACACCTGCAATAATGTGTCCAGGTCTGGGATCCTTAGCATAAGAAAGACATGGAGCTGCTGGAGTGAGTCCAGAGGAGGCCACAAGATGCTCAGCAGTCTGGAGCACCTCTTCTACAAAGAAAGGCTGAGACAGCTGGGGTTGTTTGGCCTGGAGAAGAGCAGGCTCCAGAGAGACCTTATTGCTGCCTTCTGGTATTTAAAGAGGACTAAAAAAAAAAAAAAAAAAAAGTGAGTGATATTTTATGTCAGCATTGGTAGTGGTAGCACAAGGGGTAATGGTTCTAAATTAAAAGAGGGGAGATTTAGAGTAGATATTAGGAGGAAATTCTTTATTCAGAAAGTGATAAAGCACTAAACTAGTTGCCCAGAAAAACTGAGGATCCCTGGAAGTGTTCAAGGCCAGGTCAGATGGAGCTTTGAACAACCTGGTCTAGTGGAGGTGTCCCTGCCCAAGGCAGGAGATTTGAACTAAATGATCTTTAAGGTCCCTTCCAACTCAATCCATTCTATTATTTATAAACAGCAGCAGTGCTCAGTGTCAGGTGATATTTCAGGTCAGGCTAAATAACTCATAGAAATGAAACTTAAGCTGTGACAGGACAGAAGTAAATGTAAAAGATTGTTAGCCATTCCTCTTCAATTATGCTAGTGTTTGGAGTATTATATCCTTGTCATATATTTTCCATGGGCAGTGTATGGTTTCTTTTAGCAGCGTCTAAATCAGTCTGTGTGCTTGACATTATCCCTACATGCTCCCAGATTTAATTAACAGCTAAGCACAGTGAGACTACCAAAATAGAAGGCAGAATCCTATCTTTACTCCTTATAATAAATCTCTTGCTGCAAACCTAATAGTGGGAGGCTAGTTGCATAAAATTGAATCTGAGCTGATATTAATAGGTAGAAAGAAAATTGCCCTCATGAAATACTGTATTAGCTCCTGCAAAGGGCTGGCATAATGATTACATTTCCTTGGAAGATGCTGCTTCACTGACCTAAGCCTGAGACACATCATTGTGGATTTTGGAGAGCGAGAACAAGGCAGGTCTGCATTTTCCCCACCCACTGATAGGGTATGATGTGAGGTCTTACTAGAATCTCTGTGTGTTGATCTTGCTCTTGAGCCTGATGATTTTTCAGCTACTGTTTTGTGTGATTTCAGTATTCAGAGGCTGCTGTGGCTTCCCCAGGTGTTGCTGAACTTTCCTTTGCTGTAGACATGCTCTGTAAAAAAATATTGTCAGTCTGTGTCAGCCACATAAAACGATGGCCTGGTGCAGATTCATGTTAGGAATCAGCCTGAAGGCTGAGTTGAAAACCATTGATAGAGCAGGCTTGAAGATGCTTCTGTGTTACCACTACTCAGTTCTCCAGCCAGCTGGTGCTCTGCTGCTGTGCTTGTTAGTAAGTTTTCCTAATCTTTTTTTTATTTAACAAGGTGAATTTTTAGGATATTCTAGCTGAAAGCTTGTCTTTCATAATATGCATAACATGGCTGAAAGTATATCTCAGTGGGATTACTTTCTTGATGAGGATTCTTCAACTTCTAATATGTATTTAGAATGAATTATTAAATCTGGATACCAATGGTAAAGACACCACCATGAAACTTCTGCTCAGACAGCTTGTTTTCTTTGTTTTCTCTCCTTTCCCATTAAGCCCTTTCAGCCAGTCCTGTGTTTGAACTCATGTATAAACATTTACCTCTTGCTTTGTATACAAACAGCTCTTCATGAATGTGGTTCATTGAATGAATGGTCAAGACAAAGGAAATTCAGCATCCTTCTGTTATAATGGGCACATAGACATTATTTAGATTATCTGCCCCAACACAAAGGGCATAAGATCTATGATTTTCTTTGAAAAAATTGTCCAAAACCAAGGATGTTTTACTACGTTTGGGGAAGAAAATAGACATATTAAGAAGTATCTGGAATGTGATATCATCTGCCTAAAGTGATGATTTGTTTCCTGGTTCCTCTAGGCTGTGTGAGGGGGTCCTTTTGCTCTCCTCACTCAGCTCACATCCTAAGCAAAGGAGGTTTTTCCTTATCCTTGATCCCTGTTCCATGGACCCCCTTTGTCTCCCCTCCTTCATCTTAGCTTCTTTCTCTGTGTGTAAGTTTTTCCTTTTTAATTCTTGTGGCAAAAACTTAAAAGGTGCTTCTCAGTTGTCAAGGCAAACAAAAGCAAGAGAGAACAAAGATATGCTGGATGGTTTTTAGAGCAAAGCAGAGCATAATGTCTGTAGAAAATGTAGTGAATCTAAAAGCTCAAAGACTTTGCTCTCAGTCACTGACTCAAAAATTTTATGTCAGGGAATAACAGGATGATGATATGTTGCCTATTCTGCCTTCCCACCTCCTTCAACCAAACTTCTAAAAATATAACATCAAAGTGAGATCTGATGTGTTAAAGTGAGTGTAGAAAAGGAGTGAGTGGAGGAAAGGGTAGGAATTTCTGAAAAGGTGTGAGTTCTGGGATCCCTGTGGCAGTGTTTGCTTTAGTGCTGGATGTGCTAAACTTTACAATAAGCCATTTCTGTTGATATTGCAGCAGGTAAATATTTATTGCTGGTGTGGCCAACCTGTATCTCAAGGTGTGCATGCAAAGGCAGCTTCTGTGTCAGGGTTATTTCAAAGGGAATGATAGATCCATGCTGGGTAATCCAAATTCCCAAAAGGGAGATGAAATGACTTGTAAGGACCTGCCAAAGTCAGTAATGCTGGGTGGCTTTGCCACTTACCTGCATGTCCTGCTAAATTTCATCTAGATTACACAAGTGGGAACCCTGAAGGGGTCTTTTTGCCTTCTGCCTATGAACCACTCCTAGAACAATCCCTTACCCACATATGTGATACGTGTCTTTGGCCAAAGATGATTTAGAAATGTGGTTCACAGGCCAAAGAAGGCTGGTCTCTCTTATGTGCTAAACAGAGAATAACACTGGCTGTCAAATTATTTTCAAAAAGAATAGAGAAAACCTGATAAATGTGTGAGCAATGGAACTCATGAAACTTGTTTCATTCTGACTTTGTGATCTGATTCTGTAGTGCCTAAACAGCCTAAGTTCTTGCTTACACAAAGCTAAGTTATGAATAACAGTACTTTAAAGTTTGGATTTCCTTCCTGTTGAAAAGCAAAAGTCATAATCTAAATAGATTAAAAGTTCAACACATATCTTCATCCTGGTCCAGTATCTTTTCCCTCAAAATGTAACTATTGCTTTTGAGACTCTGAAACTAGACAACTGATTCAAAGTTATTTTTCCATTTATATACAGGCAATGTAAGTCTTGTTTGCCCAGGAACATGGATGTTAAGAGGTTGTTTAAAAATTGGCTAAGTTTAAGTAAGCAATTTTATTTGTGCATTGGAAGGCAGGATTTACACACGTAAATACAGAAGGACATTAAAATTGTCCTTGATTCTAAAACATACTCCTGGTCTTCATGAAGATTTGACTGATTTTGCTAAGCTTGCCTGGCCCCAGATAACAATTTGTAACTAAATAAAATATTTTTACAGCAGCTCACTGCTAGCTCTTCTATAGAGAAGTCTCGACGTCTGTCGATCTGTCTTTTCTAGAACTTCTACTTGTAAAGGCAAAAGCTTATTTGCTAAGTGGGCTCAGTGTTAAGCCCTGAAATAAGGGTTCTTATCCCAGTTTCCAGTGGTACTGGAGTTCTTGTGTTCTGTTCAGTTAGGAAATTCCAGCTATCTCCTCTGTGGTCCTCTCACCCTCCTGTTTTGGAATAGAAGGTACTGAGCTGCTGAAGTTAGATCCCACTTTGAATTTCTCCAGTGTTTGGAGAAGCTTGGGTCAGCATCTCCTATAGAAAACAGTCCAGAGCTGAACTCTGAAGCTGATTCTTTTTGACCAAGCTCACAGATGGCTGGAACCACTCCCCACTTCAAGCCTTCTGTTCATCTCACCTGAGCAGTTAATGCCAGACGTGACTGCCTTGACAATTTGAATCTCTTCTGGCGTGTGGGCAGAGGTTTCAGCTGGGCACACCTCTGTTTCTGGTTAAGGAATTTCTGGTTGTTCCTTTCTTATTGTGAACTCATAAACCCTCTCCCTGAGATAATTTCATATTTTAGCACTATGGCAGGAATTCCTCCTTGTGAGCTTTCCAGCAGCTGTTCCATAGCTTGAGCATAAAGTCACCATTTCCCCTCAGGCTCTGCTGCTGTTTCTGGGTGGAGGAGGGGTGGAGATGGTGTTCTAGCACACTGTGGGAAAAGGGAGCTGGAGAAGGTTGAAGAAAACTGGAGAAGGGCAGGAGGCTCAGGGAGCAGCAGCTGCTGCTGCTACAAGTGAAAGAACTGCAAAACATTGTCCTTTTCATTCCTTCCCCCACATACCAACACACCCAGCCTGAAGTGAGGAGAATGGCAAACCAGCAGAATAAACATATGCTGCTGTACCCCAGGTCCTACAAGGAGTTAAAGGGCCATTAAATCCAGAAACAGAACTTGACCCTTTTTCTAAGGTTTCAGACAGATTCTTCAATCTGTCTGAAACCTTAAAAAAAGTTCAACCATCTGTTGTGGTTGAAACTAAGGTGAAAGGAATCAATGCTGAACTCTACAACTGTGGAAGCTTTTAAAATAACAAGTTTCTTGATGCTCAGTAATCAAATGTAAGATTTGTTTTCCAGTGGGGAATTTCATAGGCTACAGATAGTCCTGTTCTTCCTTCTGCTGATCTTTCCTGGAATCTCTTGACTAGTTTAATGGGGCTGGATGGTCTAAACATTTTAATGCTAAATTTGGGACATATGATAGCAATTTCCATTCAAGTGCACTGGCACAAAAGTACAAGCAAGCACTGGGGCTGTAACCTCTTGCTGCTTTGGTGCTCAGGGTTGCCCCATACATTGGATTCTGACTGTAGTTCTCTCCTCAGAGAATTTTTTTCTCCTGTCTGGCTAAAAACATCCAAGATAATAACTACCTGGGGAATGGGGTCACTGCTAGCCCTGGTGACCTGCTCCTCTAGCCTCCTCTCTAGGAGCCTCGTGTGGCTTGGTCCCAGTCCCTGTCTGCCTCTTGGCTCAGATGGTAGAAAGAACTGAGCAGACAGTGCATTAGCAGCAGAACAAGGATTTTATTTTCAAGGCCATATCTGTGGACCTGAGAGGTGGCTGGAAATGGAATATGTGAGAGAGGAGTACTGGGGAAGAGATGGGGTTTTTTTTCTCCTGGTGGTAGGAATGGGAGCTACTCTCAAATATTTACCTCTGACACCACCACCATTCAAGGAAGATGCTGCTTTCACAATGCCTTTTCCTAGTGCTGTGGGCACATTATAAGGTAATTCAGGAGAACTTTGCTGTTTGTGTGCAGGGATCTTGTAGCAAAAGGGTCTCTTCTTGCCTGTGCCTCCCCTGAGAAAGGATAAGAATGCTTGGCAGGGTTGTGACACAGATCCAACCTGATCTGGTCGTTGGCCTCTACAGCACAGAGAACATTCTTTACCTCTTCTGGAGGGTAGCCCCAGGTTGTTTCTTCCTTGATTTGAATAGGAAGAGTAGTAGTAGCACCTGTAGGTGATGGAGGAAACACAGTCTTCCCTCAGTTTCCTAAGAATCATTAAACCAAAATTAATTAAAGTCTTTTCATATAAAAAGCTCCTATATCTTCATTTTCTTATGAATCTTATTACTGGCACTCAGTATTTAGGGAGAGAAGTTTATCAGTCCTTGTTTTCCCAATTCCATTTTTCCTGCTCTATTACTATTTGGCACATAGAATTTTGTGCAAATGAATTTTTTAGTAGCTTTTACATCTGAAAGAGAAAGTATTTAGGAACAAGCTTTTATTCTCAGCATGGTGAATGTTGGGAGTGTTAAAATCCATGGTATACATGGACTTGGAGAGTTGCAATAAGATCTCTTAGTTGAGATCTTACTACAACTAGGACTATAAGAAAAATGGCTGCTCATCATAAAGTAACCTGAAATACTCAAATAGCAGATCAAGTAAGGGGTTTTTTTGGTTATTTCTTTTTTCTGATGTCATATCCTCATGCAACGGTGATTTTATATCAATGTTATCATTGTTAATAGTGATACACATTCTGTATTTTATCTGTATTTAATAGGTCAGGTTAAAGGAGCTATTAATGAAGTTTTAACATTAAAACAGATGTTATTACAAGAGATGAGATAAGCATGTCTTCCTTGATGATTTTGTATATTGTGAAAGGAAAATTTCTCCTTTTACCTTTCCTTTCCCAAGTTTGAAAGAAGTTCAAACTAGATAAAACTCTACTAGGAATATCTAGTCTGTCTCTTCTTCTTCTTTTTTTTTTTTTTTTTTTTNTTTTCCTTTTTTTTTTTTTTTTCTTTTCCCCTGGACTTAACTGATCACAAGGTCATGAGAAAATGGTGATGAGAAAGAGTCAGTCTGTAGTGGCTAAAGTGTCCCTGGTCACAGCTGTGAGATCTGGTGAATGGTGGTTGGTGTGGGCTGCAACTCAAAAGAGGAAGGATTAAGTAGCAACAGGGAATGTACCAACAAAATATTGTGCTCCCAAATGTGCATAATGCCCCGAATTTAGGAACTGTTGTATGCTGCCATACCAACCTACATGACCTGATCTCCTTTCTAGCTCTTCAGAGGAGATATAACTACTCATGATGGAATCTAGCTATAGCTGTCCATGATGAATTGTTGCATTTTAGACAAGCACAACCACACAAGATGAATGTAGGGTACAGAAATGCTAACTGTGGAATTTTTTACCTTGGGTTGGTTGAAGTCATTGCAATCTTCAAGTATTTTATCAGGTGTATATGTAAAGGGGTGGGAGGGCAGACATGCAACAGCATGCATCTTCCACTGTGCCTGGGGATGGTGTTCTCATAATACCAGAGGAAAGTTCAGGAAAATATTCACTCTCAGTAATTATATCCTGGCTTTCTCTGCAGGGTAATTTCAATCTTTGCCGATGCCTTCATCTATCCAGGGAGTTTAGTGGTAAAACTGCTTTTCTTCTCTCCCCTTGATTTTACTTCCACCTCCATTTTTACTTTCTCTACTTCTACCAAACAGCAAAGAAGCAAGTAATCCTGATGAGTAATTTTTCTGTGCCCACAGGCAGAGATGAAGAACTTGTTCCTTCTGCTCCTGCTAACAATGATGTCACCTTCTGCATTTTCAGTAAGTAAATGCTCTTCTGAGCACTGTTACAAGAAATGAAAGATACTTCTGTTAAGGACTGTCAACATCAGTAACTCAAGTGCTTTGTAGAAAGTATTTCTGAAAGAGTTAATAGGTTCAAGTCATCAGCCCTATTGTGGCACATCTTATGAAAAGTCTAACATGGCAATTAAATAATAGAATTCTGGTAGTGCCTTTGGTTCTAGGGATGTTATCTGCAAAGCAGTAATTGCTGTCTCCTGCTTCAAAGCTAGAGAGAGCTATCACTTGAAATAAAGAGAATGGATTTTTGGTTAGTTTATTGTTCTCTTTTCTTTGGTCTTAGAAGTATTAGCCACGTGGTCTAGCTTTGCTAGGAGAGGTTACTTTATGTTAAGCCAATGTGATATTATCAGAAAAATAACGCAGCAATTAAGAACTGGGATTCCCGTTCCTTTCTGGGTAAGAAGCAGGACCTTTCTGAAGTAAATGCAGCTTGAGAACAGTCTCCCTGACTTGAAGTTAAACTTTATTAGTGAGTTGGACATCTAAGGTAAAAGACAACCTGCAGAGTAGAGTGGAAGTGTTAGCAAAGGAAGACATTACATGTTTATTAGGTGTAAAGGAACAGAGAGTAGGGGGGGAAAGAGGCAATTATCACTTGGAGTAAGTGTTTTGCTTTCTAGGCCACCTTTGAAGATCAGGAATGAGAGACCAGAAATCAAGCAGAGTTTGTTAGTTGCCACATTTTCTCTTACAGATGGAAATATACTTAAATGAGTGCCTGCTGTCTTACATCTAATAAAAAAATCATACTGTCTGTTAAAAGAACCAGAAATTGAATATATTCTGTCCAGTTCATCTGTTCACCTGCCTATCTCCAATTTGGAGATTTTGGTGGTTTTTTTGGAAGAGATATGACTGAAATACCCTGAGACTGTGAAGGCTGACATTTCTGTGTGGCATTAGACTGTACCCCCTGCATGCAATCAATAGTTGCTCTTGAAGCCATGCTGAATGAAAGGAGAAGTTTTGCTTGGCCACCACCTAAGTTCAGTTTCCCTGACACAGTGGATCTGTCCAAGTCATACATTTCCTCTGAACACAGTTTCTTTATATGGATCTGCTTTTCTAGGTTAAAATGCTGGGTTTTAATTTATTCTGAATAACTCAACATTGTTATTTTTAAAAGTGCTGATCTGTTGAATGAACTTTTAGATGCCTTAACCAGGTTTAACAAAAGGCAGAAGGTGCACAAGGACATCAAAGATAAGGTCATACAGAAATAATAACAATTACAGTGAGGACAGAGAAAGAGGAGATTTTACTATTATTCCTATGGAGGGAAAGGTAGAAAACATGCACGAGAATAATTTCATCATGTAGGACCAGTTTGTTTTGCCCTATAACCTATCTCCAGCTATGTCACAAACGTGTGCCTAGAAAAAAAAACATTAAAAGATACGCAAGTACAATTTCCCCCAATGTGCTTCCAGTTTGTGAACCCTTTGAGCTTGAGATGTCTCTGTTTCTCTTCCCTGAATTTGGTCAATGCCTCCTTGAAGCCATGATACCAAGCTCTTGAGAGCTAAATAACAACTATCATGAAATAATTTATTAATATTAATTAATAATTAATAAATAATAGCAGTTTGGTATAGGATTTGTGTTTCCCCTGTGTGTCACTTAAGTTGCCTCCATTAAATCTCCTGTTATTATCTCCTAAATTATCACTGTCATTTTAGTGATAAATCCCTTATGCTATAATGTTTTCCCATAGTTCTTTGCAGTATGTCTCTGGTTTTCTGTTGTCCTTTATTACCCTATATTACCCTTATCATCTGCTTTCATTACTTCTGTGGTTTTGGCATAACTAAGAAATGTGTTGAGGCGTTCCGGTTCCTTACAGAATTCTGCTGCTAATGTCAGTTCTTGCCGTGGATGGAGATTTTACTCCTGCTTATGTCTTTGGGCCACCTGCTCATCATCCATTGAACAACTGTCCTTCTTACTGCTTAATGTCCTTCAGAGCTTTAGGTGAAGGATTTTTTTGGAAGTTTTTTGCAAATCTGAGTGTATCTGGCAGGTTACCTTTGTTGATGTGTTTGTGAATTGAACTGCAATACTCTTAGAAGGATTTGCCTTTAAATGTTTTATTGACTTTTTCCCAAACATCCTGTATTTATGCAGGTGCCTGCTAGCTCTGTTCTTTGTTATAACTTAAATTAATTTATCAGCTGACGTCAGTTTTACACTCTGTGAATGTACAGTTCCATGGGTTCCCCTGGGATCATTTTGTAAACTGGTGTCAGATTTTCCACTTTCCAATAATCACATGTTGAAGTGGATTTAGCTGAGAGGGTTGTCTGCTAGTATGTAACAGTTTATCCATTTCAACCTTGAGTTCCTGTTAGGCCTCTTGGATAAACAACTTCTGGTGACTTCATACTGTGTGTTTTGTCCACTTTTCCAAATAAGTTTGGGGTCATAAAGTTTACTCACAATCGTCCTCTTTGTAGAGTTTTCTGAATGTGCTCCATTTCCTCCACAAGGATTCCAAGAATTAATTTGACTTCTCAGCAATGGCTGTATCTTTTTAGAGTTCTTTAAATTCTCTCCTCATCTCCAGGTCATCCAGAGTCTCTGGAAGCCTTTCCATTTCTGAAAAGTAACTGGTACCTGCTCTGCCTGCTGCCCACCAACAGGGCACAGCCCCATGGAGCAGCACATCCCTGCCTGTGCAGTGCACCAGGCATGCCCCCTATCCTGCCCAGCTGACAGGAAATCAGTGGGTGTGGAAGGAGCCAGCTGTAGGGTGGGACAGCCCAGAGAGAGGGAGCACAGTGAGGAGTGTTGAAGAGTTGAACAGGGAACATGGAAAAGAGCTGGGAACCAAGAGGGAGTGTGTTCAGTGATTTAGGGAGAATCTGAAGTGTTTTGAGAAAATGAGGGTGTTGGGGAACTGGTGGATTTTACTGGATTTGTTACAGGGGATATGCTAATGAGCCATGGCTAGGGTGAGAGTGGGATGAAAGGAGATGTATACAGTGAATATAAACCACAAGCCATTAAAGCTAACAAAGCCTGGGGTTTTTTCCTTCATCTTCATAAAGCAGCTTGTCTTAATAAGATACTTCTTCTGCACCACTTTGTATTTTGCTTCCTGCTGTCACCATCTTGTTCACTTTCATTCTTGTTTTTCTAGTTTTACTCAAATACAAATCTTTGATTGCTTATTCATTATTCATAGAAATGGTACTTGGCATTATTCACCTTCAAAGCTCTTTGCAAGCCTGCTGTGTCTCAGCCAAGATCAATGGTTAAGACAGAACTATAAAAAAAATGCTCTGCTGATGTGATTTGTATTCATTAGCTCATTTTTGGTAGCACTTTTGGCTAATATCCTAGCTGGTTGCAGATGGAGCCATCTTGAAAATGCATATTGGCATAGCAGCAGATAGCTACATTATAAACATTTAAGATACACTGAATGTTTTCAGCTCCCTTTCAATTAAGTTTGAGGGTTGGATACCACATGTCATGCAGAGCTTAACTAAGTGGAAATATATCACATCATCATTGGTGTGATATATTTCCATTATAAATATATGATGGTCATCATTGTAGTACTGGGTAGTTCTTCTGGGCATAGAAAGGAGAAGGAAATGGTTCATACCCCAAAGAGCACATGGCCTAAGGATACACTCCATGTGGGTTGTTTTTATTAGGGACCTGAGGGCACTACTGGGCTTTACTGGCCCTGACTGGAGTCTCCACACCCAGCTCACTGCCCAGGCCCCCCCTGTAGCCTCCTGGGATTGCTGGCTCCTGCTCTAGTGATGCTGAAGTGAGGATCTCCACAACTCTGCCTGGCCAGCCATGGACCCTGATGAGCCAGGCCCACCTGCAGCCCCAGCTCCCAGCCTGATTTCAGGTGAAGGTGCCCAATTCCCAGGGCTGGGGCTGCTCCCTGGCTTGTGCTGCTCCCTGGCTTGCTGTGTGGTCCTGGGAGAGCCTCTCACTACTGGCCCCGAGCCCACAGGGAGCACCCAACCTTTGGGGCACCTTGACACCTTTCCTTCTTTTTTCCCTTTTCATTTTTAACTTTTCCCTAAGCCCTTATTATTCAATGTTAACAAAGTTGCGTTTTTTTTCACTGGAGACTTCTTATTTGCCAAGACTTTGGCAATGAAACCATTACAGAAGTGATAGTGGTGATAGTTTTATTTTGTAAAGGATTTGGTTTTCACCCTTCTCTCCTACATGTTTCCTAAAGGATGTATCAAGATAAACACTAACCATATTTCAGAAACTATAAACACTAGAAAGTAGATATTTATCAAATAAAATGATGCAGTGTTATTTCAAAAATACTCAGAAAGGTTAAAGAGAGAGAGTCTGATTTTGACAGCAGTTTTAAGCCATGGAAACACTACATAACTAACACCATATTATATCATTGTGAGCAATATCTGTTTTCAGTGGGTAACAGCTGGACAGGGCCTTGTCCTCAGCCTCTGTTTCCTGCCACATTCTCCCTATGGGCACTGAGATTTGTATTTGATCCCAATGGAACCTAGTAAGGATGTGAAACAGCCCCAGAAGTTACAGTAACAATGTTTCCGTGTCCAAAATGATGCTTCAGTTGTGCCTCAATAAGCCTTAGCTGTGCAACCCTCTGGGCTAAAAGTGAGCGGTGGCCTTGTCGGAAGCCTCTTGGGCACAGTGTGGTTATCAGCAACCAAGTGCTCTGAGCAGCAACTGCTGGGGTACTGTAAGAGGAGGGTTTGTTGCTGCTTGTCAGTCTGGAAAAGCAGCACCCTCCCCCCCAAAAAAATCACAAAATAATTCAGGGTGACTATCTCTGAGTCCTGAAAGGTGCCCAAGGAGCAAGGGGTAAGAACTTAGCTGGGATGTAGGTTGTTTGGATGTGTGACTGCAGAACTTCACTGCTCACTTGGGACTCTACAGTAATTTGATGTTTGCTTTGATAGCTTGCTAGTATTTGAGTTGCAACAAGGCACTAGGAAATTATTCCCACTGAATCACTTGTCCACACTTGGTGATATGAACTTTGTGGATCACTGCATGCCTGCAATGCCTTTGTCTGGGAAGCACAGTCCTCTTCCCATGCATAGTTTCCTATCCATCTCATCAAACTGACTGGAAAGTCTTTCAAGGACCCCTTTTAAACTGTGCCTACATAGTGCCAGCATTTTCTCTCTGAGTCAAGTCCCATTCATAGCTTCTCTTCCAGTGCATGTTTCATACACAAAAATGGACACTTTTCCAGAATTCTTTTGTTTGCATGTGATGCATACTGGAATTGTCTTTGCAGATGAGGTCTGGAGGTCTAATGACTCAGAGGCATAGCTTTTTACTTGCTGATGATATCAGATACAGTTGGCCTGGTAACAGCAGATGCTGCAACTACATCAGCAGCTCGTCTGTCCAGGAACTGATGAAAGCAATGCAGTGTTCATAAAAATGAAATCCCTGGCCTTCTAAACTTGAATAGCACAGCAGCCTGTGTGCAAATGAGCCCTGAAAGCCCACAGTGCCAGGGTCATGGGCAATATCAATATTCCCAGAAAGAATGCATTGCTAGTGTATCAACTGGTGATAAAACTGGACAGAGTAGTTGGCCATTAACTGACTGCTCTTTGGGGAGTTTTTAGAAGTCAAGGAAGATGGTTTGTATGCATTTTCTCACTTCTCTTGGAACATTAAAATATATACTTTATGCAGATTAAGAAACTACGTTCTTGTATGCATGTCAGGTTGAAGCAGGGGGAGAATGGACCCAAATGCATTTGTAACAGTGATGAAGATTGTATATTTTTCATTCTGAAATCCCTGAGGGAATGGAATCTAGTTGTCCTGGCTGACATGAGATAAAAGCATTCCAGTGTCTGAAGAGAGCAGAAAGAGGCTTTTGGAACAAAAACTGGCTGACAACATCTAAAAATGTCCTGTTATCAGGTTATGTAATGATATATTTATTATTTATTATAAACATGCAGCTTTATCTTTGCCTGTATACACACGTGCAGTTACTGAAGTAATGAGGATCGTACACAGATTTCCAAATATGGGAGTTGGGCCCCTATTAAAGTGTTTCTCTAACACTGTATGGCTTTGGGAGGATTCTTTTGTCTGATGCTCCTTTTGAGGTGTACATAAATGGAGTGATACTGAGAAAAATGACTGTTCCTGCACTCTGTGGATGCATAAGCCTTACAACAAAGAGTCCCTGCAGATTTTACTGTCTATAGAAGGAATAAATAATGCTAGTTCTGTAGGAGGGGTATTGGAATATTTATCAGGGTGGTGTGTGTGTGTCAAGGAAGGGCTTTCTATCCTAATTGCCTTCCAGTAATCTGACTTTTAAATGCTCTTCCTTTGGATTTTTATCTACATGTTTCCTTCTCCCTTATGCTGACTGAAAGGTCCCTTGTTTCCAGGGTGAGCTAATACTGCTCCTAAATCAGTCAGTTGATACAGAGGAATAAGACTGCCGAGAAACAGAGTGGTAGCATATTTTATTCTTTTGAGGGTAAGGGAGGAGGGATTACAGGGGGAGGAATTAGGTGTCTGAAAGAAAAACTTGAGAAAAGAAGATTGCTGAAAAAACCTTGCTGAAAGCTAAAACACTATTGTTGGGATTACACCAAGAAAGGCAAATGAGAATGCAGAAGACAAAGAGTGAGCTTAATATCTGGAGTGAAAGGCTGGGTGAAGGGTTTGGCACAGGGTCAGGGAGATGGTGACTTGGCCAAGGGGAGGTATGTAGAAGTGGCTGTAACCTGGGCAGTGCCACTGAACGAACAGGGCGAAGGCAAACAGAGCTACTCTGAACCGGAGCTATTAGAAAAAATTGCACAAGACTTGTGTGAAGAAAAGTAAGTAGGTAGGCTAGGAAGAAAGTGTTTCACATTAGAGAAATACAGGTAATAATTTTGGGTGACTCTGCAGCCAGATAGTTGTGCGTAATTTGGTAGTAAATGCATAGATATAATTGGCTAATATTTCTGACTGTTGCTCTGCCAGCAGCAGGGAATTATTCATTAAAAGAGGGTAAAGTAAAGGAACAAGACTAACTTGGAGATACAGTAAGGCAGAGAGTGTGTGTGTGTAAAACTATAAAACCTGTCTAAATGACAAAGGAGGATTAACCTATGCATCTTGCCCAAGCTGGACTCTGGATGATTTATTAGACTAGCTCCTATTTCTAGCAGAGACTTGGATGTTTGTGTGTAGAGGTGAGTTAGATCACATCACAAAAATTTTTTACTTTTTTTCTCTGTCCGCCCACTCTTCACTACAGCAAATGTCTCAGTGCCAAAATGCCCTGCACTACCTTCTCAGTGGTACAATTGTATACATAAACAGCACCTACAGGTGCAGCTGCGCAGCAAACCCTGTTTTTACTGTGTCACTCACCACATAGCCCTGCACTTACCTTCTTTTTTCAAGCAGAATTAATCCTATTGCATCTTGCAAATATTAATGTTTTCCTTATAATATTGCTGTTCTTTCCAGTAACCACACATGTCCTGCTATATGTGGATCCCATCAGCTGCAGAAGGCCTTCTTTTTTTCTCTGAAAATATGATATTTCATATATTTCCAAGACAATGTATTTTGGTTAGTTCCATCACACTTGTAAATTTTTGTCTATATTATCATGGTTATTTCTCTTATTGTTAGTATCCAACTTTCTAAATACAAAATTAATAAGGATTTTGCTAGTGAAGGCCCAGACCTTGATATTGTCATTGGACACAGCTGGGTAAGGGGAATAAAGGTCCATATATGGAAATTTGTTGCAGTAAAAAGTGTCTTCTGGAGCTTTTCTTTCTGCTTCCTTTACTTCTCTTAAGTATTTGACTTAGAGCCAAGGATTTGGGCTTAAGAGGCACTATTGATCTGGTGTGGAGTGACAGTGCTCAAAGTCCCTGAAGTAATGATTTGCCTTTGCTGCCTTGCTGAGATGAAGATGTTATCCTCTTTTAGATCGTTATTCAAAAGTGCTGAAATTCTGTGAGTAGACAAACAGTAGCAGTTAATAGGGATTATGAAGCTGGATGTGCTATATGGCTTCAGGAAGCTAATATTCCTAGATACTAGAGACCTGATCTTTCTGGTGTATTACTGTGTGCCACTTTTCATGTTAGGAATACAGCACAGCAAGACAGCCTCTTTTGCAAGAGAACACATAGGATCTCTGCTTCATTTTCTTTTTCTTTTCCTTTTTTTTTTTTTTTTTCCTCCTGTGTTGCCATGTCTCTTTGCTATGTCTGTGGTATTTTTTATTTCCAGGGCCAGCGGATGAAACGGCAGGTTGATGTCTGGGGGAGCTGGGGTGAATGGAGCAAGTGCAGTCGGAGCTGTGGCGGTGGAGTCAGCTTTCGGCAGCGGCGCTGCTATTCCCAAAGGTAAGGGCTAACCTCTCTTTTTTTCCCCCCCTTTTCTTTTCTTTAAATGTGTTGTACTCTTACTGCGCTCCTGCAGTTATGTTCCAATCCAGAAAAAAAAATTACTTAGTGTTTGATCCCAGGGGAATGAGTCCACTTTTTTGACGAACCTTAGTTTCAGTCTTGTCACTGCTGTTTTGGGAAGTGCCCTCTTCATGCTTGCTTTGGCTCCTTTGATAGAGCACAGCAATTTCTCTGTGAGATCTGAGGCTGTGCAATCAGGGGATTGGCATGGTAGCAGCTGCTCAATCAGGTCTAGTGTGGCGAGCCCTGAGGGAGATGGAGAACAGGCCAGAGCAGTTGGTTTCTCTCCTGAGAGCTGGTGACAGTGCTGAGGTTTCCTCAGCTTTATGATTCCCAGGACAGTAAATTGCCCCAGAAGAGACAGAAGAGTGAATTTGGCTCAAGCAGTGTTAGTGCTGTGCCACCTCATTTGCAGTTGGGTTAGCTGCATCCTAATGAGAGTGATGACTAGTAGTGCACCTGTAGGGAATGATGGACCTTAGAGATCCTGTTGTGGGTGAAAACAAAGCAAAAGAGGAAAAAAAGCCAGACTCTCACTGATATCCTGGAAAAAACAGCCTCTCTCTGTTTAGAGAAATGAGAGGAGGTTTTGTAATAGAAGAAGCCAGAGTTATGAATCTGCTCCTTCCCATACAGAATAAAGAAAGCTCTCTTTTGAAGGCTGCCCATTATGGTTTGTACCTGCCAGAATCCCTGGAGACCTGTCTCTCCATTTTAGGAACACTAAGGTGTTAGGCATTGATTGGCTTTTTAGATCAATTTCCTCTGTGATTGTTACTCTCCATAATTCTCAGCTGGGGTCCTTTGACTGGGCTAAGGGTGTTGCACACTTTCCATAGGCATGTTTACCTCTTCCTAATAAGGGACCTATTGTGCACAAAAAAAATCAAGATAAATGATGCACAAAGATATTCTGAATTGGCCACTATCCTTGTGCTGCTCATAACATGTTTTTCTTTCTTGTATGGACACCTCCACCCTTTGCTGGTGGACGATGGACTAAAATCTCTGCTTCTATTATTTAGTTGAAACATGACCCTGAAGAGCTGTCCTGCAGTTGTTCATGGTGTGTGTCTCATTCATACTAGAACAAAAACCATAGCATGAAATACCACTAGAAAATGCCAGCTTGCTTTGGTGGTGAAGAAGTGCATTTTAGTTATTTTGCCGTGTCAGGGAACTCTGTGAGGGTGATGTGCTTGGTGTGAAGGTGATTTGTAGTGTCTACCATGAGATGACTTTTTCCATTCTTCAGAGAGCTCCATGTATTTTTTCTGTCTTCCAGGACAGAAGGTCCTTCCAGTTGTGTTGGACCAACACGAAGCTATCGGTCATGTAATGTTCAGGTACAGTGCTCTGGTTTTCATTTTTCTTGCCTGTTGCTCCTTTTCCCCAGACAAACATAATTCTTGTTCAGAAATAAGATGTGATTATTAGTTCCTGTTTCTCTGATGTCACTGGTAGATGCAGTTCATTAACAGTATCCATTCAGAAGTATATTGAAATTATGCCCCAATTTAAAGGGGAGGAATAAGAATAAATCCCAAATTTTTGTTTTATCCTTTATTTTCCTCCTTTTTTGTAATACTCCGATTCCAACATTTTGTCTTCCAAACAGAACTGCCCAGAAGGCTCCCGGGACTTCCGGGCAGAGCAGTGTTCAGAGTTTGATGAGACAGAATTCCAAGGCAAGAAATATAAGTGGCTTCCATATTATGGAGGTAATGATAAACATGTGGGGTTACACTTTATTGCTACCTATCGACAGTATGTTTTGAAGTGACTGTAATGTTTTCTACTGCAGTATCCTTGCAGGGTACTTCCTTAGTTGCAGTAGGGGGCAGGAGCTGGCATGGAAAAAAATCCTTTTGCCGGCAGCAAAGCATTGCAGTCCTGGAGACACCGGATGCATGGGCCAAGAGACAGCATTGCAGCAATACGTACTTGTCTCTTGTAACAGCCATTCCTTCAGAAACATTGCTCAAGGAAATCTGGAACTGCTTGCAGCTAGATTCTGAAGTATTAGAGGAGCAGAAGTTCTGCTGTATTTTCCAATATTGTCAAAAGAGTATTAGCAGGGCACAAGAGAAGCAAATACATGTAATTAATGAGTGCTTCAGAAAACTCATGCTTTCTTGAGGAACCAGCTCGGAAGGCAGGTGTAGGAACCAGGGTCCTTGCTATGAGCTTTGGATATGGTATCACTCACAGTTGGTTAACAAATTATGAGGGATTTTAAGGTGAATTTAAGGGGGTTTTTTGCTGGTTGTTAAAATAACAGTTCTGTATCAGCACCTTTTCTCATTCTAGAAAACCCTGTACTCCAAGGGAATATAAGAGCAATCCTGTTAAGGAATAACCAAATATCCACTTAGACCAATGTCCCCTGAGGAAATATTTGAATACTGTGAGATTTTACAAGGGTATTTTTCCACCCTCCAGCAGTTTGTGACCCAGAAATTCATTCAATATCTGTCACTTAATATCAGTAGACCCCTCTGTTTCTCCTCCTGTGATCTAGAACTAGGCTCCTGGTGCAAGCTGTTTATATAATGTTTCTTTTTTCTCTCCTCCCAGCACCTAATAAGTGTGAGTTAAACTGTATTCCCAAGGGAGAAAACTTCTACTACAGGCACAAAGAAACAGTGGTGGATGGGACGACCTGTGAACCTGGCAATCGAGATATCTGTGTAGAAGGAGTTTGTCAGGTTAGTCATCTTGGTATTTCCTTCGTGCATTATTGGGTCTGTGAATCTTTCTGTTGTCTCCCTTTGTTCTACTTGACCTTTCATAATAGCATCAGAAAAGGTGAATCACTCAGTTTCAAGGTGCTGAGGAGCATTTGGACAGCATTTATCTGCTCTGGATGTGAAATAGTAGATATCAGCTTTGCCATTTTCTCTGCCCTATCCTGACTTTCCAGGCTCCCCAGATTCAGGCTTTCTCTCACATCTCTCCAGCATTTGGCCTTTTTTCCCCCCTCTGTCATCACAGTTTATTCCTATTAATGTTCCTCTGCTCTGACAGGCTGTTGGCTGTGATAATATGCTGGACTCTGCCAAGAAGGAAGACAAGTGCCTGCAGTGTGGAGGAGATGGCAGCACCTGCTATGGTGTGAAGGGCACTTTTGATGTGGCCAGCCTCCCCAAAGGTACAGATGATCCTAGGTAGTTTGGGCAGGTGAGAAGGACAGAATTAAACCAAAAATCAACTGCTACAAGGGCTGGTGGGGACAGCTGTTCACATGAATGTTATAGACATGCTTGCATGATAACTTGAAATATCTGTACAGCCTTAGCATCAGAAAAGGTACTCTTGGCCCTATCCTGGGAATCATTTATCCTATCTGTGTCCATACTGGAATACTTGCCATGATGCTGATGTCTTTCCCCACTCCCTCTCCAGCAGGTGCTATAGATGCACCATAATTACATCACCATAAACAGCCTTTGTGAGGCTGTCCAGTGTCTTGGTAGCTCCAGCAGGACATGTGCAGGGCTAGAAATGAGACTGCAATTTCTGCATTTGGCCAATTTTGAAAAATTTCAAGATGTCAACTGCACTTGTCACATCTCTCTGTGTTGAACTCCAAAATTATTCTTGTTGAAATTCCAAAGATTTCAAAATGTAGAAAATGGACTTTTCTGAGGTGTCATTGAAATTTTTTACACATGGACTGATCTGTGAATAATATGGGGTGAGGTTATTTAGCATGCAGTTAAAGTGATGATGAAAATGCTTCATGTCACCATCAAAAAGCTCATCTACTTGTTCAGGCACAAATGAAACTATGAGCATCTTTGTCACGGAAGGGTAGCTGTATGGCACCCACAGTCAGATATTGAATAAACTCTTTTTTTTTTCCAGGTTACAATCAAATCTTTATTATCCCAGTGGGAGCCACAAGCATCCAAATTAAGGAGGTTAAGCCCAGCAGGAACTTTCTAGGTAGGATTGATGTCAGAATCTGTGTATCAGTCCATTTGGATTCCAGCCATTATGCTAAAATCTGGTTTTAAGGTATGGGTTTGCCTTGAGGGCTTGATATGGCAGAGTGAAAAACTGAATATCAGGATCTGAATATTGAGTATCCTTCAAATGTGAGATGCACAACTCTGGGCTTCACATTTACTTCATTTTCTCTCCTGTGGAGGTCTTGCTGTTGAGTGGGGAATAAAAATACCCAAACCACATTGAGACTTCCTGCCTGTAACTTACAAGGAATCTAGCTGACCTAGCCAAATTTAGCTAGAGTTCTGTTTGGTAAATGCAAACCCTCCCTACTCCTGCCATCTGGAAGTTTGGGGTGGGCTTCTTTTCTCCGTAGATTTCTTTGGAGCATTTGTACAGCCTCAAACTCTGCTCATTCTGCAGAGAGGGAAAAAGAGGGAGAAAAGGCAGTGCCTAGCTTTCTGGGCAGGGCTGAGGAAATTCCAATGGAGAAAGCAAATACTCTTCTGCTTCTGAGTGTTCCATCACTCAGTGCTTAGGACAAATCAACCTGGTGATGTTTTCCTTTGTAGAAAACTGGATTCAGCACACATCTTGCTTTCTGAATTGAGTATCTGATGAACCAGATAGTGGTGTAAAGGCAGTGGAGTGTGAATCCCACATCTTAATGGCAAGCAGGACAGAGGCTGATATCAGCTGTGCTCCAGCAAATAACAGTGGGGAAGGCAGAGGCAGGGCAGGAATAAGCTGGAGGCATTTGGCTGTGCAGCAAAAAAAGTGCTTGATCTGCAGCAGCAAAGCAGGCAAGAACCACTGTTTGAATGTGGAGCAGCTTCTGCTAAAAAAGCCACACGGGAAGGACAGCATTGAAGGAGGATAATGGTCACGCTAATTTGCTTGTGACACAGTATTGAGTGGAAACAAGAGCAGCCTTGTAGAATTCTTATGATCCTTTCTGTGGTGTGTGTTTGTCCAGCTGTCAAGAACGTGCGAGGGGAGTATTACCTGAACGGGCACTGGACGATTGACTTCAGCCGGGCGCTGCGGGTGGCCAGCACGGTGCTGCACTACGACCGTGGCTTGGAGGGGGATGTGGCCCCAGAGCTCCTCCACGCCCGGGGTCCCACCACAGAACCCCTCATCATTGAGGTGAGAGGCTGTGCCTTCCCCTGCCAACACTCTGCTCTTGCTTTGCATGGTGGAAGTATGCTGGGAAAAACTGGAGACCCGATGGAGCGCCCAGGAATCTCACAAGGCTGTGGGCCTTCAAGCTAGACTGCAGAGATAGCACTTATTGCTGCCCTGGTTCTATTGCCCAGAAATGAGCAGTGCAAGGCTCCTGCTGGTTTCCTTCCTGTTCCTTTGGACACTGACTTTCAGGGAGGCAAGAGTCAGCATCAAATGGTGCTGGGGCAGGCTCCAGGACACTGCTTGTTATACTGTGCTGTAGGGCAGGAAATGGACTTGCTGCGACAGGAGCAGCTGGATCTTCTAAAGCCGAGAGGGATGAATGTACCCTTCTCTGAAAAATAATGTGCTCCAGAATATGATGGAAGGCAAGGAGAAAATCCAGTGCAGAGAATTAGTGCTTCTTGAATGGGAGGAGTGCAAGTTAGCTCGAACCCTCAGACATGGTGGGGAAATGCTGTGAAGAGGAAAAGTGTAATTTCCCTGATTTCCTCCCATGCTTTTGCAGCTCATCAGCCAGGAGCCAAACACGGGGGTACAGTATGAGTATTACCTGCCCCTGCAAGGACAGGCCTCGGGTTACAGCTGGAGTTACAGTTCCTGGAGTGAGTGCAGCTCCGAATGTGGAGGAGGTAAGGGGAGAGGACCTGATCCTTGATGGCTGCTGTGGGGTTTATATCCACACCCTGCAGGCAGTGTGACAGTGTGCTGCCCTCTGCAGCAGCTTCCCAGCAGTCTCCTGCTGGAAGGCGGCACCGGGTGTTGCTAAGGTTTTGTCAAGGAAGGGTCATGCATGGAGTCACAACAGGACTATGCTCCATGCCTTGTTTTCCATCCCCTAGTCCTCAGACTTATTACTGGAAACTAGTGGCCGCTTCGGTGCCCTTTTCTAAACTGCCTGACGAACCCTGGCACGGGGGCAGCTTAGCAAGTCCTGCCTGTAGCTTCACCGCTACCATAAGGGGGACTTGGAGGCACCGAAGTGCCAATGTTCAGACAGCGATGGTGAGGGGTAGAAAGAGAGGACCCTGCTGCAGTGCTGGAAATGTGGGTTTATTGTTTCATGATGGAATGCAGCCAGGCACAGATCTTGACCCGGTGAAGTCTTCCGCAGCAGGGCCCCTTTCAAGGCCAGTGCGGTCACTTTTATGGAGTGGGCTGTCTTTTACAAGAGATAAGGTTTTCTCCAATAGGGAAAATACAAAGGATGGTACAAAACAAACAGACAGGAGTTTACACCAGTGGGGCAAAAAGGGTGGGGGAACATTTGGAAGTTGACCAATAGTTTGAGAAACTTCTTAGAAGTTTCTTGAAGAAGGGGAAAGGTTTTAGGTGAATGACAGGGGCTTCAGGGGGGGTGGGATCCTAACTGGACATACAAACTCCAGGGAAAAACCAAGAGGGAAATCCTAAACAAGGGTTACATGGAACAAACCATTATACAAACTTAACAATCATTACTAAACATTAAAAAAACACTAAAAACACACCACCACAGAAACTGTTAAGAATCTTCATAGACAGCCTTTGTTTTGATTTGCTTCAGGTCTTCATAGTCTTTTCAATCACTTGAGAGGTCCTCTCCAGAGAGACCTGGCCTACATTAGTGAATCATATAATTCTCCTCTACCACAACGTGGAAGGTTCCCTCTCTCCAAGAGGACTGTCAGATCTCCTGGAGTGTCCCATCATATTCAGTTTACAGATTCCTCTATGAGCAACATTATGGATTTTAAGCTTAAAAGAAAAACCAAAAAACTTCAATTAATCAAACAAAAACCACTGTCCAGCTGATTAGTATATAGAGCTCTTATCAGCCTCTTCTGGGCTTCTATGCTAATGGCCATTTTGGCAGCTCTTGCCGTATTGTGACTGTAGGGGCTAAAATTGTCTCTGCCTGGGCACTCATACCCTGTAGGAAGCATGAAAATTGCAAGTTTTACTCCCATATCTAGTCCTCACAAGACTGACCTTTTGAGTCTAAGAGGAGACCCCCCAGTTCTGCTGTACACTGCACACATCTTGCAGGGCTCCTTCATGAACAACTTAAGGGTAGGACACTCCCCTTGTGAGTCTTGATGTAACAGGAAAATTCCCCTCAGCTACACAGAACTATACTGTCTCCCTGGCTCTTCCAGTAGACTCCTATACTGTGGGAAGGCATAATTTGTCCTTATAGTGAGAGAGAGACCTATGCCTGTCTCTTTTCCAGAATGACTGGGACAGGAGTGGATTCTACATGACTTCAGAAACTTGTCTTGCCAACTTCAGTGCATTGCTAACCTAGTCCTGGGTAGCTTGTGTTGATCAGATGCTCTCTTGCTTGTCCTCTAGGTTTCCAATCCCGCTTGGTGTTTTGTACCATAGACAATGAAATTTATCCAGACTATATGTGCAGGAATAAACCACAACCAGAAAACAACCGGACGTGTGGCCATCAGCCTTGTCCCCAGACAAAACGGTACGATTGCTTTCCTTCTTCTGGGCTCTGACTTCTCCCTGAGGTTCTTTTGGAACTGAGGAAAAATGACCCTCTCATTTCTGCCCTCCAGCACAGTTCTCTCCAAGGAGGTGCTTCACTTCTAAGAGAAAGCCAAAGAGAAAACATTGGGATGATAACACAGTGACGAGTGATGAGCATTTCTGTGTGCGCAAGGAAACGGCTTAACATATCCTGTATTCATTTTATAGACCAGTTACATTTGCCTTCCAAAATAGGACTGTGGAAGACAGTTGTCTAGCCCTTGTAGGAGATATGAAACAGATTCTCTGTTTTGTCTTCTCTTGAGCTGGAGCCTACAAAGAGTAGAAGATCTGAGCTGGTGTAATTTTATGCCATTTCTGCATTCCCAGTGTCTGCTCTCTTAGAAAGGGATGAATCCTGGAGCCTTTTCATTCTCCAGCACTTTCAAACCCCTTCACCCAGCGATTTCCACCTTGCTCCCTACAGCTGGCTTCACTTGGCTCTCACTGGGCATCCAGAGCTGTAACATGAGCATTAGCTGTGTATCTGTGTACCAGTGGAGGCCTCTGAGAGTGCTGGTGTGTGTAATGGGAGTGTTTCTGAATACATGTTAGCCTGTAGCTACTTGTTTTAAGTTCTTTAAAACCTTTGTTCTGTATATAAAGGACTTCTTACATCTACCTGCCGCAAACCTGGAGTCACAGCGGTGCACGGAGCTCTCACATGAAGAGGTAACAAGGAGAAGGAAGTTACAGAAAGCACAGGAAGGCAGCTGCTCTCTTTTCTCTCCACCTAGTCGTCCACTGAAGTGTGTGGGGGCTTTCCACTTTGGCACTGGTGGCAGAAGTGGGTGTTGCTTTGCTTTTGATGCTTGCCAGTGAAAATGGTGGTGGAGGATGCTGGCTGGCAGTTTTGCTTAGGTGGCTGCACGTGCCTCTGGTAACTTGATTCTTAGGGGACTGAGAAGGGGATGATTTCTTCATAGCTTCTGGCTGCATGTTCTCATGTTTTCTCTGGAATCAGGGTAAAGAAGTTCTGGAAGATTTTTAGGTTTTTAAAATTTACTTATCAAGACAAATAAAAGGACATTAAAAAAGAGAGCATGATCGTTTGGGCAATTTTAACATTGGCCAGCATGGCATAAACACTTAGAATTTCTTAAAAGCTCTTCTTTTTTGGCATGGGCCCTATAGCAGGCAGAAAAGAACCTGTAAGGTGTGATGAGTTCAAGGTTGTGACAGATGCAATAATGTACACTGAGACAGGAGAAGTTAAAAGTATCAAAACCAAAACAGTTTTCCCCCAGCAAGCTGCTAATAGCTTAGGACTGGCAATTTTTGCCCTCTGATGAAGGTCCCAGCCTCATGGTTGATCTTGCCTTACAAAGGAAATGAAACAAGTATCAGAGAAGTCTTGACTCTCAATTGAAGGAAGCTGCAGGTGATCCCATCTACAAAAGCCTTTCCAAAACTGTACATTCGCTTTAGGAGGCAGAATACAGTAGCTGGGGGGGACTTTTTCCCATTGGAGCTTTTGAAAAAACTTGATGAATAATTTGTTACAAGTCCTTCAACCACACCAGTGTAAATGGCTTCCACTGAATGTATTTGTTCCCTTTCCAAAGGAATCATTTTATAGTGAAGGCCATCCCGGTTTTGGTTGACATGTGCAACTTTAGCAATAAAGAAGGGCGTGTTAAGGAACTGACCGTGGCTGAGTCTACTCTGGAATCCTGTTAGGATGTGAATGTGAATTGACTGGCTGAAACTCAGTTAAGGAGTGGCAAGGGCCAGGCCAGGGAAGTAGCTGGAATGCTGGGGGACAAAAAATGAACTGCTTTCACTCCCTGGCTGGGCCTTACCTGGCTGCAAGGGGGCATAGCAGCTGGCAAGCAGATCACCATGATGCTCCCCCTCCACCAGTGCTTTTGGGCTGCACTGCATGCTGGATTTGAGGATGAAACATCATATTGTCCCTGAAGCCAGGTCATGCAAGCTGAGCTTCCAGCTACCCCACTAGCTCTGAGAAGCTGGAATGGCCATGGGCAGAGATTTTAGTATCTAGACAGATTGTTTTGTGGACATTCCCCTTGTTAGCAAGGGTGTATCATTTCTGCAGCAGCTTCAGCAACCACAGACAGAAAAAAATCTATTTACATTTTTGTGGGCTTTTTGTATGTGTGCTGCATTTAGAGAATTTGACTGATGGGAGGAATAAACCAGCTTTCTACTGGCTGTCAGTGAGAAGTTAAGCACTTCTGAGAGTGTCTGGCATGGTTTGTGGGCAGAGTAAGGACTTGGCTTGGTTTTATTGTTTCTGATAATGTCTGGAGTGTAATGTATGGATTAGGCTGTTGTGGTAGCTTTTCTTTTAGTTGATCTGCATTGTTTTCTTTGAGCTTTTTNTCTATTCCAGGCATGACATTTTTGCAGACATCAGGAGACCACAAACTGTGGAGAGAGATCTTCCCCTTCTGGGAGAGCTCTGCATTTCCAGAGAAACAAGTGTTTTATAGCTGGAGATATGTCTCTGGAGTAGGACTAATGCTCTGCATTGCCAATTAAGCTGGGCACGGTCCAATGGGAACTCACCTCTGATTCCATTCTGCAAAGGGACATCATCCCTGTTTGATTTCTACGAGGATGTTGCACTGACTCCTCTCTGCCTCTGGGCAGTTTGGCTGGGCTCACTTTTTCCTTTGTGCTTGATTCTGTGACCCGCAGGTGGAAAACGGGAGAGTGGGGACCCTGCTCAGCCAGCTGCGGCGGGGGCACGCAGACGCGCTCCGTGTACTGCGTGTTGTTTGACGGCCAGAGCGCGCACGGCGTGCTGGAGGATGCCGAGTGCATGGCCTTCGCTCAGCAGCCGCGCCGCAGCCAGCCCTGCAACCTCCGCCAGTGTGCCACCTGGAGCACCGGGCCCTGGTCCCAGGTCAGCGCCCCTGGGCACCCAACAACCTCCTGGCACCCACTGGAGGAGGATCTGCCAAAGCCTAGGGAGAAAGAGCCAGGCTCCTATTCTGGGACTACACGAAGCGTGTGTCTCTAGATAGGTGGCATGCAGAGGTGTAGAACTGATCCCTGCAGCCCTCCAATGCCCTACTCTGAACACATCCCTGTTCCTCAAAACCCTGTGTGCCCCTGCACCTCTGCTCTTCTCGTTGCACCTTCTCTCTTCCCTGGTCTGCCAATCCTTTCTCCACTGCTGTGTTTTTATCAGACCCCCCCACACCTTGCACTGGCTTGGTTTCTGAGCCAGGCCTGGTGAAGTTGCAGCAGGCAGGAGAGCTGCTGTCCATTAGCTGAGGATGTGCAGTAGCATACCCTCCTCTGTGAAACAGCAGCTCATGGCTTCTGCTTGTGCTGGTTACTTCCATGTATTTTGCTGCCTCGCATTACCATCCCAGGACAGCAATACTCTTTAAACGCTGGTGACCTGCTGTTTGCTGTGTGTCTGCACAGGGCTTCTCCAAACACAGCCATGGGGTGCCTTTTTAATGCTTGTGTGCATGTATGTCTGCAGGAGTGGAACCAGCTTAAACTGTGCATGCTCAGTTCAGCCAGACAGGCTTTTAGAAGGCATCTTACATTGCAAGGGCTTAGAAAGTAAAGGGAATGTCTACTCAGTCTCTAAAGTCCAAGTGACTTTTCCTCTATTAGAAGAAGTACACATGTGCTTGCAACATTTGATTTGCAATCTTGTGGCTGTACTTAGCCCGTCTGGGTTGTGCAACAGCACAAAATGAAACTTTGAGGCATGCTCACCTAGACTGGGAAGTTCTTCCACCCCTTCTCTCCCCCCACCTTGTGAGATGCGAGGTGTGACTTTGGGGCTGTGGAGTAAGAGCGTCATTTGGGGAAGGCACCAAGGGTCATGTTCTTACCAACTGATGCTTGAGTGATTCATTCCTGGATTCTCAGAAGCAACAGTGTTTTGTGTACTCTCAGAGTTAAAAGGTTACTCTGGTAAATGAATGGCTGAAACTCAGCTGGGAAAGTCATCTGAAGCGATTCAGACTGTCCCCAAGAAAATGCTCTCTGTAAGATGCCTTGGTTATTCATGTAGAAGTAGGTTGGATTCCAGGAAACACCACTGTGAATTTAAGAGGGCATTGAAAATGTCACAAACTAGTAACTAATATAGAATATATTTGCTCCATGCTGCAAAAATAGAGCACAAGGTCTTCAAGCAAAAGACGTGAGCAATATAAGAACCTAACATTTTACCTTCCCTAAAATTTTTACCTTTCATTGGTTTTAATCAGACGTAAATAACATGAGTTTCCAGATATTTTCTATCATGTTTTGTTCTCAATGTATTCTGCAGTGTTGATTTTTCTCTAAATTCATCCTCCCCATCTCCTCAGAGGAGAGATCAAGAGTAATTGTATGAACATGCCAAAACCATCCAGCCACCTCCAGATCTCCCAGACCCTATCCCATGCTTCCATGCCTTATTGTTTCCTCTACAGCATAAAAAGCTACTCTGCTAACTCTCACCCCAGAAAATTATTTTAATGATAGCTGGTTGCTTCAGGCAGTCTCAAAATGGTGCTCTGCTTTAATGACAGCGAGTCCAGCCTGGAACTGTAAGCGGAAACCAAGTGCTTGTTTGTAATTGTTGGGCCCCTTTCTGCAGTGCTCAGCCAGCTGTGGGGAAGGAGTGCAGACCCGGACTGTCACCTGCAGGACGCAGCAGGGCTCTCAGGCTCAGGACTTTGCTTGTCTAATGGAGCCAAAGCCATCAGCCACCCAGCCCTGCCTGAAGGAGAACTGCATCCAGGAAATCGCCTGGCACGTTGGAGACTGGGGTCTGGTGAGCACCTCTCTGTCATGGCTTGGAAATTACTGATTGTACTGCTGTGCTTCTCACAAACAAGCTTTGATCCGTGCAGTCTGCACATTGGCTGAGGCTGGGAGCAAGGACTGCTTCATCACCAGCCCCTTGGCTCACAGTTGTGCTGTAACTGGCACTAGTAATGCTCCAGTTAATCTGATGCCTGCTTTGTGTGCAGCTGCTACAAAAATAAATCCCTCTGAGGGAAGATTATCATTTCAGTGGCAGTGGCAAAATGCAGCCAATAAGCTGAAACAATCCACTCTTGCTGCTTATTCCCAATTCTTTGCTCCATTGCAGTGATCAGCAGAACAGCTCTCTGGCCAAGTGCGGCTTAGAGCTCTAGGCTTCTTCAAGACTGGTCATTGCACTTGGTGATATGCTTTAAAGTACATTTTGGTAATTATTCAGATAAACTGTGCTTCAGATGGATTAATCCTGTCTTTGTGATAGAAGCCAGAATGCCTTCAACCTGAGAAAAGTGTCCAGGGGTAGAGATATGGGTACATCCAATGCATCAGGTGACTTCCAAACACACTTTTTCACTTCTGCACTAGCCAGACCAGCTTGTTCTAGGCTAAAACATGTTACATCTGCTTCTTCATGAGATGTGGGCCAAATTTTAGTTACAGCTAAAGAAGTTTCATATCTTAATCTGATCTTTCTCCTGACTTTCTGATATGAGAAGATCTCCAATCTGCCTCTCTGAATTAGAGAGAAATGCTCTCCTAATGTTTATAGAGCTTGTCAGGAGCCACATGGCTTGCACAGTACACCTCATGCTATCCCCTCCTCTGAGCCACTGCTCCCTCTCATCCACTCAGCTTCCACTGAGGGAAGCTCCAGTTAGCTGCTTACAAGAAAGTCACTCATTTGCTTTCCAGCTGTAATTTGTTGTTCTTGAATGCAAACTGACCCACTCACAGCTGGTGGATCCCCAGAGAACTGAGGTGCCTTATGCCTTCAGGCTGAAATGATTCTCTCCAGCTCCCTGACACGCCACTGTGGGTAGCAGCAGCTCATCTGGATGTTACAGGCTGAGTGTGGCACAGAGCCTAATGCTTCAGGGCTGGGTGGAACATCTGGTAGAATGGTTTAAAGTATGGTTTTCTAATTGTTCAGATGATTCCAGTTGAAAGACTGTTTGCCTTGTCTTGGTGGAGGAAGCTGTGCTCAGCCTGCAGCTAATCATGCAGCTGTTCCCCACTTCTGATCTGTGGGGTTTCTGCATTCAGCCTTTGCTGCCTGCTCACTGCCTTGTCTCTGTGCCCAAGTGTTCCAAGAGCTGTGATTCAGGCATCCGGACACGCCAGGTCATCTGTGCTGACGGCGACTCCAAATTCTACAGTCCTGAGACATGCAAAGCCATCCAGCCACAGAAACCAGCCACCCTGGGTAGCTGCAACACACAGCCCTGCTACCTGCCACAGCGTGAGTGGTACTGCTGCATACCCAGCTTTTCCCGACATGCTTTTGCTTAGGAGTAGAAATTCTCAGCTCTGCACCAGCTTATGTTCTAGCTTTTTGCCTGCCTGTCTCCATCTTGTGAGTTTGCCAAGGTTATGTGCACAAAGCATCTTCAGAGTCCCAGTACCTGTGCTGTTTGAAATGTGTGCAAAGGGCTTGGGAACAGCATTGCTGTGTGTCCGTTTTGAATCCAGTATTCTATGATGGCTCATTCAGTGTGTGCTGCAGACTGATCCCAGGACTCCCAGTCCAGAAGGATGGTAACTTGGGCAGGCTCAGTAGCTAAAAACTACAGCCAACTCTCATCCGTCTGTGGACTGGCTCTAAAGCAGTCACAACTCTTCAGAACATTTTGCTTCTTGTCTGTGTCTATTCTCCATGTCAGAACTGCAATGCTGACTTTTTTCTGCCTGCCCGTTGTAGGTCACTTGTCCTGACAATCCAATCAAATCCAATTGCTGCTCAGCAGCTATTCCTAAAGAGGAACAGGAACGTGTTCATCAGCTTTTGTCTCCTGCTGACTGCTGGATGTATTTGCAATTATTAGAGCACAGGGCTGGACTAACTGCACCCATTTTGTGTGTGTGCCTCTTTGCAGAGGTCCCCAGTATGCAGGACACTATGGGATACGATGTCACCCGCCAGTCCTCGCTGACACGTTACAACCCAAACAGCCCTGCCCCAGGTTTGGAGGAATTTTTTTAATTTAGGGTTTGATGATGGGGTACTTGGAATAGGTTGTGGTAGGGAGAGAGATCATTCTTTTCTTAATTTCTCTCATTTCTTTTATGGGCTCCTAGAAACTCAGGGAGCCAGGGACAAAATGTAGATTCTTTTACACCAACAGTGAGCAGTATTTGAATCTATCTATGCAGAAGACTCTGTACAGTACATGGATCTCAGGTTCTGTCAGCATGACTTAAGTGCTGGCTGGAAGAAATGATGCCCAAAGCAGATCATAGGAACAAGAAAGGATGATGTGAAGGGACCACAGCAGTGGGACAGGTGGTTTCTCATGGGACAGCAGGAAGAATGGTCAAGGCAATGAGCAAAGTACCTCAGCTAAATTGGGAAGGGTGGGCCAGAAGACACCCCTAGAGGGGATACAGAAAATCCTGCCAGGCAGCCTTGGACAGGTGAAAGAGAGCAGAGATGAGGAAAGCTGACCAGGTTTTCATGCTCACCTGCATACTTTGAGTTGTCTCCCCAGATTCTGATGATGGAAGGATGCCCCCTGGGAACACCATGATCCACAGTACTTCAGGGAATCGGCACACTCCATCCACCAGAGACCACAGCATGAACTTGTTTCCTGTCCGCTGGGAGCCCCCATCCCGCTCAGCAGGTTCCCATGGGCTCAGCCTCTCTCAGGACCCCCCTGCAGGGCCTGGCTCCCAGGGCTGCCAGCAGAGCCCCCACGGCTGCTGTCCAGATGGGCACACTCCAGCCTCGGGGCCCCTGGGGAGAGGCTGCCCTTTCAGCAGCTGCCACCAAAACAGGTAGCAGAAGTGGATAGGCCTGAGCAGGGAGGCATTGCCTTTCCTGGAGCCTTCCTGAATCTTGTATCCCGTGCCTGTTGACCAGGCGGGTCAGGTATGACTGCAGCCCTTCTGTCCGTAGGTATGGCTGCTGCCCTGATGGAGTATCAGCTGCCCAGGGTCCAAACAACATTGGATGCCCACAATATTACCGTGACCTTCAAACGAGACAAAATCATCCCACTGCAACCACTCCAGCAGTAAGTACAAAAGCTCTTTGCATTATAGGAGTTGAGCAGACATGAAGACTCAGATTTGATTGACCCTGCTGACTCACACTGTGGATTCTGTTGGGCTTCATCTCTGGCAGTAATGCTGAGGAACCAATACTCCAGGCATGGCATCAAGCCCTTTGGCCTACCTTGCTCCTGTTCAGTCTGGAGCATCCACCTGCAATCCTCTACAAGCAGGGTACAGAGCAGATGGTGGGGAGATGCCTGAGAAGTAGGCGGCCATCCTATGTAGAGCTGATTGAATAATTCTGAGTAATCAAATTTCTGTTGGTCAGAAAAGTGCTATCCAGTTTCTAGGAACAAAAAAGGGAAAAACATGGCTTCTATTAATTGCTTTTGTTTGTCACCTCTGCAGATTAATTCAAGGCGAGAAGGTGATCCCTCCCATAGGTTGGGGTGCTTGTTGGTGGCAACAATAAGAGCTGGCCTGCTGCTGGGCTGCTTAGGTGTGCCTTGCAGACAAGTGCAGCCCCAGCTCCATGGCTGACAGCCAAGTTTCCCACCCCTTCCCAGGACAAAAGCCTCTAGGAGGCAAACAAGCAAACAGTGGTGCCTCTAACAGCTGGCTGTGTGCAGCTGACACCTCGCACACGGTGCCTGGCATGTGCTGCTGTCCTCATGTGTGAGGATAACTCTTGGCTTTCCATCCCTGTCTCCAAGGCAAGCCAAGCCTTGTCCCAGCAGCACCCCTCGGGTGAGTGCCGTGGCTCCATGTACGGCTGCTGCTTTGACAACGTCGCCTCAGCCTCGGGTCCTCGAGGGGAAGGATGTCTCAACAGGCCCAACTACCGTAAGTGATGCTTTGGCTTAATGGTTGAGAAGCACAAAAAGAGTCTCCAGTAGCATAGAGAAGTTTCCTGTGTAGAGGCTCTGCTCTCTGTAAAATGCAGTAAATAATCTCTCTGAAGAGAATTTCTACCTGGTGGTTGGGGCAGCAGAAGCTTGGAGGGAGTGTAGAAAAGCAGCCGGAGGATTCAGCTCTGCCAGTTGCCACAGAAATTCTTGTTGTCCTCTGCTGATAGTTGGACAGAAGTGTGCTTGTGGGATCTCTGTCAGTCTGTAGGACTACTCAGGAGTTGTAGGAGAAGATAGTCTGATGCAGCCTAGAGTGTTCTGAATGAATGACCCAGGTTTAGGAGGAGAAGGGATCTCCTGAGGAATCAGGACAGTGCTTGGCCTTCAGACAGCCTGTGGACAGGGGAGGAATGAGAACTACATGGGGAAGGAGGGGCTGCTCAGGGCTGCATGGATGCCCTCAGCCAGCAAAGTTCCATCCAGTGCCTGCTGTGCTATGAGGATATGAGGGCTGCTGGGCAAAAGCATCTCTGCTCCTTTAGTGCCCAGCTGTACCCTCTGCAGGCACATCGCTGCTGCAGGGCCTTGCCCTCCTGCTGCAGCACACAGATTGCTTGGTGGCCATCCCCGTGGTGCAGCCTTGGGGAAGGGAAAGCTCTCTGGATCCTCTCAGCTGAGCTACAGCTTGACAAAGCACCTTGCAGCTGGAGCCCTCCATCCAGTGTTTGTCAGCTTGTGGCTGTGATACCCATGGCTCTGGGTCTGTAGACACCTTGGGCTGTGCTCCTCTTTATATCATTGTGCAGGGGGATTCTGTAATGCAGGAGTCTTCTTCACAGCTGGCTCTAAGCCACTTTCTTTGTGGGCTGGAAATGTGCCAATGGCAGCCATGTGTCCCTTGCAGGAGAGGAAGCCCCAGAGCTTGCTTTGCAGTTGCATAATTCTCCAAGCAAGGCTGTAAAGCATCTGTCTGGTATCTAGATTCAGAAATGTCTGAGGATGGTTCTTCCATCAGAGGCAAAACTGAGGCAAAAAGAAACACGTGAGCAGTTTCTCAGTTTCAAAGCACAGCTGGGTAGGACACCCAGGTGTTCTACTTTCCCACCTGCCTTCTGCCCACAGGCCCATCAGATAAATCATCTATGTAGGTGGCTTGAGGCCCCTGGACCTTTGTGCTTTGTGACCCTCACATCTCCCTCTGTTCCACTCTTTTTGGTAGCATACCCTGTCATGTGCCTGCTGCCCAGTGCCCACGGCCCCTGCACCAACTGGACCACTCGCTGGTACTTTGTGGGAGTTGTTGGCAAGTGCAACCGGTTTTGGTATGGCGGCTGTCACGGCAATAAAAACAGCTTTGCCTCGGAGGAGGAGTGCATGAGAGTGTGCCACAGCTCTGTGGGGGCCAGTCATCTGGAGCTCCAGCCTTCTCCTGGCCCAGGAGCCCTGCAACACCAGCAGACTGGCTTCAATTCTCACACAGGACGTGCTCAGGGTCAGCAGCAATCACCCACAAGACAGACTGCAAGTCACAGCCAAGAAGGAAGAACCCATGGGGCTTCACTCCTGGTGCAAGGCAGCCACAGGCAGGACAGCTGGAGGAGGGATGTGCTGGCAGAGGCCTTGCCAAGGACTGGTGTTGTGGAGAGCCAGCGCTGGAACACCCAGCGAAGCAGACTGGACAGCCTGGGCCAGCTGCGCTCCTGGGAAGGAGCCATGCCCAGGCCCTCGGACAGGCAGAGCAGCCATGGCCAGCAGGGGCTGTCCCGGGAAGGGAAGCAGTGGCATGAAGCTTTCAGAGCAGACGTTTCCATGACAGAGGGATTTGGGCACCAGGAGTCTGCAGACTTGTTCCCAGCACAGGCTCTGCACAGGTGATGATTTCCATTCACTCTTCCCCCCTGCTCTGCCAGCTCACTGTGAAGCATCAGTGCAGCTTTCTCTGGAGTGAAATGTTGCCCCAGCTGGGATCAGCTAACTGGGAATACTATGTGATGGATTAGCTACACATGTGGCCCCTTGGTAAATCAAGTCACTGTTATCCAGGCCCTGGCATTACCTGCTGTCTCTTTCGTCACACACTCCCTGGTCTCTGACAGCACCAACGTATGATTAAGTGAAAAGACTGCAGAATCCTGGGGTCTCTGTCTGGGAGGCCTTCTTACACTGTAAATGAAAATCCATAGGTGTTTTTCTTGTTCTGAGCAACAAATTTATCTATCTCTCTGGCTTCAGAGCCTTTATCTCAGCACTGCATGGAGCAGCAGTGTGTTGTTCTAGGGAAGACTGTCAAGACGCAAACCTTGGGTCAAGATCCAGACAGTGTTACCCTGAAAATCAGGAGTCTGTAGAGCTAGATCTAAACATGTTTGCACTGGACCTGTGTCTGTCTGCTGAGTGGAACCTTGTTCCTTCAGAAGAGAGGGGTTACAGGGCTTTCTTCCAGGAGATACTCTAGCATTCAGTCTGTCCAGAGCAGTCTGGACAGAGCTCCCCATGTTGCCCAGCGCATCTGCTCAAAGCTGAATGGGCAGCTGGTCCTGCTTTGCCTTGTGGCTGTAACTCATCCAGAGTCACACGAGAGGACACAGAGGTGAGGAGGGCAGCAGAAGTGCCAATGGAATCACCTTCTCTTTCAGAACAGTCCTGGAGGAAGCCAAGCCCTCTCTTGTGACAGCAATTGTGGGACAAAACATCCAGCTGGTCTGTAAGACAGGCGTGTCCCCACTCTACAGAGTGGAGTGGCTGAAGAACAGCCGACCGGTCTCCTCTGATAGGTGAGCTCAGCTCCCTTCACTGTAGAGCAGATGGGCTCCTTGCTGGGCAGGGTGCCAAATATGCAGTCCAAAAGAGGCTGTCATGGCACCCCAGCTGGCAACTCAGCCCCACAGAGCTGCTCACTCACCTCTGGTGGGATGGGAGAGAGAATCAGAAGGGTAAAACTAAGAAAAAATATGGACAGATAAAGACAGTTTAAAAGATAAAACAAAAGCCGTGGGTGCAAAGCAAAGCAAAACAAGGAATTCATTCATCACTTCCCACGGGCAGGCAGGTGTTCAGCTGTCTCCAAAAGAGCAGGGCCCCATCACATGTAACAGTGGCTTGGAAGGACAAACGCCATCACTCCAAACTCCTCCCTGCTCCTCCTCCTTTCCCCAGCTTTACATGCTCAGCATGATGCCATATGGTATGGAATATCCCTGTGGTCTGTCTGGGTCAGCTGTCCCAGCTGTGTCCCCTCCCAGCTTCTTGTGCACCCGCAGCCCACTGGAGGGTGGGGTGAGAAGCAGAAAAGGCCCTGACTTGGTGTAAACACCGCTCAGCAGTAGTGAAAACATCAACACTGTTTTCAGCACAAATCCAAAACACAGCCACATACCATCTACTGTGAAGAAAATTAACACTATACCAGCCACAACCAGCACATTTTTTAAAAAGAAATAAAGAAGCCCCTGTATTCATCTAAGGGCATGAACTGTCCACCTGCTCTGTGCATAGCAGAAACAGGTACAGTCTGTGCCAGTAATGAGGTGTTGGCTAGAGTTATGGGGCAGAGCAAGTGCTGTCCCATAACACTGGTGGAAGGCACTTGTGGAAGCTGACGTGGGTAGTGATGCAGAAAAATATTGCTTCTCTTGGGTTCATCTTGGCACAGCACTAAGCCAGTAGTTGAGGGTGAAACTTGCAGTCTAATAACCCAGAGTTCCTCTGGCTGGAAATCTCTAGCACATACTCTTTTAAACTACTTTTAAACCTGTTTTTCCTGGGAAGTCTGTTTCCAGCAAGAGTCTGGAGCCAGTCAGTCCCTTTGTGTTATGAAAATCAGAGTTAAGAAAAGCCCAGTTATGCTTTTCTGTTTGCAGTTGACTGCTGGGACTCAAGCTCCCCCCTGGAAGGGCAGTTCGCCTCCTTATGGGAGAGGGTTACTGAAAGCAATTCCCTGTTTTCCATCTCGGTTTTTCCTCTCTGTTCCTGACCTCTTTTCTGCTGCAGTTATTCCCCCTGGCTGTGACCCGTCTGTGGTCAGCAGGGTTTTGTTTTCTTTCGGAGGCGGGGAGGGCACTACACGGGGCTGGTTTGCTAACATCAGCCGCAGGGCCGCGGTGCCCGGGCGGGTTGCTGTGTGTGGCGGGCAGGGGCAGCGCTACCCGCGCTGTTGTGTTGCAGGCACACCTACCACTCCGACAGCTCCCTGGTCATCAGCCACGTCCAGCCCGGGGACGCTGGCACCTACACGTGCCGCACTTCCGACGGGAGCACCGAGACCCGACAGATTCGGCTGCAGATCACAGGTGAATTATCTTCTGCTCGGGACTGGAGAGGTAACTCAGGGCTCTTCATTAATGGTTACTGACCACAGGCTCGATAAAGCCAGCTGCAGGAGCAAGCTTCCTCTGCCGCCAAGAGGGAGTGTGGAGGCAGCAGGGCCTCTTTTGGTGTTGCCTCATGATAAAGCCTTAGCCCTAAAATATTTTCTCCCCTGCCACCCCATAAGTGGAGTTGTGGCTTGTGTGTAACTTGCCCCATCTCTAGCATAGCAAACATGTCTTCCTCCCTGAGAGCCATCAGCTGCCTCTTGATCCAAAACAGAACTGTTGGTGCATTTATGTTTTGTGTTTTGCCCAAACAGGTCCTGCTGGGTAACAAATAATTCCCTGTTCCAAAAAATGTGCCTCATTTTAGAAACAAAACAAAACAAATTAAAAGACTAGTCTCAAAAGATGGGCCAGAAAGGCACCCTGTAGCCTTCAATCTCTGAAAGTGTGCTTTGTCACAGCAATGGCACATGGGGCAGAAGGCATCGTGGCCTAAGGGATGTTGCAACATGTTCACTGACAGAGGAGAAAAAGGAGTCTAAAATTGCTTGCCTGCAGGTCTGTGACTCTCATTAGTAGACAGTGCAGGTTTACTGCACTAGTCAGCCAGAAAGCAGATGGCTGAAGGGCTCTTTGGCTCCAGTTCAGCAAGCTCTCCCAAGCTCACAGAAGCCCCATGCAAGAGGTCACAGCAAGAAGTGTCCTTTTATTCACATATGGCATTTTGTTTTGAATAGAGTCCCAGAGCCCTGTTCTGGCAGAGGGTGAGAGAGGTCGGGTCCTTCCCAAGGCCGAGCAGCAGCACGGAGGGTTATCCAGAGGCAGGCAGCTCGTGCAGCCAGCCGGCTCCTCTGCGCGCCAGCAGCTCGCGTACAGGTAGGTGCACCTACAGCAACAGTTTGTCCGCCGTGCCCAGCTGATGAACCATATGGCATCTCTTCATGTAGAAAAGCCAAAGATTGGAAAGGTCCTGGCTCAGCTGTTCCAGGGCACGGTTGGGAAGCAAGCAGTACAGAACTGCTGACAATGGGAACGGGAGAAGATCCCAGTTGCAAGCTGTCTTCTGTCCTCCCCGAGGGTCTCTTGAAAGAAGCATACTCTGAGCAAAGATGCACAGGGAAGCTGGCAGCAAAGGAGCTGGGTTCAGACAAAAGAAGGCTCGAGGCAGCACCCTCAGCTGTTTGTGTTAGTGCAGGCAGAAAGAGAAACCTGTTCTGAAAAAAACCAAAACAAATAGGAGCTGCTTAACTAGCACAAAATAGACTATGTATATTCAAAAAAAACTTCAGTTCCTTCAGCCTCCACTAATTAATTTTAAATATTTTGTGAACAAACCAGTTTGACCCAAAACTGTCTCCTCATGTACTGGCATATTTTGTAGCTTCTTGCATGGTTTTTTTATTGCTTCTAGGACCCACAGAAATAAAGGGGGACAAATTATTATTGCCTTAAATGCAGCATGTTGGGAATCCAGATTAAATAGGGCTATGAACTGATCTTTTTTTTTGAGGTTGCAACCTAAAACCCAGCCACTTTGCTGAACTCTGCAGCAATCTCCTTAGCTGTCTCTGCCTAAAAGCAGTAATAAGTGATTCATTGAATTAAGAACATTGAATTAAGGCTCTTTGGTTTTATTTTTTGAGATCAAGAATTCAGGTCATAGAATGGGGGCAGGGTAGATGACGTTTTATTTAACTGTGGGCACATCATGATTTAGTTCCCTTCTAAGACAGTGTTTAGCTGTAGTTATAAGAGAGCAAACAACATGAGGAGATGAGTGTTCTGAGGAGGTGACCTCAACCTTTGTGGGCCATGAAGTGGATGAACAGCTCCTGGACCTTGTGTACAGGTGACAGCAATAGGCTCTTCACACCCTAAAAAGGCTGATTTTTGTGTGCCAGATAAGCACCTAAGGGGAAGCTTGCTCAGTGCCCTGTATAGGACTTTGTACTTTTTGCCATGTGTTCACATTGTTAATGCTTCCTCAGCTCTTATCCAGGGGGTTGATGTAAGAACCAGGGTAGCTGTCTGTAAGTTAAGCTGGCTGATGAGTGCAGTACCAAGCTGTGCTGAACTGGAGCAGGATTTTATAGAGGCTGCTCTTTTCTGAATGTTGGGAGTGAATGCTGGTAATGGCAAGCATCAGAGCTCTCATGGGAGTAGAGAGACCTCTGTTTGCCATTAGAGGCAAAAAATAAGGCCTGTGATTGATAAAGCCTCATGCTGAAGGTCAAATGCTGAGCAAGGAAGTTCTACATCTTTTGCTGTGCTTGTGAACTTTGCAGGTTGAAAATGGATAAGAGCGAGCCCACAGTAGTGGAGGCCAATGTTGGGGAGAGAGTCAGACTGCCCTGCACAGTGGAAGCATCGCCAGCTCTCACCATTGAGTGGCAGAAAGATGGGCAGCCCCTCTCCTCTCCCAGGTGAGCACCCAGGCATCTCCAACTGTCCATGAGAAGAGCCTCCTCCTTGCTTTTCCTTCCCTGTCTCCTCTCTGAGAGAACAGAGCTGTTGGCCATGCAGCGAGGGCCTGTCTGGCTTTATGCTGTCCCGCTTCCTCCATCAGGGCCAGGCCGTACTGCTGGCCTGCCCTGTCCTCCCTCCCTCACAGATGGAAGTTTGAATGTTGGACCCCTGAGGGAAAAGCTGTGACACAGGGTCTACAAGTGAGCCAAGGCTTAAATTTATCCAGCTACAAGGTTAGCAGAAAAAGAACACATGGCTAGCAAATTTGCAAAAAAACAGCTGGTCAGTGAGCAAGGGCTCTCAGCAGAGAGAGATCAGGGCATCTGCAGGGAACTTCCACAGCTACTGGTGCTGCTCTCTCCTCTCCCTGCTCCCAGAAATCTGCTCTAGCAGCAAGTTTTCCAGCATCAGTGCTGGGATTTGAGGACTAAGGGCTGGTTGTATTACAACCCCTGCAGCATTTGAGCTGCTAAACCTTTGCTCAGCAGTACTACAATGTTGTGCACGAGGCTCAGCCTCATCTCTGCTGGCAGGAGTCTCCTCCTCAGCACAGACTGAGGGACACCGTGGCTTTGCTCCCCAGGCACAGGCAGCAGTCGGACGGGGCCCTGGTGATCAGCCGGCTCAGCTCTGAGGACAGCGGCGTCTTCACCTGCACGGCCTCCAATGGACGTGACCGCGACCAGCGCCAGGTCCTGCTCCGAGCCCTGGGTGGGTACTGCCTGTGTGGAAGCACACACAGCTCTGTGCACACGAGCAGGGCCAGGGGGTCCCCTTGTGCCTCTTTGCTTCACACCTAGGGTTTAACAGGCATCCTGAGGGCAAGGGAAAAATGAGTTGTTTTACTCAGTAGTCATCTGCATGTGTCCAGTATATCATGGTGCTCTCCAGGCAGCTGGGAAAAGGGATTGATAGCACAGTAAGAGTGACTCTCAGGGCCTTGTTTCTGGGACACTGGTGTGGAATGAGCAGAAGAGCAAGAGAAACTGAGATGGTTCTTCTGTGCGTGTGACATGCATGTGTCCAGATGGAGGAAAAAGCTCTTTGAGACCGCTGTTACTTGTCATTTCTTGGGCCAAAGTTCTAGGAAATCCACATTCCCCACAGCAGCAATGGCACACCCTCAAACATGCTGTTTCAAGGCACAGGGGCTTGTAGCTCATCATGGGATGTGTTGGACTTTTCCCATGAGGGAACGCTCCTACTCCCAAGGGGAGCATGGCATTGTCTCCCTGCTAGTGATGATTTCCCTTCTGGTCTAGGAGAGCTGAGGATCACTGGTCTTCTGCCAAGCATCACAGTACCTGAGGGAGGGACTGCTCAGCTTCATTGTACAGTGACTGGCAACAATGTGAATATAAGGTGGTCAAGGTGAGCAAAAATTAGATGGAACTTCTCTTTTCTTCTCTTCCCAAACCTCATCATTTACCCTCCAAATACTAATGCAGGGTGCCTGCCAGGTATGGCAGAGACCACAGTTATCAGCCCCACCTAGTATCACCCACCCTTCCTTAAAACAACTTGGATGTTACCCAAAAATCCTGGGCAAGATCCTTGTGGGATGTGCGGGTCATCAAGTCCATGTTCCAGCCAAATAAGGAGGAAATCAGACGTTAAACTAAGATTTCATGGAGTTCAGAAGGGCTCTGTGCTGGAAAACTAGTGACATGAAAATAACAAGAACTAAAATGAGTAATCAGAGGAAAAGCTTTAGTTGCTTTTTTAAAAACCCTCTCTGCCTAATCATGGCAGACATTTTAGGTCCTCTTCCCCCAGTTTCCTGTTGCAACAGTTCTCTCCATTTACTGTCAAGTGGGAGCAAAGGAGATTTAGAAACATTTTCAATTGAAAAGCTGTGTCCTCGTCTTGACAGTTTACCAGGAAACTCTGAATTTGTGCAAGTGTTTCATGAGGGTTGTTTTTCCTGTTTGAAAATAATCAGTTCTGCTTTGGAGCCTTCTTACAAACTATCCAGAGAAATGGACTGGTAAGTGTTGAAATTCCAAGGACTGAAGTGTGCCATCACACACAGAGCTTTTCTTCCATATGTAAGTTTGATATTTGAGCTAACAGAATGATGCATGTTTCAGAGTTGGAATGAAACCATTTTCAGTGAAACAAATTTCATTTCATTGGTAACTAGGAGTTCATAACTCAGGCAGTTTTCCTGCTGGGCACAGATTATTCCAGGAGGAACTGAACAGACACAATCTTGCTGTTTTTTTTAAAACAAACTTTGAAAGGGAGAGGAAAGAGGGTGCATTGTTCACTACCCCATATGCTCATCAAGCAGTATGTGCTGCTCTCAATGCCAGCCAAACAAGTACTGCCAGACCACAACCTGGAGAGAGGGAAAGGCACATTGGGTTTTCTCTTAGCTCCTCAAAGTTCAAGAATGTGTGCTAGTGGAAAGGGCAATGTCTCTGCACAGAGCACACAGACACAAATACCTCCCACGCAGACACTGGGCAACGGATGCAGACTCAGGCTCATGTTACCACCCAACTGTAGGGCCAGGTTGTGCAGATTTCTTCCTTCCTGCTGAACTTGTAAAAATTCACCCCTTTCACAGAACAGCATTTTCCAGAGTACAGGGAGCTCCTTTAGCACCCATGAGTGGCACTAGTGAAATATTTTGCTTTTCACCACAGGAATGGAGTTCCCATGTGGGGGGATGGCCACCACATCCACCTGTCCCAGGATGGAAGCCTGACTATAAGCAATGTCCAAGAGGCTGACGAGGGATCCTACACCTGCAGCGCCTACAGCAGCAGCAGCTCTGTCAGTGCCAGCTCGGAGGTGAAGGTGCTGAGGAGCCGGCCCAGCAGTGAGTACAGCCCAGCCTTCCTGCTCCTCCCGGCAGTGCCCGGCCCCTGGCCGCTATCACACCCTTTGTGTGCGCCACTCCAGCACCAGCCTTGGGCTTTGGGGAGCAGCAAGAGCCTCTGGGTCATGCTGCCTCAGGAGCCCTGCTTTCCATGGAGAGAAAAGCAGGACGCTGGAAACACCCCCTGACCAGGGCACTGGGAGCATAATTAACTTCCTGAGGCCAAAATGCCATAGTTGGTTGGCCAAATAGTTGGTTGCATGATTTGTAGTTGGACTTTGGACAGCATCCAGCTATCTTTAAATTGAAGGTAGACAGAGTAGTCTCTCTTCTCCCTGGAAACTGCATTTTCCTCCTGTATCTCACCAGAGGTATCTGTTTCATCTTGAAACTCATCATCTCCTTCTTGATGTTGGACTAAATTTAGAACCAGTGGGGTGGAGGAAGCAGGAACGTGCTGTGTCTTTTGGGAGGGAATAGCAATCTGAGGATAAATTTACAGCTGTTTCATCCTTTGCTTGGCTGCAGCTACCGTGAGTCACGTTGTGGACCTGAGCAGAGAGTGCGTGGACCAGCCCCACCTTGCCAACTGTGAGCTGATCCTGCAGGCCCAGCTCTGTGGTAATGAGTACTATTCCAGCTTCTGCTGCGCCAGCTGTGCTCGCCACCGCCCCCAGGGTAGCCCTCCACACCCCCGTGGGTGACAGCCACGGCCACAGTGACCAACGACAGGACTGGAGGACTCAACTCTATTCTTTGACTGCATGGGACAGTTCTAGGAACTCTGCTCTGCTGGAAAGCTCAAGAGGGTGAACCGAACAGCGTGTAGTGGGTGTAAATGCTCAAAGGTGGGAGACCCACCACCCTCAGGTTTATTGTAAACTCCTTTTCCCCTGTATGCCTTGCTGTAGCTAATCCATCTCTGAAGGGTAGCTGCTGACCCTGCTCTGAAGGGTAGGGTCACTCAGAGGAACCAGATGATAGTAGGGATGTAAGGATGATGTGACTAGAGAAGGCAGATGACCAGCATGAAAGAAGGAGAGAGCAATTCTTCATACAAGCAAGAGAGAAGTGCTCTTAAAAACATGATCTGTGAAGTGTTTGAAGATGGGCCTGCACCATTCCAATCGAAGCACAAATGAGCCATGAACATTTGTTCCTCCAATGAGCATTGGTGAAAAAGGGTACCTGGGGAGCACCTTCCATCTAAATTCAAAGAACTCTGGCCATGAGAAACAGCTTGATGCATATAAAATTAGTGTGCAGGTCCTAGGAGATTACTGGCTCTCGGGATGCAGCTGTAATGTCATGTTACTGTAACTGTTTTATTCCAGCAGACCTTAGACCAATTTCTAGTAGGGTCAGTTTGGTTTCTACTTGACTGCAATCAGCTTTGGAGTGAAATGCAGAAGCAATGCTTCACAGAAAGCTTAAGACAAAACAGAAAACTACTTTTAGCCCTCCCTGAACACTAGGGGTAATTTAGATGAATATACCAACACCGTTACCTGTTCTGAGATGCTGTAGTTTAAACAGCACTCATTCCAGGAAGGCTTAACAGGTCTTTTCCCCCTGAGCCAGAACTGTGCTGTTCTGACATTGTGCTGAGTTTGGGCAGGGGCTAATAATAAACACATAAAAATATGTGTGTAGGGGCATTTCACTTGCCAGAATAAACCTCCCAAGGATGTGCTCTAGTCTCAGTTAAATCCAGGAAAGCCTGGCTCTGCAGGTGGCCTGGGCTGATGCCTGCTGCTACAGGCTAACAAGTTAGGACTTCCAGATGCAGAGCAGCTGCAGCTGAAAAGCACCCTTCATTTCAAGACCAATACGGAGTGGCAGCAAGTGGGTATCTGGGGCTCTGAGAACCTCAGGCATTAGGGATGGGGAGGTGAGATTATATCATGTTAAGGGCCAGGAAAAGGCCCTTAGATATCTTCAGTATCTCAAAATGGAATTACTTTTGAGCAAAAGGATTTTCTTACAGCCTCTATACTATTGTTCTACCCTAGCATCAGCCATGACAGTCCCCTTCTTCCTCATTCTAGTCTTGGATGGGTTGATCCTAATTATTAGTAACATTACCCATGTATTATTTGCATAGATGTAGCTATAAACAGGTGTGTAGATGTTGATACTTTGGTCGGGGGGATGGAGGATTGCATTTTACTTTTGCCTTCTACTTGTGTTACTTTAAGGCTTTTAAGAAATGCAGCTAATTCAGGACTGTGCTCACACCACTCTCTTCTCCTTCAGTCCTGACTCAGGAGCCATCAGGGCAGCAGCAAAACATGGGTGTAAATTGCCAGGGTTGACAGGCTAGAGCTGGTTTGTACTTTAAACTCAGTAAATCGGTTCACATGGACTTAAAATTAGGAATCACTGCCCTCTCATCAGCACAGATATGGTTCAGGACTAGACACACTGCTCTAGGATGTGAACAAAGAGCAAAGTCTACAAGGAACCCAATACAGGAGAGACAGGTGACAGTCACAGCTGTTTGGGGTTGGGTCCTTCTGTGGTCTGACATTCTGTTTGCTAGGAAAGACAAAAATACTCATTTTGCACTTAAGACCCTTTAATTTGATTGGGAAAAATCTTCTCTGCTGGAATGCAGGACAGGCATTACAGTATACTGTTTGAAGTGGAAATCATTGGATATTTAAGAAAAATGAGATGGTCCTGAAAACATCCACTTGTGTTTGTACATATTTTTCCATTTAACATCTCAGACCAGCATCTTTTTTTCTGTGTGTGCATAGGATATCTTACCATTTTAGTATATGATACGATTCTTGCCTTTTGAGACCAGAGATTCTGTAAATTGCAGTCCTTTTGAAGCCTTCTCCATTCCATCTGTGGCATCAAGGGGTAGTCAGGGTCTGCTCAGGAGCACGGTTACAAGTGGATTGTGGTTGTATCAGACCCTTTTGTCCCAAAGTAGCCAGTTCTATAAAATCCCTTTCTAAGATGTCAGAGGCTCTATTTTTAGAATATTTAAATATTCTATGTAGTCAGCTGCCACTTAAACTCTATGGTTATATAAAATGGGGCCTGGAAGTGCTTTGGCTAATGGAGAGTTTATGCTGGCCTCCTTTCAGCTGCACAACCACGGCAGTAGGGGTGGGATTGACAGGCATGCAGCTCCCTGCTGTAAATCCATGCCATCAAGTTAACTAAAGGATCTTGACATTTCTTCTGACAAGATCAGCTTCTCCCTCTCTGTAGTACCACTTAATCACCTACTCAAAGTTTACTTTTTTTATGTGAGAATCAAGATGTTCATTTTCTTCCCTGAACAATGGGTTGTAGGAAGTGCTTATCTCCAGGGCAGGAGAAGGGTGTAGCTACACTGGGCTGTTTTCAGCTTCATCTTGGGGCCCTTACTCTGAAAGATACATAACTGCTTTCTTTCCTACTACAAATGCCTATAAATACTTGTTTGCTTTTTGAAAGCTTTTTGAAAGCTGAAAAAAGCATTGACACCAACTCAAATCCCACAAGGACTGTTAGCATTACTATTCACACCATACTGAACACAGGTAAGAATCTGTAATGTCAAAAGTTGTAGTTTTCTGGACTGTCACTGTAAGACTCACTGTACTTGCCTGGAAATGGAAACTGCTGGCAAGCTCAAATCCGAGGGCCAACAAAGGGAGCGTTTCTTCCCCTTCAGGTTATGGAGTCTGACCTTTCTCCTTGTGTCTAAACTGACGTGGTGCCCACAAGAATGCAGTAAGAACCAATCACACTGGGTAGATATCAGCTCACTGGAAGAACAGAAATGAGGTGAAAATACATCATCATCTCATATGCCTCTTTTTAATAGTAGCGGAAAGAAAGAGTTTTCCTTTTTGCCACTACTGAATGTTACTGTCCTCATCCTTGTCTCTTTGTAAATATGCAGTGATAGAGAACACAGCCATGCAAACTCAGAATCTAATGTTTTCAGTACAGGCCTCTATTTTAGAGCTTTAAGTGTTTATGCATCACAAGGATGTTTTGAAATTCAATTTTAAAGTTCAATGCACGCTAACAGGTTGTAGAAAATGAGAGGTGTTAAGATATTATTCTTAAGCTGCTAGGTTGGCAAGCAGTGCTCATCCACATTCACCTTACAAGACAGAAGATACCCAGAAGGGCAAATGCTGAAAACTGAATCTCTCACAGACAGTGCTTCTACCACCAACATTTATTTCTGTTAAAGCAGATTATAAATCATCAGTACAAATATATATAACTTACATTTGCTTGTAAGGCCAAAGTTTAAAAGTAAAGTTAAAATGAGATGGTTTTCACAAGTCACCAGAGGCAGAACCTGGACCAGCTGCAGCCTTAACCACAAGGTTTCACAAATCAGTGGGAAAAAATAAAACCAAAGTTAAAAACTTCTAAGAACTATTGACAGACAAACATAAAATGGTTTCCCAGGCAGCCCCAGGATGTAGATATGATGACAATAAGTTGTCACAGTAGTGTTAGAACCAATAGATTAAGACAAAGAAACTGCAGCAATATATGAAAGGAAAAAAAATCCATACTATATAGAATATGTAGATTGATTCCAATAAAAAACAGTAAATTCTCCCCATGGTTTTCAAACCATGTCAATACTGTTCTTTAATTTTCTTTAAAACTACGATATAATGACTTATTGGTTGTGATTGTTGTTGCAATATGCTACTTACAATGAACAGATACAAGAACAAGCTAGAGCCCCTTTTTCCACCCCCCCAATATTACTTACTATAAGAATCAGCGATAAATCAATCTTATGTACAATTTCTTACATCCAACCCCCTTGTTTTTTAACCTTTGGCAAGATTACTTACAACTCATACAGCTTTTAATATCCAACTATTTAAAATATTCTAAATGCATAAAAATAAAGATTTTGGCTTTACTTTATTCTTTACATATAATATTCACTTTGTTACTCAAAATGGAAGCTCAACTTTTTCCACAAACCTAGCTTTTGCTAAGGTGACAACATCCCACCCATATCCACCCCCCACCCTACCCAATTTTTCCCTGAGGGGGAACATCCAGGGCTTGCAGGGCATCAGGAGGACACAGGTACAAACATCTGCCTTCCTTTCTGTGAGATGATTGATGTTTCTGCAGAACAGGCTTTGGGACCGGGTGCCTTTCTTTGCTCCATTTGACTTCCAGCTTTCCAAGAGAGGAGGGAATGCAGACTGGGGTGGCTCCAGGATTCCGTTTAAGAACCGCACATTAAATTCTCCACGTGTTTCCATCCTCCCCATAATTGCTCCCTCTTTCTAACCCATTTTTGTTTGAAGGGACCTTTGGGATTATCAAAACAAACCGATGAGAAACAGTCCCCTCTGCTCCCTTTATCCCTCTATCCTAATGTACAATTTATCCACCCCCCACAGGCCCGCTTAAAGTTCGATCTCGAATGTCTTCTGTAGGTCGCTGGAGAAGGGGTTGGTGGGGGAGGGGTTGGTGCGCTGCTTTGCCTTGCCCTCCAGAGCCGCCCACTGCGCCTCGAAGGGGTCGACCTGCGGGGCGGGCGCGGGGGGCTGCGAATGCTTGTCCTCGGCAGCCCATTTCCCGCCCTCCACGCCGTTGAAGGCGGCCGAGCCGTTGTGCTGCGCGGGCGGGTGGAAGAAGGGGCTGGCGGTGGCGCTGCTGCTGCTGCTGCCCTCGTACTGAGGGACCGGCTGCTGCTTCACCAGGCTGGGGGACTGATGCGGGTGGGCCGCCGGAGTGTGGCTGGCAGTACCAAAGACGTTGGCCACCATCTGCGAGGGTGTGATCCCAACCACAGGGACACTTGGGGCTGCATAGGTCATCCCATTTGCTACAGCGTAGGGCTGAGCTGGAATAAACGCCGGCTGCATGGGCGGTACCACGCCCACCGGCACAGGCTGAGGCGCAATGAAGGTGCTGACGGGGAAGGCTGGTGCTGACTGGGAGGCTGGAGCTGCTGGAGGAGGCTGGAGCAGTGGCTGTGGGGCTGGGGCTGAGGTTGGCTGCTGCTGGGCTCTGACAGTCTTTGAGACCTCTTCCAACCAGCGGTCTGCCTCTGAGGGAGTACGTCTGTGATTTCCTTGGAAGAGACTTGGGGAGGCCGCACCTGAGGAGGTGCTGCTCCATTCGGTGCCTGGGAAGGAAAGCATGGGCAAGTCACTAATATTTCCACTCCTCATCCTCTATTGGTTAGAAAGACTGGAGGGTGTACACATGAACACACAGGCCTCCTCCCGCCATGACTGAAAGATGCTCCCACCATTGGAAGCATCTTTATGCATCCACTGCTCTGTTCTAGGAAGACATTCGTCAAGATGAGGTAGGTAAGAGCTTCTTCACTAAAGTGCAGATTTATGGGGTTTTTTCTTCATGGCAGACATCTAAGACTTTAGGGTATGCAGGAAAGCTGCTGCCTGCACTCACAACCTGGTGGCAATGATCCAGTCCATAATCACTAATCCCCGCTAACGGGGGAGTACATTTCTGAATGCACAGATCAGGACTTGTGGACTTGGAACACAAAGGTCTAAACCACTGTTTTAAAGACAAAGTCTGGTACTCTTACAAGGCCAAGCAGAACCTACTATTTCACTAGCAAAGTTTCTCTCGTGGAGTGGCGCTTACACCATGAAATGAAGTAACTCAGATTGCAGCCTTCTAGCACATGTGCCCACATGGGTGACAGCCATTTCACCTTACACAGTGCAGACAAGGCCTGGAGGGACAGACTAAAATTACTAAACAGAAGAAATTAACCTCTAAGCCTTTAAGCAACCAACTTAATCCCTCCTTATGTACATTAGTGAAAAGAACACATACAAATTATTTTGGGTACACAGAGATTTTATACACACAGACTCATGTACAACTTCATTACTTCCTTTTTAAGCACTGATTTTATAAAATGCTGCCAAAATAAGAATTAATCCAGGTTATAGACCTAGAACCAGCAAGTTCATTGCTTCTCTCCATCCACTCGTGCAAAACGCTACTACTTCCGGCTTTTGTTCCTGTTCCTTCCACTTGCCATTAAGTGGCACTGACCATTGTCTCAGGGGCTCAATTATGCTTTCGATCCAAGTTCTTATAGCAATTCACCGGATCCACTTCCAATCTTACCAGCGACCACGGCTGCAGCTCCAGTATTAGCAGCAGGAGCATGAGCCCAAGGATTGGTTTCACGAACTGGCATAGCTGTGGACACTACAGCAGCTTGGGATGGTTTAGCAGCAAGCACACAGAAGGCAGAGGCAGTGCCATTAACTAAAATGGGAGCAGACAACATCAGTGCGATTAATTCATGCAAGGCATGCACGTGACTGGAGTATTAGTGGGCCAGGTCACACCTATCAACATACAACACTTTAGACACTTCCACATGACAGAGTTTCTGTAATTAGCCAAACTGGACTGACAGTCAATAAAGGTAGTAAATTTCATTTCACCAAGCCAATACTTGTTAAGAGAATCATGGGATGGTGGATTTTAATATCCTTTAGGAGGCCTTCCTGAGTTCTGATGGCTGACTGAAGTTAAATTTGTTGTTTCTATAAGGAAGAGACACAGCTCATCAGGAGTTATTGTACAGTTAATTTTAGATTCAAAAGAACACTTTGTAGATACAAAGTAACAATAACTACATTTAACATGGAGAGGTTCTTTTCTCACACAACATCTACAGAAGCATAGCAGTGAAATGAATACTAATAGCTGCTGAGTTCTATAGCTGGCATTTTTCCACACCTTATCTACGAATTTGTGTAAAAAACAGTAATTGTGGTGGCACAGAATCCCTTCCCTTGCAAGATTTGGTTCCTGTGACACTCCTATGCAGTTCAGGAGGCAGAACGATAAAATAGCCATTACCTCAAAGCCAGTCCCTTTTATAGGTAACTATCGTGTGGTAGGTGCATGAACTTATTGTTAAAAACAAAACCACAGAAAAATTAAACAGACAAGATGAATAAAGCAGGATGCATTCACCCAAAATACCGGTAACATGACTTGCACAAGAAATTACGACCATGTGTTACTGGAAAGCAACATTATGTGCATTCAAGCCTCATCCAGCACCCAAAGAAATCACAAACCTTGAAAGGCAGGAGACTGTGGTGCAACTACTGTCACTGGTTTTGTCATGGGGGCCGAAGAGAAAGGATCTTCTGATGGTGTGCTGAAAGCACTGGTGATCTGAGAGCACAGGGCACTAATGCTGTCTGTTTCCCCTTCTACCTCTGGGACTAAAATGTAAACAGAATGCATTAAATTGAAAGTTTAAAGGATACAGAAACAATTTACAACTACCAATGTGAAATTGAAATATAATTAGTTCTCTTATGTCCTACATGTTCTTGCTACTGATTTGCATGACAGCTTTTTTTTTTTTTTTTTTTACATTAGTGCTGAAGATCTGGCCTGAAATAGAACACCAAATTAATGTATTTTGTGATTAAGTCAAGAGGGCAAGGAGATCACTGTTTCAGATTTAAAGGATGCTCATATCAGAAAATAAAAAGGGTTTTCTACAGTTCAAATAGAGATCTAAATCTTTCAGTACTGAAGTGCTAAACTTCTCAAGGGTTTGGCATTCTGTGAAATGAAAATACTTATGATAGATTTAAGTGTTTTAACAGCATACTTGTACAGTAACTAGATGAACTTTAAATGTACTGACAGCAATGCACAGTGGCAAGTTCAGTCTAGAGTTAGTGTTGATTGTTCCAGTTCAGTGGTAGCTGAAATCCCCAGTTCCTGTGCTAGAATCCTAAAGGCAAAAGCTGAATGCTCAGATAAAATGGATGCTCAGTTTTAAACAAAGCATCAGTAGCATGTGGATAATGTAACATCTGGAGTAAAGCTGCCAGCTAACCAGATGTTCTCATTATTACTAATGGCAGTGTTTTCCAGAAGTACCGATCATCAGTCTGTCATTGCACAGAACTGGCATGAGCAGGCATAATCAAGCACAAAATAGTGTAAGAAACACAAAATGTCTGCACACAACATGCACCAGATCTAAAATTCAGGAGGAGGCATGCCCAAAAATTGATTCTTTGAGGGATATTCCAATATAGTGCATGCAGTGGGACGGTAAGCAGCACTGGCAGTGGCGTATATGGGAACATGCATCAGAAATGTTCTGAATCATGAGAAGTTAAGATCGTGGTGTGCTCAGTGACTATCACTACTGAGCAGTGCACTATTACTGTAAAACTGATTGGCTCAGTGCTGGTCTTAAAGCACAGGTCACTAAACAAGGGTTACAAAAGAAGTCGGACTAAGTATTTTTGTTGGATTTGCCTTTACCACAGTAATTTTTACTTCAAAGCTTGGACCCCTGAAACCAGCTCTGTTGCCAAGTGAGAGTACAGCTGGCCTGAAGGATAACACCTAGCTAAGGGAACTCAAGGACATTATGCAAGGTAATGAGCACCCCAGGAGTTTATTTTGGGATGACTCTTAGAAAACCCTACTAGCATCATGTGAAAACTGTACCCCGTAGTACTGACACAGCCAGCTGTACCACCTAAACAGGCAGGTTCTCTTAATGCAACTGAAAAGCAATTTCATGGCTCTCAAAAGAATTCAGACAGACAGAAGGACAGACTGCAGAAGAGCACCACATGATCCCAAGACAAGTGGTTAAGGCCTTGAAGGGATTTGTGTCTCAGGATGCCCAGACAGTAAGTTGAAGAACTGGTTGAGTGACTCAGAGGGAAGAGCCAAAACTTACTAATTCACCAACACCCATTCCTGGAACACTTCAAACTGTGCTCCAGTACTTCAGATAGCAATTAGAACTGTCTTCTGCATGTGAACTTCACATTTGAATATTCTTGCCTTTTCCCAAAGCAGAAATTTTCTGAGATGGTGATGTTTGCTCATGATAAATGATAAACATGAAGCAGGAAGAAGGATTTACTAGAAAATAAGGATCTGAAGTCACAGAGAAAAAAGGAAGAAGAGACAATTTAAGGCAATGTTTCACTGGAACCATTTGGTTTTACCTGAGTTTTTCATGGGGAAATCAGTCTTCCTTTGCACTGTTGAAGGCAGCTCATTTATTCGCAAAGACAACTGGCGTTTAAAAGGAGACATCTTTTGGCTAAGGGCGGGGAAGCCCCTGAAGGAGCCTTGCCTGGCCAGCTGCTCTATAGGGGCGTGCCGCCGTGGGATAGCGTGGGGGTTGCTCATTTCTTTATCCAGAGAGGCAGCAACTTCAGCAGTAGGAGAGGTGGGTGAGCCAGAAGAAGGGGCAGTATTGTTTGGTGCAGCACCTGGTGCTACTGTTTTCACTTCTGTTTCAACTGCTGGAGGAAACAGGGTGAGGTTAGAAGAGTAAAGCAAAGTACAGTTCAGCTGCCTACCTGTGCTCCCATCTGTTTTGAAAAGAGAAACGACAGGAATCTGCATAACTGAATTTGCATAGCAGAAACACAATTTCTGTATACCTTCATTGTATTCACCATGTCACCTGACACACACCCAAGCCCCACAGCTTTCTAAGACAAGCCACTTGCTAGAAAGGACGGCCTTACATTATGTATTCTTTCTAGCTGTTCCTGAGATCCCAGCTCTAGAAATACTTGCAATTCATTTACGGTTAAGACTGAAAAATGTATTGTGTATTTGAGACCTTCACGTTGCCTCACACAGAACCATGGACAAAATATTACTGCCAACTGTATTAAGTGACTTTGAGCAGCACAGCTTAGCAGCAGCAAGGAACAGAACACAGTTCCAGGACCCTTTTTTAAAAGCCACCCTTCCAACCCTGCAGAATCAGCAGCAGCCGCCAAACACACCACACAAGCTTTAGCAGGCCAAAGGTAGCAGCAGCACTTAACAGGTTGGGCTGCAGCTCCCAGCTCCTCCAGGAAATACATCACAGGTAGAAGGGAATGTGCTGCAAGGCAGATCCAGCTTCTGAGCTGACAGGCCTTGCTAACACCAGACACATTTGCAAGGAGTTCCTGTGTCACTTCTGTACTGAGTTTAGCTGCAATGTTACTACCCAATCACGAGTTAGTTGCAGTGGAAGCTCCTCCAACTTAAAGTCAGCTGCTTCATTTTGTAGGGTTTTGCATAGCACCACGATGCTCCTGTCAGACAGGCCTAATGGCAGAAATGTAGGATTAAGATTTGTTTAAATCATGACACCTGTGATTAGAATTGCAATGGCGAGATTTTTCCACCTCAAGGAAAACTCCTTCTCACTCGTAAATGAATTGGCTTTGGGGGCAACAAACACAGCTCATCAACACAGAAGGACAAAAGGAAATCTCACTATCCTGGTATGAACTCTCATTTTACCTACACTGTTTTCCAAATATTTTAGAAAAAGCAATGACTTTTTTTTTTTTTTGACACATCAGCAGAATATCTAAAAGTCTGGTAAAGACAGACCAGAGATTTCTGAGGAGCTGGAATAGTAGGAGGAACTAATTATGTTGTCTTGCAAGCTTCAGTACCCATGAGTTGCAGCTGCTCATTCAAGTGAAACTTTTCTAATCAGTCTTTCTTGGAAAGGATTTCACACACCTTCACTGAGTCAAGACTTTGACTCATGCCCTCAAGTAACAAAGGCCTTGTGTTTAAGCTTCATTTAGCACATTCTAAAACCAACGTATGGAAACAAGCAGATGGATGATGAAAACGAAGATTAAAGTTTTGCAATCAAGGGGCAGCATAAAACTTGCTGTGAAATCCTCTGAAATAAAAGTCTGACTTCATTGTGAAGCAGGTTATGAACAGCATTTATAACACTTTTTTTGTTAGCTGTAGAACTCCAGGCTTTGTAGTAGAACTTGAGTAAGAAGTTCTACTTTCACTGAATTTCAGAACACATTATCTCCTCTCAAATCAGTTACTAATTTTAAATGTAAGTAATAGTCAAACACCTGTGTGTTTTATGGGGACAGAGTGCTCATTCTGGATTCATTTTTGGAAAGCACTCTGTGATTGATCTATTCTCCCTTCAAGCAGTATAGCTCTATACATACACTCTGTAACCTGCCTTAAAAATCAAAATAAAAATACAATCTTTTCTAAGAAAAATGCATATAATTTACAGTTCATTTACCACAAGCATTAGACTTGATAAATGATTACTTTGTGTCTGGTAAGCTTGTTGTATTTCTTAAACAAATTTCTAATAAGGCCTTTTAGTATGGTACCTATGGTGTTCTCTGCCACAAAGCAGCCTGACAAAACAAAGAAGCAGCTTTCACATATGAAGCCACTTGCACCTTTTCTAGGAGACGTGAGAGAATGCTGAGTGAATTTGGGAGCATTTTTCATCTTGTGAACTGACAAGAGTCTGGGAATATGATTTGACCATAGTACAGTTCAAGAGAAGGAGTGCTGTAGGGACATTAGGCTTCAGTCCTCGCAGAGGCCTCAGTGCTGGTTCTGCTCGCTGCAGATGATTGTTTAAATTGCATCCCGTACCTTTAGCATCCGGCATCTGTCTCATAATTTCCTCTCTCTCTGCTTGTTCAGTAGCTGTAGTGACCCTGAATGACCCCTCTCTAGTGAATGTGGTTCTGCTGGCATCAAAGGTGGCAGTCACTCCACACTCCTTCTCTCGCTTCTGCTTTCGCTCCAGGCATGCTGCAAATGCACAGCCCACGGCGTGACTCAACCTTTCCCCCTGCACAAGACAACATTGCATCACACAGTGACTGAACAGAAACATACATGTGCTTCAAGCATCACAAACTGATAACCTGCCTTTACAAGACAAATCTAATTAAGGCATTAAAGAAAACTATTTTAATTGTCATTCAGCCTTAAACATAGTACATAAAGACTCCCAGCTACTAATGCACAAGCCATGCTCAAGAAGGCCACCCAGGAATGAATGAGATTGTTAGATGATCTGTTCAGTTCAACTGCTACTAAGATGCCAGGGTGATAACGTGCCTGCACTGATCCCTTGCCTCTGGATACACCTATGCACAAAGAAACTCTCATGAATCCCTCTTAAGGCAATAGTCCTAAAGCACAGGTAAGTGCTGTCCTTGGAGAAAGTTTACAGAGGGCTCAGGGAGATACTGCTGTTGTGGGCACCTGTGAAAGTTAAAAGTACAGTGCTGACTACTCACATCTCTTAATGGTCCTGTCCAAATACAGAAGTTAGATTTAGGAGTGCCTAATGAAAAGCACTTCCTCTATTCACCAGGTCAAAAGAATCCACTATCCAATAACTGTAAAAAGGAAATTCAAGTCGGAGGAAGTCCAGCAACCCAGCTGATAGAGCTGCTACAGCTGAATCAGAGGCACTATTGCTACCAGTAGCTCAACTCATCAGTCATAATCACTAAGTGAATTGACCTGTTATTCACAGAGGCAAACAAATGTTCCAGCTCTAATGTAAGTTTTACAGGGTATTTCTGACTTCATTGTCTAAAGAAAAATGATAAATTATCAAGCACCATTGCTCTAAACGTGCAGCTCTGGGGAGTTCACACAGTGAATTTGCATGAGGTTTTAAGCACTTTGTATAATGTAGGCAGGATTCAACAAATAGCACAGCGAAGAAAAGGTCAGATTAGGGAGTTAAATCACTTACCCAAGTCTGCACAGAAAAATTGATTTTAAACCTACTCGAAACATTTTTGTCACTCAGAAGCAAATAGAATGCTAATTTAATTCAGTTTAGCTCCATCTCTTAACATTCAGATGACTTTTCATTCAAGACAGCACTCACATACAAGACGCTGCATTCATAACCAGTCTGTATTTACTCACTATGATTTTATCCTGGAAGAACTGTCATTACTATTTCAGTTTTTGGCTGTAAACATTTTCAGATGAGAAAACTTTCTGTCTATTCTTAGAAGAGTAGTTCCCTTCTGCTGGAGATTATCTGAGGCTGACTGCACTCCTTTTACACACAAATGAGCAGCATTTCTCTCCATAAAATGGCATCACAGAGGGATGGCAAGTATTTCAGATACAAGGAATTAAAATTAAAATAACTTACAAGGACTAAGTAATATCTCAAATCTCAGTAGTCAAAACATACTGCACTATTCCAGGTACTCAATTTTTCCGCCCTTTACTTCTAGCTAAGCGCTGGGAGAGCTGGCCACACACCATACTCAACTTACCGTGTCCTTCACAGCCATGAAGCAGTGGCAGATCCAACGTCTCGTTGTGCCATCTCGGCAGATGTAGGAGAATGCCCGGTCAAAGTTCCTGTCTGGTGCGCAGAAAGAAACCTTCTCTATTGTCTGATCAACTATAAGATCCTAGAGGGAAAAAATCCCCCCAAAATAAAAGAAATGTGAGGAAATACAGCCAAACACTTGAACAAGTCATTGTCAGGAGTAACTGCACAAAAATGAGTTATACTAAGATAACCTGACGTGGCTCTAATTATCAGACATCAGTTGTCATTCAGAATCTGTTCCCAGTACAAAACAAAAAGAAAAGATAACATTCTCCACCACCCATCTTTGGGAGAGGTGTGCCAAGGCACCATTCAAGAATTTAAGGACCCAGTGAATTCCTGTATCCTCTCCTCTAGACTATGGAGGCACACGTTATTTTATTTTTACAGCAGCTCCATAGTCTTGCAACCAGAAAGTCTTCACTGCGGTTAAAACACAACGCTGAAACTTAGGGGAAAGGTCTGCAAGTGTGAAAAGCTCTTGCAGCTGCTACACAAAGAGCAAAACTCATCTCCCAGTCAGCTAAGCAGGGATGCAAGAGAGAAGCACCAAACACTCCCTATTTAATCCCTTAAATGGGAGTAGTGTTTCTAAAAATAGATAATGCAGTATAAGATTATGTCATCCTCATTAAAAATTAGGTTTTTAATATTTTTTTCCAAATTATTTCATTTGGTTGGTGGCTAGTACTTGGCACCCCTGCTTATGTATTCAACCACCAGGAGGCAATAGTTTATTTTCTTTTTAAATCCTATATTTTTAGTTACCTCCAGGGTCTGCACAACTTATTAAAATTCAACTTGAAAATATTACATATATGCAGCAACATTTCTAAAAATACTACATGTACTATTACTTTTACATGAGGCAATCAGTAGACTGAATTCATTCACATCAGTATGTTTGTATTAGAAAATGAACTCTTGAGAGGCAGCAGCTTTAGCTCTGATGAGCCATACCACTACAGCAGCCCTGGAGAAGTCTAACCACAAGCAGATATTTGACAGGCAGTTGCACTCCAGAGGGATATGAATTACCTCTGTCAGTGTTGGCTTGGAGAAAACATCTTTTAGGTTGACAAAAGTGTCAGTTGATATGAACATAAAACAAACTATTTCAGACTGACAACAATTAAAACTGTTCTCATAGCCATGCCATCTTTAAAAATCCCAGTGCACTTGTGGTGGTAAGCCTAAAGCTCTTATTTCTAATTGTCTACATCTACATAAAACCAAGAATAGTTTGCTTTTACTTGGACACATGTGCCTTGGTGGTACACCATGTGCTAATTTATCATAAAAATTTGCAATTTCACAATAAAAAACTGTAAAAAAATCTAGAATCATGCTACAAACATTAGTTTTCCACCTCAGACCAACATCTCCACTATTAAAGATTATTAAATTTGATATATGCAGTTACTATTTAGTCTGAAGCTACAATCTCCCTATTTAATTTACTCTCTTCATTGCATTTTTGGAAGCTCTTGCTTATTCAGTTCTATTCCAGGATTTGGATGCACTGAAAATTATATTGATTTATATATATATGTGTGTCTGTGTGAGTTTGCCTTTGCATTACTATCACAACCTTTTGCAGTGGTGCAGAAAAAGTCCAGGGACTCTTCACTGCCAACAGAACTTATCAGAAAAACAAATGCTTATTGCAGTAAATGCAACAAAAATTATTCCAATCTTGTGCTACACTTGTCACATTTTACAAAATGTGTCTTGAGAGTAGTGTGGAATTAACTGGGAAAAAAATTAGCAAGTGTACATTCGTTTACAAAACAAGAAATTATTAAACTAAACTACACATTTCAATCTTCCTTTCAAATACTAATATTTGCAGTAAAAAAGACTGGTGCCCATCTGAAGATACAGCACATACATTATTATAGAGAAATTTAAAACTTTTGCCAAGGGAAATCTAACCTTTGTTTTCTCATCTACAACTCTGAGTCCATCCGCTGAAACCCACAGGACAGCTTTGACGGCTTTCTTCCCAGACTTTCAAGAAAAGAAAAAAAAAAAAAAAAAAAGGAAAGAAAACAAAACAAAAAACAGTTTTATGCCAACAGCCAATTGCCTCCCACTTCCCCTCTCCAAGAACTATAACATTAAGTGTAGATGAAGTCCATGGTCAGTAGGGTGCCCAAAGCTCAATCCAAGTTGCAAAACATTAAGAGAACCAAGCCAAAGCCAGTATTTCAGAAACAGCACGTCGTGGGGATGGGGAGAGGGCACAGGACAGGTGAGGCAGAAATAAGGTGTACATCCACTGACAGTAAAGAATTCAAGACTGACCAAGTGGGTGAAGAATTCCACTAGAGTCAGAAGACACTCATTCATAAGGAGTTACACCACAGGTAGCTTCTTCAGCACAAGTTTAAATATAGGAAAATTCTTACCTGATATTTCCACCAGCCCTACCCTCTGCCCCAATAGTCCCATGGCAGAATCATGGCATCACCTTAAACCAGTGTTAAAAGCACCCCAAAATCATCAGTTACTGTGTGGCTTATTAAGCTCATAAGCTTAATGCTAACATCAATCACCCAAGTATGTTTCACTAATTTATTAAGACTAAATGTCTTATCTTGGGAGAGAGATATAAAAACAGGATTTCTTAACCCTTTGGTGTGTATCTGAAAAAAGCAGTGGTGTGTGGCAGGCAGGAGCAGCAGAAAGCAGTCTGGCTTTTATCCAAAACCTGACTGTGGGAACTTTCAGCTGCCGCAAGCTGAGGCTAAGTAAAAGTGGGAAACACAGGAAGGCTTCAGGAGCCATTTAAACGGCATATTTTTTCCAGGCTGTTTACTTTTCAAGGGAAAGTTACAGAAAACAGTATAAACACAATATTCTTCTGAAGATAATTCATTGAAAAGAAAATAGGTCAACATAATTTTACTGGTTGTTACAGAGAACTACGACTAGAAAATTAATACCTTTTCTTTTAGCATGTCACTTTAACTCACAATCTCTCTCCTTTAGCCAGTTATTAAAATATTCTCTTTATGTGTTTTGAAGCACTGGGTTTACACAGTTTGTGGCTGCTAATGGCATCCACCAGAAACCACTGCAGGGAGTGAAGAAAGCAACAACATAGAGCGGGGAGCGGGGCGAAGCTGAATGGGGTTTCAGCTAGTGGCTTCAAACTAGAATTGCAACTATTTTATTATTTTTTTAATAGTTTATTGCAGATGTATATACTTTATATTCTTACAGGAGGTAATGGAACAAGAATACATTCTGGAATAAGCTACTGCATGTTCCAAGTCCGCAACAGCAATTTTAACACTGTAAGAATGAAATATCTTGGAGTGAAAAGTCTCCAATTATATCACATTGGTTTCATTCTCAGAGAAAGCAGCAAGGGTGAAGAAAAAGATGCTGGCAGAACTTCTATTTGTTTTTTGGGGAGGAACTATCTGTCCCAATTTCAGAGGCAGCAATGACATCCTGAGCCTTTTCAAAAAGCTTGGTGAGAACAGAGAATGGCACTGACTTGCACAGAAGAGCATTTAAAGAAAAAAAGAGAGAAAATAAGCACAGCATGAAAGCAAGCTATAGAGAAGTGCTTGCAGAAGCAAGTTTCTAAATGACCATCCAGCCTGTTGGATACCCCAGAGAATGTTTAATTTAGATTCTGGAATGCCTAACGGAAAGAGTGCAATTCACAACAGAAGATACTCTTAAATTTATCATCATATGTGTTAGAAAATATTGCAGCACATAGAAGTCACTTCTAATTTTTTAAATAAAAGGCAGTATCAATACCCACAAAATACAGTCTGTATTTTCAGTGCTCAGCTAGCTTCCACAGCCTCAAAGTCCCTATTAATTCCAAAACAAATGGTCTGTCTGAATCCTTGAACCGTTAAAAATAGTATCGGCTGTTTATAAGTTGTAAGTCTTAAAAATCTTTATTTCAAGCAAATACAAACAATGAAGAGAAGATAAAGCCTGCAGGTAACTGTTTGGTTTAGACTGCCATCTTTAGATTAATAGACACACATCTTTCCCCAGCAAACAATAAAAACCTTGTCCCTACAGAAACTGTGAACAGTTCCTGAAGTTTGCATTAAAGCCAAGTTTAACTGAGCTGGGAACTTCGTAAAGCAATGCTGACCTTCAGCAGAGCTACTCCTCACTCGCTATTTTACCAAGTGGGGATTTAGAAATAGTTAACACATCAACTTCGTATTTCTCAGAATAAAATGAAAAGGCTGAAGAGCTTCCTAAGCCCTCTTTTCCCACTAAAACATTAGGTTCCACATGCAAGATAACCCAAGATGGGTTTACTACACTAAAAGAAAAAGAAAACTCACTTTCATCTCTCAATTCCTTCTTCTATATTTATGGTGGATGTAGTGCTTTGAAAGGGCTTATCCTTACAGTCAATACCCCAAACCCACTGCTACTACTGCTGGACAAGGAATGATTTTTACATTTACTGAACTCTCAACTTATCTGTGCCTACCAGTGATGTATAAAGAAACATACTCCTCCAATTCAGTTTCTATTGGATATACAAGGGATATTGCCAAGTAAACTGTGATTACAAAGTAGATAGGAGCATTTGCACTATTGGCACATACTGGACAAAGATCAGACCAGCTGCAAGATACTGCACAGGAAGTGAACTCCAAGGCAGGATCACAGCTTGTGTAACAAATGCTGGGAGGTACAGACAACTCCAAACAGAACTATTTAAAGCAAGCAGCCAATATCCACTGGAACAGGATGCTCTGAAATGTTGCTACCAAGGGACTCATCTAGACATCCAGATCAGTGGCTTGTCTTCATATTCTAGAGCTTTTAGATGACAGCACTGCCTGAGGAGAGCCATGTGTGGCATCGACTCCTGGGAGCCTGATTTGTCAGTGCTGACTCAGCACTGACAGAAACCTCACTGCTCAGCACTCCTGGGGAGCTCAGCTATCTGCTCCAGCATGGGATTCACTATCTGGACTCATTTCAGAGCCCTCAGACGTCTCCAGGAGGGCAGGTGGGCACCTATCCTAACACACAGCAAGGCTGGAGGACAAAGCAGGTCCATGGCAGGTCAGGCACGACAAAAACCTCATTGACAAACTGGGAGTGCCCTAGAGATGGGCATCCATCACACAAAAAGGAGCTGCTTTGATACCTTGCTATATGTAAGGTGGACAAAGTATAAAGGATGCCAGAACAGAAGTTGCCCAATAATGTGTTTTTTAAATATGTTTTTGTTCCTAGCTTTTCTGCCTCTTATATTTTATCCTATCCTGGGCCTCAGACGTGGCTCTAAGATATACCCAGAGTATAAATAATATTTTTTTTTTCATTTCAGACTCTGTATAAAACATTATGTGATGAGAAATACACTCTGTAGAGGCAAAACATGACAAAGATCACCAAATCTGTACTACTATTCATCACAACAGAAAAGCTTTAGTTTTAAAAGGAGCTGCCTAAAAAGGCAGCTTATTTGATAACCACAAAAGCCTAACCTGAAGCTATCAACAGACATCTCATTTTTATTTAAAGCTGGAAAAAAGCATTTTCAATACTAATCACTTGAACATTTCCACACACAAATCTATCATATTTACCTCTAACAAGGAGAAAAATATGGACAGGGAAAGTGGCAAACATGTCTAGACTGACTTTCTGAAAGCTACTGGTGTGTTTTAAATAGCTCTGCAGTTTGGAATAATATATTAATCCCAATGCAAGGCATTTGGGGAGAAATTATAGATGAGACAGCCAAAAGATATTAGAGTTATTAGTACTTCTCAATTATTAATAAGGGAACAGCTGTCCCTTTTTCTGCAGATTTCCCTAGATGTGGGCTCCTGTTGTAGGCCAAAGCTGTAACAAAGGTACTGCCACACTGCTGCTGTGGGGATATCTAAACACTATGGATTTAAGTGGTTTCAGTGCTAATTAATGAAATTCACAGGCTGAAGCAGAAGTAGGTCCTTCTTTGTCAAAATATTATAATACAAGAGAAAGGAAATATAAAATGCTGTGGTGAAGTACCAGACTTCATTAAATATCAACCAAGATGTAATAAGGAAGATTGCATATTTAATAATTTAAGAAGTCAAAGAAAGATTTTTACTTAAGTGCTATGCAAATACCTTTCTTTTTACATCTTTGCTTTCTTATGTATCCTAACATAAGTTAGCACCAACAAGCAGAGAGAAAACAAACATATCTAATCAGGTTGAGGTGGGGGGCTTTCTGTTTGTTTCCAATTTAGCACTCTAGATCCAGTCTTTCTAGATTCCAGCTGTAGGAGTTGATTTGCACATAGGTCTGTTCTCATTAATCTGCCATCTTATGTATTTAAGCCCCTCACCACCACTACACTTTAGATGTGTGCTTTCCTAGATCACAGGAGGAAACCAGAACTGGAGAAACAGATGTCCCTGTGTGACATCCATCACTATTTGAGTGAATGGTGAAAAAGGATCAGATGAAAAAACCTTACTTACTCCCCAAGTCCAGCCCAAATCAATTCATGACCAGAGAATAATCTGCTCCAAAAGACTTCAGCATTTATGAACGTTACAAACCTGTTAATTTCTATTTAAGCAAAGTTTCACTTTACAACAAGATACTTCAGAAGCCATTATCTTAGCTGGATTAAAAAGTTTTACAGGAATTTTAAACACAGAGGTAGGAAACAGATGAGAGGTAAAAGAGAGTGTGGTCTTTCTGCCTTGCAGAAATGTAGGCAGCAGGAATAAAACCACCCAGCCATCAGTGCAGCACATTCTTAATAAGGACAAAGAATTGCTTCCCTTCTTATATAAGACATTATCCTCGTGAAAACAAAAGCAACAACAGAAATTTGAGATTGAGCTGAAATTAGGAAAACATAGTAGGTAAATGCCTGATCTCATCTTCATATACCTTTGAATTAGGACTGTGCTCAAAAAATGAAGGTTTAAAAGATGGCACACTGCTTTCTCCCAGTGCTAACGTTTGGGGATCAACTCATGCTGCCAGGCAGCTGAGCATGAAGCACTTACAAGGGGCAGACCTCAACTGTTCTGTAGGTATTTTCCCAGGTGATGTGAGCTGGCACAAGTTTAAGAGTTAAAAATTTTTTTTTGTTTTGTTTTCAGGAAGACTAAATAACTTCAGAACACTGGATTTCTGATACAGTCCACAGATATTTAAGTTTATATTTCAGTTTACTTTTTACCACATTCTTTGATCAAAATATTTCCCAGTCTGTTTTAAAAGCAAATATTCTGAAATGGATTCAGGAACTCTCAACACTCTGATTTTATGGCAGTGCTATACCAGGGATGTAACTCCTTATAGTGCAAGCACAAACAAGGCATTAAACTTACTTTTCCAAAGAAGCCTTTGAAGAACTTCCTTTCCTGGAGGAACAGGGGGGACAAGTCGAGCGCTATTACTGTAGGTAGCTAAAATGTCCCAGGGTTTTCAAACCAACAAGCACACACAAGAATAGGGTTTGGAGGGAAAGGAAGGGGTTTTTAGAGTTATCCATGAGAAGGTGCGACAGGCAAATGTGAAAATAATCCTATGAAAATGCAGATCAAAGGGCACACACAGTTCTAATAAGCTACTGCCCTGAAATTGGTGGAAAGAAGAAAACCTCAGCCCCAATTTCATGCAAAGTGGTTACTTTATTTTCACTCTCCCTTGTTTAGTCCCTTTTGGTTAGGTTATAAACCAAACTTGGCAGCAGACGTGGTGGTTAAACAAGTAAAATACTGTACAGGCTCGTGTGAAATGCAAAGTTCTAACTCCAGAACTGCAGTCTAGCTTGTTTTGTATTGATCACTCTTCCCCAAAGCTAATGTTCTGTATGTTGGAGAATCATGTATGGCTGATAGAAAGCAGGGGTAAGTACTGCTGCATTTTATTCCATCTGTTTGTTGCTCTGGCTTACATGCTACTCTTATGCTTCAAATCTTATGCAGTCTTCTCTGAAAAGAGAAGAATTTCATCGTAACCTTGTAGTAAAACTCAAATACTAATGAGACCCCTTTCTTGTTCTCTAAAGTCTTCCAAGGCTTTATGCAATATTTATACAAATACTGGTTATTCATTCTACAACTCTGAACTGAGAGGTTGAACAGCCTTTAAAATCAGCTCAGGCAGGCAGAGACAGTTAAGCAAGTGCAAAGATACCAAAGGCTGAACTACAATTTCCTAAATTTCTTCAGGAAAGCAATTATACCGATTGCCCAATCCACATTAAGAAAAAGCCAGCACACAATTTTAAGCATATTTGCATGCAGTTTAGTTTACTAGCTTTGTTTTGTTACCAGACTGTGGAAAGTAAACTACATGAGAGAACACTTCACCAGGCCTGGTGCTCTGTGAGCAGAGCCACATGCTGCTCCGCGTGTGAGGGAAGCTGACGTGAAGCACAGAGCTGTTCCTGCTGTCTTCCTAAATTACTTCACTTGTAAGAAAGCTCTGGTATAGCAGTAATAAGGAGGAGGTGGAGAATTGCAGAAGAGACAGGGAGTGTCTCTGTGACAGCCCCTGAGCCCACATTTACACTGTGCAATTCCAACCTGTTCATCACTGATACTGCTATATTCAAAGTATTGCCACAAATATCCTGAGGCAGTGTCTGAAGAACTGATTGATATACAAAATTATAATTAAATCTAAGCTATGGTTTTGATGCAAGGCAACAAAAGCCAGGAAACGCCAAGGTAAGGAGGGAGTGTCTGTCTCAACTTTGCATTTCCTGGCCCTCCTGGTTGGTCCCTCTCTGCCCAATGTCCTTCCACTGAATGTTTTACCATGTATCTGTTACATATTTACATCAACTCAGATACTGTATGAAGAGTATCTCCAAGCTCAATCAGCTGAAAAGCTTAAGCACTTTTGGAGGCAGGAACAGTTATGTATTTGGACAGGATATGCTGAACACTAGGAGGGGAACTAATGGATTAATCACAATGTAGCGTATATAATGAGAAGGGGTTGGATGCTGCTGCCAAGTTGAGCAATGACTACTGCATTACACTAAATAACAGCCTTTTAAAGACAGCAAAAGCTAAAGAGATTCACCAGAAGCTACCACATTTTTAGGTGATGGTTAATTTTGCTCTCAGAAAAATACTTGTTAAACAAGATTATTTTTAAAAATAAACTAGACAAGGTTAATGGAAAAGGCATCATGCAAAACAGGTTTTAAACAACACTAAGTTAATGTAGTTTAGAAATAACTAATGCATTTTTAAAATATATTAAATTATGTCTCTTTACCTGCTAAAACAAGAACATATATTAAAACAAATGCATAATTTAAAACAAAAAGTGGCAAGTTAGAAACCAATACTACAAGCTAAAGCTGATTTAAAATCAAAATATGACATGAGAGAGTACACTTTTGTCTCTATATATGTTCCCACACCTGAGTCAAATACACTCAAGAAGATGCTTAAAAGTTACTTTCCAGTTAGCACTAAATATTTTAAATTCAGTGAAATGGTTCTGAAGAAACCATTTAGAGCTTCACGTCCATCCACAAGAATCTTATCAGATATTAAATGTATACAAAGCTAGCAATATATTTCTACTATGGGAATAATGTAAACTACATTGGTAATATTCTATTAAGGAAAAATGAAAGTTCTGTTGATAATATAAATCCATGTTAATAATAGACTAATAGCTGAATATGAGGGGTTTTGATCTATTAATGAGACTGTGATGCCATTTCATCAGACAGAAAATTACAGTATTATTGGTGTGCAGTTTCAGAGCTATAAAACTGTAACAACAGAGTACAGTGTGGATGAAGGATTCTTGAGCTAAAAGTGGTTCTTGTACTCAGTTGTCAATTAAGCAAGGTCTGAATAAAATGCTCACCATCACTTGTTTGCAAGTTCTGCAAGATGCAGCACTCAAAAACAATTATATCCATTAAAGGAGCAGGCAATTAACAATCCCTGAAAGGTTATTTCCCACAATAAAGACAGAGAGAGAGATTTGTTTGCATCTTTTCTTTCAAAAAGCAAAGCAGTAATTAAACTATTCCTAAAGTCAAGATTAACACAGTTCTATATTCTTGTTAGCAAATCTCATAAAATCTTTTAAAACCCAGTAGTCAGTCCTATAAAAGAACAGTCTTCAGTTCCCCAAATGAATTGCCAGCTGTTGTACAGCAAGAATTAAGAGTCAAAAATATTTCTATTAGAATAAGAAAAGACAAGACAGAACTTAATTTTTGGAAGCTACAGGATACAAATATTTCAACAATTCTAATTGTTATTGACTGGATTTATAAAGCCTACACCTTACCTGCAGAGAATAGTTTAAAATAGCCCACATACACTTCAATGTCATTTAACCATATTAAAAGTGAAGTCTAATTTCCCTTTAGCTAGTCTTTCAGTTTGAGCACTGCAGCTCAAACTTGTAATTCTTTCAAAACCAAGAGAAAGCCCATCAAAATAACTAAGTAACGTGAAAGCAAGGGACTACCAGAAGAATGAACTGTTTTCTTATCACATTCTTCGCATGCTGAAATATCACCCAGTGTTTGGCTTCTGCTAAATTTAAAGTGTCTTGTACAGAAGAGAGCTTTCAGTAATGGTGATGTCCTAAAGAAATGCCTCCGGTTTAAAACCCACATGCTGGGGATGAGGGACAGGGCCTGAGCTGCGGTGAGCAGCTTCAAATGGACCTTGGATCTGATGGAGTCTAGCAACTAAAGCACACAAAGTAATTTCAGTAATCTGAAACTTCCTCTTGGGGCACAAAGAGAATTTCACCTCTACTTGTCAACTTCCAACACTGACAAAGGAGACAAATAGCAATTGTAAGAGATGCACACTTGTATCTGGTGTACACATAGACATCAAACAGCAGAAAAACCCCAAAATTATCTGAAGAAAAATGTTAATTTAAGAGAATGGGTAAATTCATGCCATCCACTATTTGGAATAATGACATAACATGGTTAAGGAAATTTAACTATCTACTTTCAGAAAATACTGACTAACTGTGAAAGTGAGACATCCAAGTCTGATGTTTGAATCAATAATTCATGTGATCAAGGATCACAATCCTGTAAATCAAGATTCCACAAGAAACTGGGTGCTATGCTTTTACTACATCTCATTAATTATAAGTTTAGCTACATTTAGCTGGCTCATGGCCTTGTAAGATTTTTATAAACTAGAGAACAGCTACTTCACAGCATAGCTCCCCAGGGAAAAGAATGAAAGAAGTTGCACAAAGTAGATTCTGCAGTGCTATTTGGTGTGCTAATAGAAAGTATTCTGAGAGAATAAAAATCAGAAAGAGACAAAAACGGATGCAATTGATTATGTGGTCAGTACTTGCACTTTTAGGTACATAAATTAAATCCACAGAACAAAGAAACTCATTTATATTTTGTGTGGCCCTTTTTAATAAAAATCAATCACTAATCACTGAGGACTGAAAGGGAACAGATGGGATGAGGCTTTAACAGGTTACTATACATTAGCTGAGAAAGAAAAGAATGAAAAGACTTGATTTTAATCAGAGCACTAAACCAATTCACAAACTTTACAGCACAACAGAAGGCAGAAAAGATAACATATAATCCTCTGCTGTGTGCTAGGAAGAAGGGAAAAACGGGTTTAGATGGAAGCCATTTGAGCTCTCAAGACTTGGTGAGGAAAGAAAAAGGATGTCCAGTGACACATATTTTAAATCAGTAAAAGTGTAATAGAAGGGTTTGATGGATTTTTTTGAGCTGCAAGGATACAAAGATTTCTTCCACTGAATGCATACAGAAGAATGTGTATAGATAAAACATATAAGAGAAGTGATGACAAGGACTGCAGTTCTCTGTCTCTATTAAAAATTCAATTTTTTCCTGTCCTTTCTCCTGTTATTCTCAATGATGCTAAAGCCTTAGTTCCTTGACAGACTGACCACTGCCTTTCTGGAGTTTGCTATTTCCGCAGGATTTTGTGGTATTATTACTGCAGGAAAGAGATGACAAGACCTCTTCAAATGAGCCACAGAAATACAAAGAGCTTTGAACGAGTGCCATTTACAGGAGCAAACGTTCACAGAAGCCAAACTAAGAGCAGCCCACTTCATGACATATCAGAATTAGGCAGCCTTCAGGCCACTTTGAGCAGATGCAAGCCAGATTATATCATGCATGACTACAATGTTGCAGTGCATTAGAAAAAAAAGCATCCTAAAACAAGTAATATTTTGTATAATAATGGTGAATTAAGTCACTATTAAAGTGGCAGGCAACAGAGGGAAAGAGAGAGAGGGGGAGAAGAAAAGAGAGAGAGGGAGAAGCTGTTAAAAAACAATGGTTGAAGTCCCATGTGGGTACCAACTTAGCCTGAAAGGTCACAGAGAATTTTTACACATTTGTTTTGCAAATAGTTTCTGCAAGTAGAATGAACAGTTGTAACTCTCCCTCTCATCATCAGATTAGCACGTCCCCCAAGAGCAGCAGTGCTCTCAAACCGGCCAACTGCTCTCCTAACATGGGTCAAAAGTTCAGTCTTTAGCTGGAGCACTGCTCCAAACAGACCTTTTCCAGTAACGCTCACAGCCCCAAAGCCAACGTTTTCATTTAACAAATATACATACAGATTTCAGCCTCTTCACAGCATCTTCACAGATATGCATTCCTCTGGATTCGTCCACTTCCACGTGACCCAAATACTGCAGGAAAGAGTATGGGAGAAAAGGTTAATAGCAGCTCCTTAAACTCCCTGGGTTTTGATGAACCCAGGCTCTGAATTTATCTCAGTGCAGCTGATGCACAGACATTACCCAGCACTTTGCCAGCCATCTTTTAAACCTGCATTTGGAGGTTTGACTGTGTATATCTATGGGGGCACCAGCATCAGAAGAAAAGCATAATACAATTAGAAATTTGGAGGGCAAGACAGACTTTTCTTATTCAGGGGAAAATATGTAATTGAAAAGTATTGAAAACTGTGTTTTCCTGCTTATTCACCATGAGCTTTAGTAATTTTTTTTACTAGCACAGCATGAAAACCTTACATCAATATAGAGAGGATGGTGAATAAATTATTTTTGAATGATAAATATATCTGGTATTGAAAATCAAATTACACTACACAGTAAGATCACTAAATATTTTTGAATGGTAATATCCAAATATGAGAAATTTGTCCACCCTCTTTTTTAAAACTGTAAACCAAAATTGTTTATCTTCATTACAACAACATTATGTGGACACTGAGACATTCATCATTCTTACATAGAGGAGGTTTAAAAAAAAAAAAACACTGTTTTCCACATATTCATCTTACCAAACACTACTTTAAAAACCCCCTGGCAACACAAGAGTGAATAGAAATGTCAAGCTTAAAAGCTTTTGAATTTACAACCCAGAATAATGTTAGTCTATAGAGAAACCAGTTGCAAGAAATACATCAAGAGTGTTCAGGGTACCATGGAGAGTTTAATTTTACACTCAAACCTTTAGCTTTAATTTTTCCAATTTCCCTGCCTTTTCCAATCACAGGTATTTTTGATAGCAAAAGGAAGTGTTCTCTCAGAAAAATTAATGTCGTTATTCAAAGTACTTAACTCTTGAAGAAAACCAGAGAAACTATCAAAACTTTTCTGAAGTTCTGCAATAGGAGCTACATGTGAAAAAACTTTCCCCAACTTACTTGCCATCGTAAGAGTTGTATGCAATTCAGCATTTAGATTCTAGGCTAGCTAGAGAGTGACTAAGTGGTTTTAAAATATCAGAATCAATGCTTTTATCACAATGTAGTAGTGAACACAAGTTTGATAACCTATTAAAAAGTTGCACTCTGTAACAGACAATTCTGTCATGAGTTACTTGAAATCTAGATTTCCTTTCATTAATTAGGATACTAAACTTGGACAAAAAAAACCCCAAAAACATGTCACTCACAGCACCATACTGAAATATTCTCAGATTAAGAGATTCAACTTTGAAACAAGATTGTTTCAAAGACGGAATAAAAATTGGAAAATTAAGGTTTTTTTTCATGCAAGGCAAAATGCTCCAGAAGAGGAGGCTCTGTATATCATTAAACTGCTGAAAGATTTACGATATCTTAAGTGACAGAGAGCTTTAGCATTAAATCGCACTATGTGGCATTTTTTTAAACAGACTTAAATGTGGATGGAACAGTTCTGGAAGAATTTCATTTAAATCAATCTTCACAGCTGGAGAACAGCTTGAAAAATAAATTGCACTGAAATTAGAAGGTAAATAAAAGAGATCTGACTCTTTAGAGCTTTTTCAAAATGAGCTCTGTGAGGCTGAAGCCTTATAATTGAATGCTGGGGCTGCCAAAACAGCAACTGTACTCCCTCAGCTGAGCTTGCCGAACACTTGCGCAAGATCTTCATTTCTCCAGAACATGAAGCAGAACATTTTAATCCTAAAAATACACAACCAGTAACAACTAAAGATGCAATTACTGTGTGTCTGGAAGTACATATGTACATCATCAACTACTTGGTTGTGCCATGACTTCTCTGGGAGAAGTTCCAGAGACGCAGAAATTCTGTAGTACATTTGTCATGAGAAAGTTTTGGGTTTAGTGAGTTCTCTTTAAGAGGAGAGACATATAGACAGGAGCAAGCTTGAGGTTTATACTGGACAGAAAAAAAAAAGTGTAAGGAATGAACCATCTAATTTCCATAACCATTTGTATCATCCATATAGAGGGCAACTTTCAGATTTCCTGACCTATCTGCACATCTCATTTACTTCAGTGTAGCCAGAATGTTTCCAACTGAAGATTCAAACAATTCAGCCCCAGTACTTGGCAACTTGCCTTTTGCTCGGAAAAGGGAGAACCAGAAGAGGGTAAATATTGCCTCATGTCACACTGTAAAACAGACAACCATTCTCCCCTGTGTTGCCAAATCTCTATTCAAGTCCCATGTTCCAACTTTCAGCAATCAGTCATGCCACTGCTGCTGGAGACAGCAAGTTTAGCTGCAGTTTTCAGTACTGCTTCCACCCCTGTGAATGGAGACATTATTACACATATCAAGTGCATCTATCCACACCAAAGGGGTACAATCCACAGACCTCATTGAGCATCAATCAATTCTGAATTATAAAATAAATTACACTGTCACACAATACTTCTTTATGATACAGAGGATAAAAGGTACTTTGTTTGCATTTACATGTTACACTTCTAGATCTTCATAAAAAGAGAAAAAAAAACTCTTGTTCTTGCCATTGCAGAAGCCAGTTTTGCAGAAGCCAAAAGTTCATCTTTAGTGCTGGTGTTGAACATTTCACAGGCAATTTCAAAATTCTTCTTGCTTTGGTTTTTATTTTTTCTGGGATGGAGTGGTGGTACGTTAATTGCTTATAGGTGCCAATATACTTTTCTTTCTCGTATAAATAAATTTTAATTCTGTAACCAGAACACTGTGGTCCTCTTCTTTTCACAGCCAAATGCCCCTTAAGTAGCAGGTCCCCTTCCAAGTCTTCAAGCTTCTCTCATCAGTCTGAGAGTAGATATACACAGCTCCTATATTTAACCAGTGCTACAATATTTATCTGGCTTCTAATGGATTGTAATCAAAGACAAAAATATTTCCTCAAGAAGACTGTCAAAACTGAAACCTCTTCTAGTGTTTATATTTTAAACAGAAGTGCTAAATTGTAAATCTATCTTAACTCAGTCTTAAATTTGAAATAAAGGCTCAACTTACTAGTGCAGCAGCATATTATGAGTGACATTTCAAAATTTAATAAAGGAAATGCAGCTACTAGTTAGAATCTGAAATGAAAGTTAAACACCAGAATTCAGGACTTCAGAAAAATAAACTATTGTTAAACTCTGTTGTTACATTGCCAGAAAGAGATTACATGGAAGCCACTTTAAAGCAGATACACAAATCCCATACTTCTATATATAATCTTTCAGGATCTTTGAAAGGAACTTCTCTTTCAAACTAAAGGAGAAGAAACATACTGTTGAAGTGCCTGGGCAGCAACTATCCTACATAAGTAAAATCTCATGCAAATCCATGACAGCGCATTATCCCAAGCACACTCAAGGACTAGGGGGACACGTAAGGACTGAGTATGCAGAAATCCACATGAACTGCCTACGCCATACTGTGGTGGATGAGGACTTTGGGAACAGTAAGGAAAGGAGTACCCCTGACGTATTTGCAAAAAGCATTTCTTGTTACAGGGATTGTTGCAGCTAGCATTCCTGGAGAAAGTGAGTACTTTTCCATCAGGAAAATGCACATAGCAGGAATGCAGTATTAATATTGAATGCACTCCTACTTAATTTCCATAGCAACCAGTGAATGATAGTCATGACATCAGCAATTCTCGGACATAAGTTGTTCTGTAAGAGATTTAATCGTTATACCAGAAATTAACCACCAGTGCTTTTATAGAAAGCTAAAATGCATGTGGGCTGAGTCCACATACAGAGTAACATACCATAAAAGCTCTAATCCAAATAAAATACTTTCAGAGACTGTTGGAGAAAAGTCCTTAATGCAAGTACTATTAAACAGAAGCACTGCTTATGTTAACATTTTTAGCAAGAAGAAGATGAGATTATAGCACATCAAAATAAACAGAAACCAAAAAACTTTCCCTCTTCATCACTGATTTTTATGTTCTCTTTCACTGAAGGTGGTGCTTGGTATCAATTTCAAACCAAATATAAAGCAATCAACAGAGGAACAAGTTAAACTGGCACATAGCAAAGCATCATTAGAATTTGAAAAGTGCTTGAGAAACTTTATTCTTTTTCAACATTTTAAACTTCTTCCAACTTCATCTAAAAACCATATCAAGTTACCATATCAAGTGTTTCTGGTGAAGTTTTCCTATTGTCTTCTCCCAAACACATGCTATTGAAACTGCTCCTACTAAAACATCAAGGGCTGATATATCAGGTCAGAAATAAAACACCATTTGTGTCCTAGTACAAGCAATACTGCTCTGATCTTCTTTGTTTTCATTTCTCTCACAAATGCTTGGCTAACTCAGTTTTCAAAATTTCGAAGTTCAACAATAGCAGCTGGCAAAAAGAAGATCTTTCACCAGAGCTCCTTCAACCTGGACGACTCAGTGAAGCCAGTTCTGTTTGCTCAAGTCTGGTAATATGATTTTACAGTCTCTCTTTGAAACAGACTTAGCTACACAAATAATTGAAGTTCCCTCTGTATCAGCAGATGTTCACATGCACTGTTTTATTTGCAGTAACAGATTAGGTTCTTTGGATTACATTTGAAACTAGATGGACACAGGAAATGAGCTTACTTGAAGTCTTGGCCAAGGTGTCCTGTTCTGGGAAACAAGTTGCCATAGAGAGAAGCACACTAGCATTTCTTGGTATTTTTCCTAGAGGTAACAACATTCCTCTGTCTTCCTCTGTGTAAGTTCTGGAGTATTATTTGCAACAGTAAGACTGACTGCTTGGCATCTGCATGTGCAGATATGCTTCTAGAATTGGCATTGCTCAAGAATTAAAGTCTGAGCGCCAAAGTTTCAGAGTGAAATGCTGTCTTGCAAGTAGACATAAGCTTAAATCCAGAAATCCTGGATATGTCTCAAAGCTGAGCTACTTTTTCATTGACTTCAAAGATTTGCATTCCGATGTTCAATATCTTATTTCTCTCCTCTCACACTCATGCTCCTACTTTCTGAATTTATTAGTTTGAAACATATATTTGCTCAGACAAAGCTGTAGAAACACAGACAACAGAAACTCTATGATTAAGCATCAACAAGGTTTAATTTTGCTTAGTCAAAGCTATAGGTTAGTTAGGATGCTACACATGTCACCAGAAATCAACATGTCCCACCAACCTGCTAAATTTCCCCAAATAGGAAGTGTAGCAGCCTATGACTGCTGTATGTCTCTGAATAATGAGGACCAAAAGAATCTAAAGCAGAATCTATACCAGTAGTTCTCCCTACTTTTTACATCACACCCACCTAAGAGCCACACTGTGTATTTCACATACTGGTTCTCACACAACCTTTATCTTTGTCAACAGAAACAACACTGTGAGTCAGGAACATTGAAGGTGCAATGAAGAAGCAGACGACACACAAATGCTGTATTCTTAATTTTCTTACAAACTCCTAAAATTAGGCAGAGGGGGAGCTCAGAAAGTTATGTAGGACAGCACTTGCTTCAGGTCAGGATCTACTTCCACATCTACATCAGAGAAGTCAGCCTTGAAGTATTATAACATTTCTGTAACTGGAGATCAATAGGCTAGACCTTCTACCCTAGAGTTTGTCTCACTGTAGAAATGAATGTTATTTTGTAGAGTTGTTATTGCTAATGCATATCCCTAAATTTCCCTTCAGGCAGCTAAACACACCATTTCTCCTAGTCCCTTCACAGCTTCACATATGCACTGTCAAACTTTGGTTTTCGACTGTATGCTCTGATGTGCAATCCCTATTTTCCCATGAATTCAGCACTATTTAATAAATTTAAAACTTTCTTTTAAAAAAAGAAAAGAAAATATAAAGGAAAATCAAGTGTTGAAAGCGGAGTTTTATACACACACTGCACAGGTACACACTGTACCTTTTCTTCAACTCATGCAAAAAAATCAGTTTCCATGTATGACACTGGGGATCTCCTAATTTTAAAAAAAAAAAAAAAAAAGTATTAAAACGTATGATCCAATGAGAACTTTCTGATTTCCAACACCTAAATTACATGTAAAATAAATATTTCTGCAAGGAGATCCAAGCCATTTTAATTGTCATATCTTTAAAACAACCTGAAGTTTATAAAATTAAGAATTTTATAATTTAAGAATTATTTAAGAATTTCACCTTTGCCAAAGACAGAAGGTTTTTAAAACTCAGCAAGAACCTCCATTGAAAACTTCTTGTTTGCAAGGCTATTCAAACAAAACTAAGGGTTGGACACTAGGACGAAAAGTTTAAAGATCAGGGATTGCCTTACATTCCTTTTAGCCATGACAGAAATGCATAGGAATATATTGGAGGTAAGCTTCACACTTGCCATTATAATCACCATCTTTCATAATTAGCTGTTTGCCAGCCTTTTTCCTGTATGTTAAATGCTGCAGGATTTTTAAAATGTACCATTGCTTGCTGAGGGTTAGCACTCAATAGGAATGATTACTGTTCATGCTAACTTCAGTTTATGCCTTCAGAGGTAGAGATTTCTAGTGTTTAATGTGTAAGGCTGTACAACATTTCAGAAATCAGCAGATTTGCCACATTAACTTCTTTAAAATGCTTAACGTAGTTTCCAAAGACTATTCAAGTACCTCAGGCTTTCACAGTGAAAAATACCACATGCTTAACTTAAAGGCACTTCAGCATCACACTGGTAAATTCTTTCACAGCTATTATTTCAAATTAGAAGTGCGTTTAAGATATAAAAGCCACAGTCACCTGTGCTGGTACCAGTCCATCTGACCTGGAGAAACAGAATGCAAGCTGTATTTATAAACTCATTAAATATAAGAAGTTATTTTTAATATGAGATTTCTAAATTTGACATTAAGCAATAAAGTTCAAAATACAAATTCCAAAACTGAACAGGACACGTGGGCAACCACAAGTGGTGTGAGAGCACGAAGCCGAGCGACTGAAATGGCCCAGCTCCTACTGATGGTGGCTACAGCAGTGCCTCATACAGCTCAACAACCTAAACACAGGGACCCCAGGGATGAGAGCTGACATTCACAGGTCCCAGTGAGGACACTCTACAGGGCTTGTGCCAGTTGTTCCCTTTCCTTCTGTCTCTTCTTGAACACAAAGCAATACAGTGTCTTCCAAACATCTCCCATCAAAGCAAGGGTTAGACAGGAAACAGTTCAAGAGTACTTGTTCTGGAAAGTCAATTTTTTTATATACGAAAGTACAACTGTACCCATACAATTGTTATTTGCCAACTCTAACACAGAGATCAAATTCAGTGGAAAGGCTCACTCCAACGATACCAGATATTCAGCAGCAAACCCTGGATATGTGAGATAGAAATGTGGTCTGTTACTCTTCACACCAGCTTTTCCACCAGCATCTTTAGTCTTACAGGTCAAATTTAAAAATGCAAATAAACTTGCAGGTGATATACAACAGCAGCCTTAGATGCCTTAAGGTTAGAAGAAACTGACCACCAAGAGCATGGAAGTGAGAGAACAAAACTAATTAAATTATCCAAGATACACACAACTGTTGCATCTTCTAGAACACCACATAGTAACCAGCTGTTAATATTCTGTTTAACACATCCTTTTGGTCAGAACCAGCAAGAATTTGCAAATGTTTTGTTTGTTTAGTTGTCTTAGGTAGAAGGAAATTATCTAATTTTTCTGATATAAATTTCACAGGCCAGTTACTCCAAAGATCATTGTATGAATGAAAACCACTTACCCAGAGGGACACTCAGAAAGGTTTTTCACACAAAAGAAGCCCTGGTGTCAAATATTTTAGTCATTATACCACAAAACACCTGCATGTTTTCAGTGAGGTAGTGTCTGGAGCAAGAAAGCAAGTTTGAAAATGTCAATGAACTTCATTTGTTGCAATTCTAATGTATAAAATTATGTATAAATAAATTATAGCACTGATAAGCACAGCTGTAATGTCTGTTAGAATATTCAACTTATAAATAATTTTAAATACAATCTCTTCATCTAACACCCCTATATACTGCATGTATCTAGTACAGTTTTTCTCTCAGAGGAAGGATTCACTAGTGAAACACAGTATTTACCTTTCGGTTTGTTAGGACAGTGGAAAAGAATTTGTTCCTCAAGATGTACCAGTGCCATATTTTACAATGGGGCAACTCTTGTTGAACACCTATAAAAGCTGCAAGATATTTTATGCCTCCACACCACCGAAGTTAGGAGAGCAACATCATTTAAGTTTCCAATGGAACGGCAAAATTCTGCAAGTCACTTTTCTAAACAGAAGTTTAACATCCTTTTCATACCTTTGCTGATAGACAGGACCTGTCTCCCCTTGGCTGTTCTTTCAACCTAACTTTAGCAGATTTAAAGCAGTTCACACAGAAGAGCACTACAGGAAAGTCAGTAGCCATTGCACAGCCCTATCTTTCAGTGTCAGGTTACCACCCCAGGTGTGGTTAGATTTCCAACACAGAGAAGAACTATCTGTAATTACAGCTACACACACTGAGATGACTGAGAAAATACGATCAATACCTGGCTACATGCAACACAGCCTCACCAACTAGCAGAAAAACACAGACTGTTAACAAAAAAGAGTGCTATTGACTGAAAGGAACAGTATTCGTTCATGATTATCACCACCTCTAAATTTATGAGCACAGCACTGGAGAGAACCAACTGTGGATCAAATCTACTTCCCTGAATTTTAAAGCAACATAAAGGAACATGACAGGAATTTTGCCTGTACTTTGCACACAGCATCTTCTCTCCCAAAGGGAAGACAATTGATAGATGCATCAGATTTGCTCACAATCCAACAGTACATTAAGGGCTTTAATAATAAGGATCAGCTGTGGACACAGCACAGGAGGAGCTTCAAGAAACATGTCACCATAGAAAACCTTTCATTAACGTTAAATCTGTTTGCAGTACAGCATCCTCCAAGCACAATGAATAAACAGCTACTGGAGTCCCTGTCCAACACTAATGGAGTAAAGCCTGATGGCAGGATGAAATCCTATTTGCAACATGACTTTCAAAGTGCTTCCACATGCTCTGTAATGTCTAAAAAAGAACAAATCTGTGGTAGCATGCTACAAACACCCAAGCTCTGGGCAAAATATAAATGCCCAAAGGCAAGAAGTTAAAAACCAAACCAATTTAAGAGATTTTTTTTTACAAGAGAAACTAAGAACAAATGTTCCCTTACATGTTTGCATTAGCCTCCTCTCTCTACCTCAAAAGAAAAAAAAAGAATATTGAAGTCTTACATATATAAAATAGCAAGCATTAGAAGAAACAAAGCCCACAACCTGGCTGCTATCACACTAGTCTCATGTATTTTACTTTCAAACAGAAAATCCTACCGACAGCTGCAGCAACATTTATTAAGAATTCTCAGGTTGTCAGTGAGTACAGATGAAGTCTTCACCACCCCTGCAAAAGCCAGATTCTGGTCCTGCTACTTAGTTATGCTTTGAGCTCCAAAGAACTACAGGAGATGAGTTTTAGACAGCAGGCAAGGCAGATCATAGTAAGAACAGGCTAATCCCTGTGCCTCCCCCCAGCTCTCCAAACATATCCAAGTGTGGTTGAGCAGCTACACTACACACAATGGACCACTTTGGAATTCCCACCACAAAACTTAAAGAAAATTCATGTATATTCACCATCTTTCAGATTTGAATGCATTCCTATTCATTAAGCATTCTTCCCAAAATATCTTACTTTGTCTGGCTCCACTGAGGAGCATCAGGAAGAAAAGTCACCTCATCAGATATTTAAGGACATAGGAGACTGCATACTTTTCCTGGAATGTATGAATTCCCAAAAAATACCCAAGACAGGCGTAACAGGATACTCTCCTTCAATAGCACAAAGTTCTATTCTTACTGTGAGCAAAATACAGTACCACCCACTAAAGCGATGACTCTACATCTGGTTTATCTTGTTCCCTCACAATGGCATACTTCCTGTCTCTATCTATTAAACACCAGTTAACACCCACTCTGCATCTCAAGCCTTACAAAAATTTCCACTTTGTCCATATCAAGGCACGCTATTTTGGACAATAAATTCTAATCAAGTGAGATAAAACGCCTCTTAATATCAAATTGTTCTGAATTTAAGTTTTCACCTAATTGCAAGTTTTTTAGATATTAATAGTCTCCCATTCTGACCAAATCAAGAAATGTCCCTTACATTTACCTTAATAGCATTTTGTTCCAAAGAACAAATTAACTTAATTCAGTGAATTCTAATTAAAAGCAGGCTAATGAGTGCACGTAAGTCCCATTATGATGACAGGATGCAAAGATTCGTCCATTTCTACGCCTTTTCAGCACAGAATAGGCCAAAACCTTTTTTGACTTTGGGTACATGTGCCCAGAACAGATGAATGCTTCATTTAAATACAGGAAGCACTTGTCATTGGAAGTGCAAGTCCTGACTGAGAGTTTAAAAAAAGTCAGTCTTTTAACAGTGAGAAGTGGTTCACACCCTTTGTGTTCAGTAAAGGATTGAAAAAGTTTGACTAAAACTAAACACCTAGAAACTGAGCACTCTGCTTTTCAACCTGTGTAATGCCTAAGTTATGAAAAAATCACCATCCTCAAACTTACAACTCTGTTCTCTCCTAGACAGTGTTAAACCTTAATCTATGTTTGAGCTTTCACAGAGCAATTACTTTCAAAGCTTTGGCAAAGCACCATCTCTGTTTAGTACTGAATTACAGTTCCTTCCTCTTAGCAGAAAAATAACTCAAGATAAAAATAAGCAAGCAGCCATGAACTAGAAATGTTGTATACACTTGAGTATATGTAAAAGCACACAAGCAACTCTAGTAGGGTAAATCAGGGCATTAACCTTGTGTGAAAGTTACCTCATACGTACCACACACCTACACCAATTCACGACTTCACAAAAATATGCAAAAGTCAGTTTAAAGAATTCCACCTAGCAACATCACACGTTTAACTATCAGACAGAATTACTTTAAGCATAATACAGAGAAAAACTAATGACAGGTACTTAGGTGTCAGAACCATAGACTGTGTTCCTTGTACACAGATATTTAACCCATTAGCCTTCCTCAAGCATCATCTGCTTCCAACCTATTGTAGATCTACTATTAGTGTACCTTGAGGAAGAAATAGGAGCACAAGCAATGAGCCACTCTAAATTTTAAATATATTTTTATTCCAGCATTTATTAAGTAGTAATACTAAATACTATTCTAAAGTATTAAATTATTGTTTCTTAAATAAAGAGGAAGGAGAATTGGACACAAAAAAGAAAAACCCATTTATAATATTCTGATATTCTGGAATGAGTTACCAGAATTTTGAAAGGTAATTTCAGTTTCAGATGTGTTAATAGTCTGTAATAACACAAGATCATAGCACAGAGGCATTCTCAGAAGTTAGCAAGTGCTTCTAACCTCATGCACTGGTTGAAATCCCAGATGTTACTTGAAAATATTTTCAATTATCGAGAGGGAGTCCGGATTGTTTTCCAAGCACAGCCCATCACTTACCTTACAAGTAAAACTGTAACCACAAGTACGCTTTTAACAGAGAGAACTGAGTACCTTTCCATGCAATCCAAGAGGTCAATCACTTCTGATCTTCCAGAAAAAATGAAGACAAATACTGTATTACTCCTCTACCTAGCTACACGATTTATTTCAACTAGATAATAATGCAGGATATCTCAGACTGGTTTTTCAAGGCATTTGTTACATGAGCCATCTGGTTTTAAGAAAAAAGCCACATCCTCTGCAATGAGAGCTGACTGTAAAATAGGTCAGTGTGTAATGAAGCATGTCTCTGGCTCACGCTTGCCAAAAAACCCCCAAATAATAACTCATGATAAGAGTACTCATGGATATCCAAAAGAAAAGCAGAGACTCTTACCTTAACAGGAAAGCTACACTTGCCAGTACGAACGCCTTCTTCATCAGTCTGCCACTGATGAGGCCTGCTGGCCTCTGGGACATAGACATCTTTCTTTCTCCTGAAGCTTTGCCGTAATTTGTTCATTTCTCAGATTTTCACGTCCTAGAAGAAGAAAAAAAGAATACTGCCATTAGGCACACACATTTAGCCACCCTGGGTCAACCACTATCATGACAAATGATGCTGTGGAAAACCTGAGCTTTTGCAAAGATGAATGGAAGGGCCTGTAAGAGCAAAATATTTTGGATACAGACTCAGAGAAAGATTCACTTCAAAATGGACAACACAAATCCACATTACTAGTTTAACATCTTTCCACAGCAACTGAAGCATTAAACCCAGGAATAACTATTACTGGGAGCATATGGTTACCTCAAATAGCTGACAGAGATGCTCTGAAGAGTGATGCACATGAAATCCTGCCTCCCCAAATTTAAACGCCTACCTAAACCAACCAAGCAGGACACCAATAGCAAAAGCTTCCAAGGCACTCATGCAAGGCGGATTCATAGCTCTAAAACTGCTCCTAAAATCAGGTGCTTGTGCTGTTCATTAAGTACAAGAGATAGGTTCACGCTTTTACTGAGGGGAACAGTCCAGCCCTTCCTTCATCTACTGGTAGAATGCTTATGGTTAAATGAGAACTGCACTTTCTCAAAAGGGGAAGATGGTGCTGCAAATACATTTCTGAAGCCTAGAATTCAACACTTTGTACACACTATGCCTTTATGTATCAATTTCTATATACAATCCAACGTAGGCTTTAGACATGCTCACCTTTACTGGATTCAAACTACAATTAGCCAAGAAGCTATCAGAGAAATTACAACTAATAAAAAGACTCAATATTCAGCTAAAGCAGTAAAATCATATGGAATACAAAGGAGGGAATATTGAAGACATACTGAATGGCTTCTTGAGATTTGGTCATCTTTCCTTCTCACAACCATGACATCTCATTTTGATTGAAAAAAAGATGCTGCAGAATACAAGGCAACAAAATCTAATTGGATTACATATGCTTATTTCCCATGAGACTGAATAAATGACAGAATATAGATATTTATGGGTGTAAATAGCTGGCCTTTGAATGAAAGCTGCTTTAAAAGCAGTTGAAGCACCATTTTAAACCTTGAAAATAACTAGTATATTCCAGTCAAAACTATATGACATAGGTGAGAAAAATCAACACATTCATGTTTCTGGCATCTGACACTGAAGTCAAAATGCAACTATTTCAAAGCTGAACAAAAGTCAGAAATTAAAAGCATTATAGAACATCACTGCCCATCACTAATTACAAATACTAAATTGTTTTGTATCTCATGGCACACTTTAGCCATTCCAAATAACAAAAAGGTGTGCGTTTTGTTACTGAAGTCCTAAAACTTCCTTCAGCAACTGTTACTTTTTCCTCAAGCAGCAGATAATTAAACAAGCCAATTCCCACTCTATATTAGTGGCGTGATACTGGTTAATTTCTCTAGAATCTTCCATCCTTCCATCATCTATTTAAAAAATATTTTAAGATAAGTAATAAATTCAAAGATAAAGAAAACACCACTATATCAGTAGGACTGGGTAATTTAAGTGTGGTGACGTTAATTGTTTAAGTGCAAATAAGCATGATAGTCACACACACAAGTTCAGTGGCATTTGAATTCCATTATTCCTGGGTCTTGCAACATTCTGGAGCATTCTTTCAGCATACGGGATAATTCCTGAAGTATTTCTACATTAGAAAACAGCCACACCACACACCACTTTTACGGCAAACACTGTGCTCAAAGTTGCTTGGTGAGCATTTTAAAGCAACAAGGTGTGACACTCCAATCAACCCAAATCCAAATGCAAATTAAGTGAAGGGTTGGGATGTATGCCAAAGGCTGTAGGCAACTGTCCCTAGCAGGTACCTAGAACAGCCAGGAGGTCTAACAAGCCGCATCAGTGCAAGGATGGGAAGTGGCTGAAGAATTCTCGATCACAATTAATCTAGTTTTAAAGCAGTGTTAACTTAATTCCTTCATAGCTACAAAATGCTTGTCATAATTAGAAACATAAAATATTTTCTTGAATTTACTTGAGTGGATTTAGAGATCAGAACATAAGTGCAAAATAAAAAACACTCGTGTTTCTTATCACTCAAGAAGCTGAAGCAGCTCTGTTCTGCTTTTAGCTGGGACAGAGCTAATTTTCTTCCCAGTAGCTGGTGCAGTGCTGTGTTTTGGATTTAGGCTGAGAAAAATCTTGATAACGCTTTAGTTTAGTTGTTGCTAAGGAGTATTTACACTAAGTCAAGGTCTTTTCTGCTTCTCACCCCACCCTACCATTGAGCTGGCTGCAGGGTACAAAAAGCTGTGAGGGGACACAGCTGGGAGAGCTGAGCCCAAGTGACCACAGGCATGTCCCACAGCATCTGGCACCATGCTCAGCATGTAGAGATGGGGAAAGAAGGAAGGAAGGAAGGGGTACATTCACAGTGACAGTGTTTGTCCTCCCAAGCAATCACTGCATGTGATAAAGCCCTGCTCTCCTAGGGATGGCCAAACACCTGCCTGCCTATGGGAAGCATTAATTTCTTGCTTTGCTTGCCTCTGTGGCTTTTGTTTTACCTACTAAAGTATCTCTATCTCAACCCATGAAGTTTTCACTTTTGCTCTTCTGATTCTCTTGCCCATCCCACCAGAAGAGTGAGCAAGCGGCGGATGGGATTTAGTTGCCATCTGGGGTTAAACCACAACATTCTTCTATGAACATTATTTTACAAGCTATAAGCCATTTTAAAATCTCTGAATGTGCAAAGGCAATTCTCAAAGTTTTAAGAGGAGCTGCAAACTTCTATTCTCCATCAAGGCTTAAAGAGGCATTACAGCACTATTAGCTTTGTATTTTGTTTTACAAACTGCAGATGGAAGACTCTGTGCATCAGTCTAAAGGAATCCGAATTTCAAGGGAGGCCATTCAATCACCTTGGGCAGGTGAAATATACTGCAGCAAATCTCTACATGGCACCTCAGCTCATAAGGACAGACACCCACTCTTGTCCCTGCTGCAGACTGGCAGTGGCACAGTACAATGAGCAAAACCACTGCTCCAGCTGCCTCAGTGAAAAGTGCAGAAATCTGGTCAGCACATGGCTCACAGCCCAGTTGCCCGACCTTGCACTCCAGTGAGAGACAAATGGACACAGATCCTCCACCGTGCCAAAAGGAGCAACACACTCTTTAGCAAACACAATTAGATGCAGCAAGGCTCATGTGTCAGTTTTGAAGATCTCAAGGTAACTCTGAATCTCAAAAACTTCAGCGAATAGCAAAGCAAGGACTGAGGAGAGCACACAACCACTGTGCCACTTATGAAAAACCGCAATCTAATTGCCTTATCATAACATTTGCTTATGCGAGCATTCTCTTGGACTTCTCCCTCCCGGGCATTCCTGGTGCCCATGAGACTGGCGCCTTATCAGACGTTTATTCTGACCAGGAATCTCAATCCTCAGGGGAGGATAAGAGTAAGAGTTCCTCAACTACATTTTGTATGAGAAACTGAAGTGGCATTTTGCCCAAAGTATTTCCTTTTCACCAAAAACCAAACCCATTTTCCAACATATTCTAATTTTGAGGTCATGTTGGGAACAAATAGTTTAAAAATAGCTTATTCTATCTGATAGAAATGCTGACAAACAGCAAATTAATTTCTTGTCAGGCAACCAGCAAGCTCTCCAATGGCCACGCTTGGGTTTTCTGAAATATCAGACTTATGAGTAGGTTGCAAAACAGTATGTCCTATAAATACCTAATTTGCTGGTAACACGCATGTCAGGACAACACAATCAGAGCTGTCACCTGATGGGGAAAGTGTTAAACAGAACAATTCACACGGGCTGCATATTTGAGGATTCAGGAGAGAAGCATGTGAATTGCTCCAATTAAGTGCTGAAATTTTTACTAATTTTGTCTGGAACTCAGAATCTCTGCACAGAAGCTCTGAAGAGAGATGAGTGAGCATTTTCTACTTGAATTCTTTTTAGGGCACTTCACATTTCCATGCAAGCCATGTGTGCTTGCCAACACGACACCAGCCTAGGCTGCAATAAGCTATCAGGGTATTTTCTACTAAACTGATAGTATCGCTGTTACTGTAAAAAAATTGATACTATGTTTTGGGATTATGTATAGTGAAAGTTATCAGAAGACTTTAATTTTTTTTATTTAGCAACTTATTTTTGTCACGTAATTAGAAGTATTTTAAAATCACCCAAGAGACAAACCAAAACATCTAAACCTCTATTTCCTTTTCACTTTTATCAATCCAGCTTGGACCCAGAGAAAGAGGACTTTGAAGATAAACCTAGTGAAAAGTCAAGATAGGGAACTCAAAATCTAATTAAATCACAAAACACAACATTACATCAGAGACAAACTGCCAACAAAAGCTGAAAGGCCTGAGCCTTCTGGAGAAATAAGGAAACAGAGCCACATTGGGTGCCGGTACATTTCAAGGTTATCTTACTGCAGACAGCTGAGTATCTGAATGGTCATTCCCACTGCAGAAAAAGAAACAAAACAAAAAACAAACCCCAACAAAACAAAACCACCCATACAACATGAAAATCTCCACCACTTTTGTAATTCAAGAGATTACAACATGAGACTAGACATTACACCATTTCCCAAAGCACCTACCTACCAAAGGTATCCAAACCCCAAAGTTTTTAAATTTATGTTGCCATTTATCTGTTTTGGAAACAGAGCTCCAAAGGCTATTTAAGGAGAACTGGAGCATCATTATTCTTCTGACCAACAGAAAAACTACCATTTACACCTCTACCAGTCCACTGACTGCTCAGGGGCAGAGTTGTCAGAAAGAACAGAGACAGAAACACTGTCATGGATAAAAGTGCATGTTGAAGCACTCTTGGCTTCACTGCCTTGTGCATCATCAGGTTATGGCTGCACAACAAATTACCGCAAGATAAACCAGCATGTTAATTCATGTCTTGTTAGCTGCTCTGCTGTACAACTGTGTTCACTTTTACCCTTCAGTGAGCACAAGCCAGCAATTTACCCTTCAGAGAGAGACGGGTAAGCTTTCATATTAACTGAAGTTAGATCAGGAGGAAGCTGCTGATGATGCAAATTTGGAGCTTTGCTATGCAAGAGTTTACCCACACAGCCATACCTTAAGATAAGCAATTCATTTACACTGTGGATAGCTGTTTCTTGCAGAGCAGTTGCTGCTGCTGGGCAATCCAAACTACAGAATCTGCAGGGGAGAAGGACAATATGGTACCTGGGTACCTGAACTGCATGCACAAATTCAACTGGTTAGATTTTAAACTGCAGTGTGCTACGCATTTCACACTAAGCAATCACATACAGTTGCAATACTCACAACAAAGAAACAGCACAAATATTTTTTATCTTTCTTATGAACTCTAGCCTTCACAAGGGTTATTTAATCTGCACTGAGTTATCTGTTATCTTTTCTGTTTGCAATGAAAAAGGATAAAAATGGGTATTAAGTCTTCAATCAGTTTTTTTAAAATCATTCAACAAGTCTGGGATTACTATCTGTTTTCTTCCAGAATGTAATACTGTTTCCTATTTACCAATTTAGAAAAAAGAAAGTCATGGGTCAAACAAGGGCAAAGTACTCTCTGCAGCCTGCAACAAATGCAGAGTACCCGAGGGCAGGAGGAAACACCTCCCCACTCCGGGTGCCATCCTCCTGATTTGTAGTACAAAGTCCTACAAGCAGGAACTACCAGGAGTAGTACTGACACATGAACAAAATTCCTAGAAGCGTGCACTTCAAACAGCAGGGAAATACAGTTTTAAGAACAATGTATTACAGGGATCATTCTAAAATTTACAAGCTTCCATAAAAACAAATTCAATCAACTTGATACTATCAGGTTAAGTAATTTTAAAAAGAAAAAAAGTCTCATTCATACCTGTATTGCCTGCTGGCCACACACAGGTGAGGGCTAAGCAGCTGCACAACCATCTGCTCCCTTATGTGCTCTTCCCCAGTGAAATACATCTAATACTGCTGAAAAGCCAAGCCAAAGAGTCTGAAACCCAGAGCAAAAACCTCATCTATCTCTAATAAGATTTTCCTACATTTCTTGACATCAAAGCTTTCTGAATCAGGATGCATTCTTCCTGCCAAAGCTACCTGATACTTCAGACCTAAGAAAAAATGCAAATAATCTTAATCTCGTTGAAAAAAATGTGTTTACCTAACCTACTTACTAGGAACACACTCCAGAGACATTCCTCTACATGGCTGTGAAGATTTCTATCCTTGGAAAGCTCAGTGATTCTGCGTTCTTGTGCAAGTACAACCTGGTCACATCTGTCCACAGACTAATGTTTAACAGCTATCTTTTAAGCATTATGAAAACCTGAATCATATTATGAAATCCACAATGATCTGCACCAGAAAATGTGACCAGCCCACACTTCCATATTCCAGTAGAGTATTTCACATTGCTTTTTCCAATAAAATACAGTTCACTGCTGCCGCTTCAACATTATTGTAAATCTTGGCTATAACCAGGACACAAGGACATCAGTGAGGAAATATGCTTGTTTCAAGTAATTCTCTTGAGATGAGGTTTGGGTTTAGCAGGCTTATGTGCAGTACAAACACATATAGGAGCAGTTCAAAACATTTAGATCTCTTTTGCTCTCTAATGTACAATTTGAGTCTCTAAATTTAAGATGACAGTGTAAGAACATTTCATTTATAAACAAAAGAGGCAAGCTAGGAAAGCAAGTTGATTTCTGCCAAGGTAAATAGTCTGTCCCTGTCTATTATGAAGCTGCCAGGACGGAGTTTTACTTCTCTGAAAAATCCTTATTAAGCATTGCTGCTATGCAAACACTCTCCCCTCCTCTCCCACTTACACAGTACAAAAACATGTAATGTCGTATCTCTCCAAGCCTACTGTAAAGGTTAGCCAAAACTTGCTGCAATTGCCCTGCAACAGCTTTTCTGCAATTATTCACCAGCACAAGCACACAGAGTACCCTTATCTTCTAAGGAAGAAAAGGTCACCCCATGTGTCAGATTCTGAATGCAGAACTTTGAGCCTTTTTGTAAGTTTAGATCCCATAAAATCTAATTAAATCCAGCACTGTCACACTGAAGCAAATGAAGGCATGTAACCGTATGAGCATGCTCACTAAAACGTTGACAGCCCTGTTTCGCAATACAGGCTGACTAACCACACGGCTTTGCAACGCATTCACCCTTTCATTACCCAATTAACATCTAATCATACAATACTACAAGTAAGCATTCTATCAAAATAAGCATAAAGGTGACGCATTTCTTCATTTGTTCAGCCAGCAAACACATTTTGTTGTTATTATTTAGAGCTCCAATTAAGGAGATTTTCCTTGTTGAAGATAAATTACTGGACACATATAAAAGTCTACTGAAGCAAGCATACCATCTGTAGAAAACTCACCTTTCAGCAGTGAAAGTAATATGTAGATCATACTTTGAAAATACAGCAGAAATGGCAACCTTAAACTCTTTATGTAAGACCAAAGAGATCAGAGCTGTAACAATAATGTCTCTGACAGCATTCTTTGGAATCGTGATGCATTGTTATCATATGATGTAAAGTACAAGACATCCTCAAATCCATCAGATTTCTTATACCTGAACTAAACACAACACACTCCACAACTCTTTTCAGAGCACTTGACAATTCTATCTACACCACAGATGGGGGTGGAAGAAGGGGAAAAAACAGTGTTATGACAGCAACATTTTACTGGCAAGAGCCAGACTTCAACAAAAACTGCAAACAACTTACGAAATACCAGGAAATGAAATAATGAACTGTATTCCAGTATACTGTTAACAATTTTGTGGCTAAAACATTCAGCTACCAGAGGCTCTGTCCTAAACCTTACGATTTTGTAAAATACACTTTTCAAACAAAATACCTCCAGACTGCAGTAATTAAACACAGGAGTCAATATTCCACAATGTTATGTAACAGAAGTATCACTAAAGTAAACACTCAGACTCTTAAACTGTCACAAAAATACAAGTTTGATCATTGCAAGGCAGAAGTTGTTCCTAATGATATGCAATGCCCTTTCAGCAGATGTAAGATAAATCATTAGCCTCTCGCAAACCTGTGAAATTCAGCAAATAAAAGAAAGCAAGCCTCATTTTCTCCATCGATAACTATTCTAAAGCAAATGTCCCAATTCATCAGACACCGCAGCAACTGCAAACTCTGACTGTGGTCCTAAACAATATGCTAAGAGGTTTAAGAGCAGAGATATAAGGCAGTAATCCCCTTGTTTTGTAGGCTCACTCTAAAAATACTCTGCAGACTGTCAGTCACTGGTGGAAAGCAGGTCTCCTAAACATTTTATGTGATACAAAGTGAGTTGAATTACATTATCTATAACTGAAAATAAGCAGAAATTTAGTAAAGAAACACCAGCTATGCGCCTTGTGGAAAGCAGCTCAAGTAATTCTGCTTTGCAGCTCATCTGCACACATGTGAATAATTTTAACTAACCAAGCCATGTCATTTCCAAGTGAATCATTTACATTTAGGGCAGCTAAGTATCAGACAACTCAACAGTTTTCAAACACGAATACTTCGGTTTAAAAGGTATATTTACAAATACATGCTGAATTTCAAAACTAAATTAGATCTAAAGAAAGTACAAAAAGGGCTGAAACAGCCAAAAAGTATGTTCTTTAATCACCCAATTCCACGAACTGCAGCTTGAAGTTATGTATGTCAAATCCCACGTAAATAAATGTATTTTCAAAATTTAGAAATAATCTTTTATAAGTAAAAGAAGCATCATTTACTGGTAGATCAATCATGAATCTTAGGTTTTTACACTGGACTTACTTCTGTAGGACCTATGAGTATTTTATAAGCAAATAATCACCGTTGACTAAACAAGGCCAAACATCTGTTGCATAGTCTCGTCGAATATAAATCAGTCAATCATACCTTTGTGCTGTTGACCTGATCACTCCCTGCTTACTGGAAGTCCAGAAACATATGAACACACACTGTAGTTTTGGTTCCAGCTCGTAGGTGAGAGCAGACAAAATGAGCTACAGATCCAGAGCACGCATTTCAGGAACCAACTGCACTCTAAACTAGATTACTAGGAGGATATACTTTAGCAAGATTTTTAAAAATATACTTATATTCATAGTGAAGCTTTACCCTTTGTTAATATACAATGCAAAAGCTTTTTTTTTTTTTTGGCCAACTTATCCCACAACACTGCTCTACACCAGCCCACAGCATGGTCCAGCCCAGCAGTACACACGGCCACATTCTGGAAACATTTGGAACAACAAACCATAAATTTGTATCAGATTTATGAGAAGCCTTCAGTGGGAATGAATAGCAGTGCTGCTGAGTCTGTCAGCAAGGAGCATTCAGGTATAGAGAAACCAGGTAAATCCACACGAGTAGTACTGTGCTCAGATAAAAAACAGGGAGGCAAAGAGAGCTCTCCACCACAACCAACAATGTTTCATTCATTCATCTATGCTCTGAAAAGAAAATAATTCAGCAACTGTTTACAGGTGACACAAAATGTTCCAGAGTAGATTAAACTGATTTTAGAAATAAAAGATCATCTTACAACAAGAAATTACTCTGTAATAGAAACAGCAGAGAAAAGCACATAGAAGAAGGGTAAAAAAGCCACCGTAATTATAAATAGCAACAAATATGAATTCAGCTATTAATATTGTCTAGGAAAGGTCATAATTTATGTTTAGTCCTCTAAAAATTTAATCATCTAATAAGCAAACAGTAGTAAGAATTATTAGGAAAGGAGCAGAGCAAAGCCAGCATGATGCCACAGTGTAAGACCAGACTGCACTCAGCTTCAATACCATATAGTTCTTGTAGTTAATATACCTTCTCCGAAATCAAACTGGAAGGTGCAGGAAAGAAGCAAGGATAAGGAGGATAGCAAGGACTACTTAACACCTTCAGCTCTAGGACAGATGAGATAGATCAAAGGTCTTCACCTCAAAAAACCAATTTTCTAGTGGGGAAAGCTACAAAATTTACAGTATCATGATGTTAGAAAATAAAAAGGGAATGATGATTTCCCAATTCTTATGTTGTTGGAACTGTAAAAAAAAGCAATAGAATTCTCCAGCAGTCCAGGTTTCAATAAAAGAGTATTTCTCGTCATGATACAAAATCAAGCAGGACAATTCCTAGCTCTGGGAAAGTTTAAAAACTAAAAATAGAAAGGAATTTTTTAAAAAAGTCCCCAAACCACCCAGATTAATTATTTGATTGAAACTTCCAAAAGTTATTGGAACTTATAGTGGAGGTGGTGCAGCCAGCCATTTAGGAAATCACCGAGTCCAATCTGACCAGCTGGGAAGTCTTATTTCATGTCTTAATCTTCTATTCTCCCCAGGATCCAGCACTGACTGTATCAGAGACAATTACTGAGCTATGGAGCCTTTGTTGTGAAGCAGCACAACTCCCAAGCTGGTGTCCCTTCAGGGCCGGTCCAGCTGGCCACACCTCCGTGTTGCAGCTGTCACGGCCCCATAGCAGAGCTGTTCACACCCAGCTGCCGCAGCACCACCAAGAGCTGCCCCACCACAGGGTAAGGATCTCCCTTTCCCAAACACACAGAAGCAGAAGTTTCTACAGCTCAAGACATTTAAATGAAATGAATTTGTATGTTCCAGACAGCTCACAAAACTTGAATTATTGTGGCAACAAGCCATGGGTACACTAGTCAATCTCAATTACGAAATGAAAATTAGTTTAAACGGCCACGAAGGGTGTCATTCACAGGATGACAGATGACTCCTTGTTACACCATTACCGCACTGGGCCCAAGCTCTCCACTCAGTCACTGCCTGGCAGCTGTTCCGTGGCAGCTCAAGACACTTCAATCGCTCCCATCCTCCACAGCTAAATATAATTAAGGCCCTCTTATCTGTGGGTTTTCTCCACGCTAAATCAACCGCACTTTTGACTGCAGCCAATGCAAAGAGGGAGGAGGGCGAGTGACACAAAAGGCATTTTTGATATTAATTTAGAACTCAAACCAAAATTGTGAAGCTTTGTACCAAGCTTTTGTGAAAAAGTGGCAGGTTTTAATAATAAAAATGAGCCCAGAGAAAAGATACAATAATTTCTGAAGCTTTGTACCAAACTTTTGTGAAAAAGTGGCAGGTTTTAATAATAAAAATGAGCCCAGAGAAAAGATACAGTAATTTTTTCTGGCTGTCAGAATATCAGAAAATCATTTGATCATCCCTCATTAAACCTAACACCAGAAAAAGTTTACTTTCACGTAAAAGATAGGGAGAATGTTTTTAGGAACTCACTCTGGTGTCCAGCATTGCAACTCTGGTTGATTTCTAAGAACATAATTTTTTCTTTACACGAATCTTATTTATTATAGTAGGAATCAATGTATACATTTGTACACCTGTCCAGTGCGAGTTTTGAGTTGTTCCATAACACCTTTTTCATAATAAGCCTTTATAAAACACTACAAGGAACTAACACAAGTATTTCCCAAATCCATTTGCTTTACACAAATGTAATCAAATCAGAAGCTAGCTTAACAAAATCAGATACAAGCTAAAAATTCTTTTAAGCACACAGAATGCAATGCTTTCTGAACTCCCTCACTAGTTAAATACCTTTAAAAATATTTTGTATCCTCTCTAGACTCTAATACCAGCCACGTGTTTCATCACCCACAGAACTCAAAAATATTTAAGGAATCTGTCACCACACTCCCCTTGAGAAGTGTCTAAACAGAGAACTCCAACACAATTCCAGCTTTCTGGTACCATTTTGTATATAGAGAACTAGCATTCCTTATGATGACACAGCACGTAAAACCTCACTTTGTGCTTAATGCTTCCCATGTTTGCTTACTGCAAAGCCTTCAGATCCAGGCACAACTTCATTGATTTTGAAAATTATATATAGCAACATAACTTTAAAAATAGCTTTTGTAAGCATTTACCTGCATAAAATCCTGATGTATATAATTTTTGGGGAAAAAAAAAAAACATTCCTCAAACCCAAGTGTAATAGAATATCAGAACAATGTTCATATGACAGCAGTGAGAGTATGTGTTCACTTGTTGACTTACTTTTTTTTTTCCCCCTCAGATTCTGCTATAGTACTTTTCTTTAAAATCTCTCTCTCTTGAACCTGTAACCATGACTCCATGGATGTTTAAAAAACCCAAAACAAGTATTAACTATGGGCTGAAATAAAGGAGAGATGATAAAGTGGTGAAGTCCAATACGGGCTATAAAAGGTTTCATCTGGGAACTTATGTAATTTTTTTCCCTGCCCCTAACAAGACAATTTTTTTTATTATTTTTTTTTGTTAGATAATTTCAAGTGTTTGTTTTAAAGAACAACCCCACAGTCTGGAATTACTATGCCATTATATCAATTTGCCACAACTCCAGTCAAGGCTGGATTTTTCTTTACTCACGGCAACAGACCTGAAGCTTCTCAGACCTATGCCAAAACCTTCCATCTTGCTCATTTTCATTTTGGGTAAGAGGGGAGAGGAGGGAAGGGGTGGTGTCTATGGAATTAAGTGATAAAAGGATACACCGATCAGTCTGCATTTAAGGTTTGAGGTTTTTTGGAAGAACTCGAGGTTTTTCATATCTGCTCTTATAAACAGATGCATACTTCCCTCCCCCACTCCCTATCACTTGGCATTTAAAGCCTTTTGCTTCTAAGGATAGTAATGTTGATCTTTATGGAGGCTGTACACAGGAATTCAACTGCTATTGCTGCAAAATCTCACAGGCACCTTTTTTAAACACTGATGATAACCCCTTAGACATTTCCTTCCCCAGAAGTTACCAGATTTCATGTTGGTCATCAAAATTAGTAACACATTATTTCTGACCAGCAATAAACTACTATGAGTCCACAACTACATGCTCAGTGAGAATTATCACATAAAGCTCCAGATATCAATAAATCCCGGGGTTCCTCTCCAGATCGGTTGCCTTTTTTTCCCCGCCCCCCCCCATTAAACTCAGTGAAGAGAAAAGAAAATTCAGTTACACAAATTCACTTTAAGCATACCTAACAATGAAAATGTGTTTCTCTAAATGAATAACTCTGTATACATCCAAAGACATGGTTTCTAACCTTTTCACCTAAAATCATATTAATAATTACAAAATTTCTTCATGATAATGAAGATTATTTAAATGAAAACTTTAATTAAGAAATGAAAGCAATATGTTCATTTCTCTAACAATCTAGTCAAAATATTTGGTCTTTCCAAGACCACAACATGATTGTATTTCCAGCTTGTAAATAGTATTTAAACCAGTTCATCTAATATAACACTGGTGGGGCAGAAGGGGGGGTAGGAGGTATATATGCGAATTTCGTGTTACTACCTGAGACAGACTGCTCTGAACTTGTCAAACTGCTTTACCTACTAAATGAACTGCAAGAACTCACATCAGCAATTTTGACCTTCTAGTCAAAATTAAGTCTATGCTAATTCAGAAGGACAAGCCTTAGAATATAATGGACTAGAATACAATGGATTAAGACATACTGTACCATCTTCCTGGTGATAAAATATCTTAATTCAACTTCTTTCTGTTAGCTTTCTCTTCCCAATATTAATTCTGTTAGCATACAGATTTTATCTCTTTCAAGATCAGCACAGAATTTTTGCTACAACAAACAAACATGCATCAAAAGCCAAGAACAAGCCTTTGCATGTGTGCTTTCTTCACAAGCTATACTCATATCTCAAAACGATTATTAAGAAAAGGTCAGAACGCGCATTCTAACGCAAACAGTTTAAAATAACCATCACATAATAATGAAAAAGCTCCACTGAAATTGTCCGTAGAACCTGGAAATTAAGATCAAAATTGTTCCCACACTCTTGATGCAGTAAGACACAGAACACTTAGTAAGATGAAGTTAAACCAACCACTTTAAAAGTTAACCAATCACACATTAAAAGAAAGTTAAGATATCCATCTCAAAATGCCAGTGCTGCTTTTCAGGGTCCCAATTTATCTATACAAGGAGCTAAGACTATCACCCTCTTCCATGAATACCAAAATCCCATAAATATTCACAAAACTGCCTCACAGTTCCTCATGAACAGTTTTCCCACTCAACTGATTCTAAATTACTGTGTTTATTTTAGCCCCAATTTGTAAATAAATGGTCAATTTAAGATTATGAGCATGAAAAGATCATGAAAAGGTTCTTATTTCAAAAGCTTCAAATGAAAATATAATTACAAGCAATATATGCTGAATTAAGCCAGAAACATCTCAAGCCATCAGTAAAACATTTTGTCAGCTAGGGCTGATAAGAACTACAAAAATATTGCATACTGTACTGCAACTGAGCACCTCTTAACTCTCTTTAAAATAAGCTGCCAGCTGAGACATGGACAAAAAGACAAAGATGCTCATTATTCAAAAAAATCGAGCTTTTGACCATCTTGTTACAGTTGTTCAAACACAGGAAACCGAACTAGAGAGGTATGTAGTTTTCTTACTGGTATAGAAATTACCTTCCTCAGCCCCATCATGATCTTAGGCTAAGTAGGATGCTGTCTATCATACGTGGCATCAAACCTGCCTCTTTCAGAAGGGGAAATGAATTCCATAGCTATGTGGCAGGTCATGTTCTCCCAGAGAGAGATCAGACTGCCCACAAGTCAGTACAGGACTGCAGGCAGGGCTGCCAGCAGCAGTGGCAATTCAGCAGCTCCAGTGACGCCAAACAGTCCTCACAAACGCACCAGTCTGACTGAATGACCTCAGCTAGGCTAGAACTGTGAAACCCACAGATGTCTCTCACCTTTCTAAATCAAGTGTTGCTCACCACAGTAAAACAACTACAGTGACCTGCTGCAACACACAGAATTTGGTGGCAGAAAGAGAGAGTCCCAGAAAGTGCACTGCCCATAAGTAACACATGCTGGAAAACCACAAGGCTGCAATAGCCTCTTGAATCATACACCTGTCATCTTCCCAACTTTAAACTGCCTGGCACAAGAACAAGAAAAGTCAAACAGGAAATAATAAGGAAAATTTGTCTTCATTCTCAAGTCCATCAGAGCAATCAATGAAGCTTCAAGCTCAGCAAAGACAGAAATATCACCTGATGACCCTGAAATCCTGCACCCAAAGGCAGCCTTTCCTCATCTGCAGCACAGCGCACTTCTACAAGTCACTCCTCAAAAACCAGAGACAGTGCAGAGCAAGTGGCAGAAGGTAACCAAGACATCACTCACACATATTTCCCCTGAATAATTCACATTCTACCAGTGCCATATTCTGCATTGCCTGCTGATAGATGGTCACAGTGGCAAGCAACAAATTACACTCCTGGTATGAGTGAGTTTGGCATAAAAGCAGTATGAGCTCAACAGCTGGGGCAAGCAGGAAATCATGCTGCTGCTGCTGCCCAGGCTGACAGATGAAATCATGTGCCTTGTGTTGCCATCTCGGTATGGAGAACATCACCCTACTTCCACAAAAGACAGCACCCTGGGGTGGCAACTGAGCTGGGCAACAGCAGACAGGATGAAGAGGAAGGCAGTCTAAAAACGCCTGCAATGGAACAGCTGGCACACAGCAGCAAAGCAGGCATGATAGGGGCTCAGTGAAAAGGACTCTGGATATTGTGCTGCCAGATTCACACAACCACAGAAGTCACAACTGTGTTATCTTCACCAGCAACTAGTCACAGAGTCCATGGATTTGAACAGCAGTTCCATTATTCTGGCAGGTGCCTGTAGCATAACTACTCCATTCATATACCTCCATTCTTAACAGTATGTCCTGCCTTCCCTTTCTAAGTCCGGAAAATTTTAAAGAAGTAAATCTTACAGAATGTGTAGTTTTCTGTTATACAATAAGCAGCATAGAGGACATTGACAATATAGATAACAGCATTTAGAATGCCATTAAAATTAGGTGGGAGAGATGATCCTTTCATTCCAAAGGCTGACCATCCATCAGGTGCACTGCAATTATCGCTATTACAGAGCCACTCTTCTACTCTGCTTATAGTTTGCACTGATCTTCCCATCTCAAATTCCACCACCTGAGAGCATCTACACAACAGCATCTTACCTGCAGCTCTCTGAAGCTGCACACATTGCACCAAGCACATCTAAAGGCAGTAGTCTCTTCCAGTGGTGTTACTTTCTGGAAAAGGAAAGAGTTCTCAGACAAGAACCACAGAACTCATTTCTCTATGAGCAGCTTTTTTCATCATAGCAGTCTAACCACTGTAGGTAAGAGATGCTGAAAGCTTTTATATAAAGCCTTCCTACAAGCATAAATGCACAGCTTTGCCAGCACTGAGACTTGAGAAACTGGATTCCTGTATCACAGAACTTCTATAAAGTAGGAGCAGAAAAAGCCAAGTAGCTATTACATATGTTTCTCTGACCAATTTAGTCTCATGACACTAAAATTATGCAAGTGTCTACGTGCATTTGAATCACATGCCTCAAAAAATGCTGTTGCAAGCCACAAACCACTTTTTCTCAAATTTCACACTAACCAGATTTAAGAGTAATGCCAAATAAATATCTTGCAGTGGTCAGGCAAAGTTGATGAACTCACAAGTATCACCCAAAAAGATCAATCATCAATGCAATAACATGTTATTCAGTTATTTACACTCAGTATTTTACATAAATAAGGCTTCTTCAATGAAATCTATCAATTTGCAAATGTTATAACTATTTTCAAGGGCAGCCTACTTAAGTCACTCCTTTTTACTTAAGGATAAATTAAGTATTCCATGAGTTCAGAGTTCTTATATTGTTCCCTCACTGTCTGTAAGAAAATACTGTACAAAGGAAGGGGCAAAAATCACGTTCTCCTTTTGCACCTCTCTCTATTATGAAACACACCCACTGAAGTTGACCACCAGCACTGTTTACACAGGGATCATAGAGAAACATCTTCATAAAGCACACAGTGTCTGACTACAGAAACCGACAGAACTTCCTCAGCCCTTTCAAGCCTTGAGTCTGAGCGATGACAACACCATTAAGTGACAACAGTTTCCAGGACACTAATATTCACACTGCCTATTGGAACTTCCTTATTACCAGAAAGGGTTGCAGTCCATACATCATGTCTGACAGGTAAAGTGGGTTTTTCCATGTTCAGTTTCTTTCCTGTACTTGGTCCTTCTGTTCTCAAGTTCAACTCAAGGCTGAGTCCCTTCTTTGTCCATCAGCTTGAATTTTAGAAGTTTCTTAAGATTAAACATTACAGTCATTCTGACAGGAAGTAGACTTAATGATGGTACAAGATGAAACCTCCTGAACTCTGAAACTACAGCAGAAAGAACAGGATGAAATTCAGCGTGCCCTGGATTCTAAACCCCAAACTCGACAAGCAATCACAACTACATAAATTTTTATTCCCAGTATTTTGAAGTATCAAGTTAGTGATTGACACAGGTGTTTTTTATTCCTCATAACTTCTCTCTCCCTTAATTTTTACAAAAAAGAAGAACTAAAGAGGAAGGTGACAGAATAACATGACAGTCTGGAATTAAATGCTTCTCACAGCCTTTAACATGAACTTCTAAAATGCAACAGGCTGCTGTAACAAAGCCAAGATAACTGAGGTTATCTTGGATTGTCCTACAACCACACCCAGGAATGCAATGCATGCCAGAACTCCACAGTTGGTCACAGACACGGCGCAGGAGGAATCACAATGTGCACTGAGTCAGTTTCTCACCGCTGGAATAACGCATTTAGGCAGGCTTGCTATAAATACCCAATGCTGGAGATACAGGAGGAGATTGGAGCCATATGTGAGAGACACAAGTACTAATTACACACCAAGCAAAGTTCCAGCAACGCAAAAGGAAGGAATAAGAGGAAATTCAGGACATGGCCTACTTTAAGGCATACAGCTTGCATGTTCTGAACTCTCACAGAAACAGAGCAACCAAGAAATAAGGCTGGGAAAGAAAGCAGAAGTTTGGGCTACAGAAAAATCGCCCTTGTATATTACACACCAATGCATATAATCCTGTTATTGAATTTATGTTTTCTACATAAAACAAGTGAAATTTGTGTGAAAAACCTAACTAGTAAGGCAAAAATCCCAAAAGATGTGACTGACCGCATAAGTATCTTCGCAGAATATATCTAAAATATGCCCAAGCTTAAGATCATATTCACAGCTGAACACACATGTGATCTGCTCCAGTTTTTGCAGTTAAATTGTCTTACTCCCCTTTTTTTGTTTGTTCATTTGTTTGTTTGATGGGAAGGGAAGGGAAGGGTGTTGTTCTACTAAGAACATTTTTACTTTTCAAAATATTCTCTATAGGTAAGTGTCTTTTCTACTAAAAGCATTTTTAAAATTTTGTTACTGCTACATTCCTCTTCTAGAAGCCACCCTGGACTTACAAAACAATGAATATCTGAAAAGAATTTTAAAAATTGTCTTACATCTCACAAGAGTGAAGACACCTGAAGCAAATTGTGAATTTTTTTCCTAAAGGGGTAGAGGAGTGTGGGTGGTGCAGAACAGGACTATTTGACATACTTATTTCCCTGATACTGGAAAGAAGATCAGAAAGCATTCCTAAAATATTTGATAGTCTTGAGATTCACAGTAGGAGACTGTATTTCCTGCTGGATAATAGTATTATGTTACACATGAAAACGACTATGTCAGTAAAATTAAAACAGCTACAACATGTGAAGCTCTGAGCAGAGCTCCCATTGTGTTTGAAGGGAATTCAACACCAGCAAGAGGGATGACTGAACACCTCTGTAAAACCTAAGAATCCCAGCTTGATGACCATCACGTGAAATAAATCTATGCTCACTCTGGTAAAAATTCAGAACCTAGACCTCTTGACTCTGATTCTCCTTTATACAATTATTTTGGGAATGGAAAAGAAAAGAAGCAATGAGCTTTCCATAGATGTAGTTACCCAGAGATTATGGGAGCAGGCTATGTGTGTCAGTGTTACTGACTAAGCATTATGTCTCAGGTCTGAGAAGAAAAAAAAATTAAGAAAATAACAACTAAAACATGAATTTAAAAAAAATTACCTCATCATTGGCACAGCTATTGCTAAGCGACATCTTATCTAACTTTTATAGTGACTAATTATTAACTGGCATCACAGAAGAAATAGATTTTGAGAAGTCTTAATATCAATAGCATCGGCTTAATGAGTATGATGTTTAAAACCAAATCCAAGGCAAGACTTAAGTCTTCAAACCGGAGAAACATTTAAATTTATCTACTAAATATGCTGTAAGAACCCAGTGTTTATTTACATTTACATTTTATTACATTTCAAAGGTTCAAACTTTCAGCATATCAGTAACTAGTAACCTTTTTCTCTATCTATTTTAAGTGGTTAAAGATTCTCCCTATGCAAACAAGTCGAGGGACTTTTTAATGATCTCACTGAAGTTAAAGGTTTAGGTTGAGATGAGTTCCAAGAACATGAAGAGCACTTCTACACAATGTTCTCAGTTATATTAGGATACACATTTGAAAAAGGAATAAATTTCCCGAGGATGCCCTGCAATTTATTTATAATCTTTCACAGAATCTCTCGAATTCCAAAGCTCACAAAATCTTAAGGTAAAAAGATGTGGTATTCAGTTTTTAAGAAATGATGGGGAAAATCACAAACTTAGTTCAGGGAATAAACAGATTACACAACAGTCAAAAAAAGGAGAACTGACAGAGTACAATTGTTGTACCTAATTCAAACAAGTACTAACAAATACCTCCAATAATTTGAATCCTGTCCACCCAGGATTTGAAAACTACAAATCATTCACTTTTACTTATAGTATTAAGCTGCTGGTTTCCATAACACTTTACTTACCATATGAAATAAAAACGTCTGTTGTTTTAAGGACTCCACAGATTACTACCCAAACAAACTTGGTCAGTTACACTACAGGCAAATCCAGATGATACAGTTCCCCAAAATTCAGAGCATGAAAAGGTAAAGTTCTGCAAGAGAGAGAAGGTAAGGCAAGAATGTAGCTGTGACACAGGCTTCGCTGGACAGGCTGCCCTGAGACACTCCCTGCAAATTCTCTTCACCACCCACGCCCCCTCACATTAGGCATCCAGACATGATGTGCAACAGGAAGGGCCTGGACAGCCCTCATCGCGGGTCAGGTACACTGAAACACTTTGGGAAACCCAAACCAACTGCACACGGCCTCAAAGACCACAACCAGAGTACCTAACTCGCATCTGGGAACGCTGCAGTGTACACAAACTAAAGCCACCTTCAGCTGCCTTGCCTTGCACACCTTCTGGTAGCGCCTGCATCAGTTCCGAGACTCCAAAGCAAACATTTTCTGCCAAACTACTACAGTCACACCACCTTAGGACAAGTCAATCAGAAGCAACAGCTACAGCCTGCTATAGAAGCTAGCACAGCTTACTGTGACTGTCACTTATTACATTCCACCAGAGCGGCAACAGACACACACACATAAAATTAAAAATATAATCTACTGAACCCCTTTTTTTCTTTATCCCTGCAGTTAATGTGCTCCTGAAGTCCATCCTTCTGTGACAGAGAACAAATACCAGTGAGTTTTAGGAGGCAAGAACAGTCCTCCACTTGGGTACAACAACTTCAGCGAAACCTTCAGCAACACCCTGCCTTTTCTGCAAAGCCTGAGCAATTTTATCAGTGGGACAGGCCACTGGAGATGCCTCATTTCCTCTGCATCTTCAAGGCTTATGAAAGGTTTTGCCAGCTCCAGCTGTGTTCACTGATAACATAAGAAAGCTTGTAAAAAACAACTGAGAAGGAGCAGGATAAGGGTCCAGAGTGAAACATTTGGGTATGTACAGCATATAGTATGTTTAGTTCTATAAAGTGAATTTCATGTTATTTGTGAATCCTGCTTTCACTCATTCAGACTTGTCTTTATGACTGACAGAGCTACTTCACTCTTCAGTGCACACCTACAAAAATAACTGTGCAGACAGGATCCCAAGGTGTACTAATAAGACAGTTACAAGCCTAGACAGCAGGAAGTTTCAGCCTATTCCAAAGGAGCTTAATACTTAATGGAAGCATAGAGGCCTACAATTACACAGCTAAGTCCCAATGTATGTTTTTTACAAGATTAGAGCTGGAAAAATTCACCTGTCCTGAGAAGGAAAGAAGCCAAAAGGCAGAAGAGAGATAGAGGCAGCCAGGAAGACATTCCCAGAATCTCTCCCTTCAGCCTTGAATTAAAGAAGTCACTGGTGGTTTTCACCCCTCTTGAACGCCCACAATATATTCAGTCAACATGGCTTACTTGATCCCTAAAGACTAGAGCAAATATTCAGAATGAGGATCTCTGGAAAGAGGATCTACAAATACTTAGAAATAGGTTGGGGTTTTTTTTTTTTAATGTCAGAAAATATAATCCCTCCCGCTCCCCCCTCAATTTGGTTATACATACCATGGTTGTTTGGTAGTGGTATGTGTTAGCTTCTGCGTTTCTGTCCATTTTTCTTAAGCAAATTTAGTTATTTCTAGCATGCCAAGTACAAACTAATGTGTGTACACAGGACTAAAAGCAGAGAACCATCACTCCCATTTAGAAAGTAGAAGGGAACTTGATTAACCTGAAAAGATGCAGTTTGAATCCCAACCCAATACTGCAAAATTTACACAGATGGCCATTGTGGTGGCCAAGGGCAGGGAGGGAGAGAAGTACTATGTATTCTTTCATTTGAGAATCTCAAATTCTTGCAGTTACAGAATTTTAGTCGACTTTTAGGCAACACTGCCTGACCACTTCCCAAAACTTGAGGCAACAGAGGTAGTGACTTCAAGATGACATATTTATAGCACACAGAACCCACATACAACCACTAATTCTATAATTAAACACTAAAACAAGATGCTATTATGAACACAATGTCTCTGGCAACATACCACATTCAGATGGACACTGAAATATCTTTTAGATAATTGAACTCGATCTGATCTGGAGTTGGTATTTCCTGGCCAATGATGACTAACTCTTTTAAACCATCATTAAGGATCAGGAAATACCCACCCCCAACATCAATCACTATCTAAACATTCACCAAAGTATCATGTTTTGAACACCTTCACTCACAGATAAATACCCTACAGGCAAAAGTGAGGGGAAGAAAAACCTCTTTCCATCAGTCTTCAAATAACAAAAATGCAAACTCAAGTCCTAATATTAATAACAAAATGTGAGTTAGGGCCAGACTTCCAGCTCGCCTGTACAGTTTCACAAGATAACACTGGGCTCTTCCACAGTTATCTCGCTCCCCTCATCCATACATTAAAATGCTACCAGAAATAAACTGATCCAAACCACTATTATGAGATGGTGGGTTAGAGAAGAAGACTGTACAGTGAGGACACTGCTCATGCACAGCTCTGCTGTGCCCTTCCCTCTCAGCTTCCCAAGTGCACTGTCCTGTGGCCCTGACCGATCCCAGTCCTCAGCAACCCACACAAAGAAAAGAAAGAGAGCCAAGAGCTTCTGTGCAAACTCCAGCCTGAAGGAGAAGCCATTCCTTTTCATCTCCATTTTCTGTTCCATTAAAAACAGCAGAGGAAAGAAAGCACTTCTTAGCTAAAAACAAAGAAAGAAAGAAAAAGAACCCATGGTAAGTGAAAGACAACATCACATTTATATTCAGGAAGGCTCAGGAGTGGACAATTGTCCTCTTCATTTCTGTAGAAATCAAAATTAAAGGCTCTCAGTAGGAAAGTCACAGCTCTAATCCCCTCTTCCCCATCTCACTGAGGGTACTAATAGAAAGTTTTCATCACAGCAGTCAACACATCCCTATGTTGCGAATATTAAATCTAACCCAAAGAGATTGCCATGATTTCCTCTCCCATCCTTTTCCATCTTTTTTCCCCTTTAAAGGCAAAAGATTTGCTTTACAACTTCCATGAGTGCACCAAAACTATTTCTAATTTACTTAGAATTACAAAATACTTTCATCCTTGATGAAATTTCTAGTTGATATTAATTATGCTGCTATTCTTCTATTAGAATTATAGAAGATACTTAGCTTATTGAACATACTTAAGTTGGCGTGTGGTTCTCGGCAAGTCATACACTTCTTAATTAAATCCTAAAATCCTATCCAATATCAATACTTAAAGCTGCTACCTTGAAGCAAGTCTTCACCTTGTGTATCAAGAATTATTTTGTTTCAATAATCATTCTGGTGAGTAGAGTCTACTGCCTGAATAAAGCAGCTCTTTTTTTTTTTTTAAATTTGAACATGAAAAATCAAACCTCTTATGAAAATTGATATTCATTTCCAAACCTCCTCCCAGAAGAGCTAACCACTTATCAAACCACTACAGTAGATCTTCTGGCAGCTCTTTGAGCTGTAATCAGAGATCAGACTTACATTCAGATCTTTGGGGGAAAAAACCACCACCACCACAACACAGAGCACACACACACACACAGAATCCCCTTCATAATTTAATTTTAATTTACAAAGAGGGCGCCTTTGCTCTCATCTGAAAGCATGTTATGTGTCAGCAGTAAAATGGAATTCAGCTTTTTTGGAGAACACTTTAAGGGCAGATTTTTTGGACCAACACCACATAAGCAGAGTGCTACATCTGGGAAAACACATTAAACTGCTGGTTCAGAATTCAGTGTGCAGGCCAGTGAGCAAATGAGCCCCATCAGCGTTAACTGGCATGATACCTCTTGCACTCCTTGTGTCAAGTAGTTCTCAAAATGTTACATCCATGCCACTGAAATTAAACTAGTGACATTTTTTCAAACTGGGAAGCTTACACAATGAGGAGCAATAGTACAAGTAATCCAGAAGCAGCACTCACTTAACAGCAACTCACAGCACTGTAAGGACAGAAATTAGTTCCTACCCAGAAAAAAGTTCACAAGAAAACTTCCAGCAGAAAACTGCTTTAAAAATAACAAAACTAATTTAAAAATCCCTACCAACCCAGCCGTCTAATTCTACTATATAAAGGTATCTAAAGTCAGTCTATACAGATGTGAAGGATGTGAATTAAGAGATATAATTTGAGGGAAAGAAATTAACAGAAAAACAAACCCAAATGCTACCAAAAAACTCCCTCAGCATTTATCTTGCTATTTAAAACAGCTGTGTCACATGGAGTAAAACAGCCCACTAAATTGTATCTACAAACCAAGGGCAGAGTTTTGAACTAATCAGTACAAAGGTCTTCAAGAAATTGAGTTTTCATAAATTACAGCTTTGCACACAGTTCAGTTTACAATGTGGACTTTGTAAAGATTTGAGACTTTCCTAGTGACGTGCCTCTGAGTACACAACAATATGAGGAAGTGCTGTAGCTAATACCCCTCTTCTCTGCAGACAGTCACATATCAAAGGTGCATCATTGTTTAAAATGGCTCCAGTTCCAAAGGGTGAAGATCTACTCCCTGTCCTGTCTTGACCTTAAGGGAGGGACACACTGTCCACCAAAACATCCTGTCAGGAAGGCAGTAAGAAGCGTGCAAATTTGGAGATTAGAATAATAAATACACTTCTTCTGGTTACTTATTTTGGCTTTCAAAAAAATTGTTGTTGAAGAACATAGAGGCTTTTCTAACCAAGCCTTGTCCAGGCCAGAAATCCTGGTGAACATGTCCACTCGGCAGCTGCAGGGAAGGAGGAACAATGTCTTGTGAAGCTCCCTGTGTGGTAGTCTTGTGTCAAAGTTTTCATTGTTACATCCATTCCCTTTTGAAGTTACATGTCTCCTAAAACTACTTTGGCAGAACAAAACTGCTATTAATTATTTGCTATTTCTTTCAATATAGGTATTTGGAATTTATGTGAACATAGCCCAATTTATGTGAACTTAGTCTGTTCACTAAGTAAAGTGTATGCATGTATTTAGGGAAAAATGGGATTTTATTGCTTTGGGGGTTTTTTCTGTGTTTCCTTTTTCAGGACTGCATTCCCAAACTTGTGAGGAGATGCCCATGAAATAAGGAACAATGTCAACAAGTATTTTAATCAGGTTCATTTTCAATATTTCTTAGGACTGGCACCAAGTCCCTACAGAATAAGCTGTTTAGGTCAATAATAAACTTCAGCTCTCCTAAATAAACTGGTAATATTGTACCTATTTTTCTCATAAGTAAAATTACTGCTTTTTACTGGTCAAAAGGTCTTATTTTCTCAAAGCACAAAATTAACAGAACGAGTGGCCCAAATTACTCAAATGACTACTTTAAATATGGTTTTACTGTGTTTTTTATTATCAGACCTTTGTATTTATCTGCCAGTTCTCCCAAGATGAAGAGTGGTCTCTGCATTTTTCTTCAAGTTTATTCAAGTGGAGAGCATTGAGCAAATAAGCAACATTATTTCAATCTTTTTTTTAGTAAAATGTCTGCTGAAAACTACATAAAAACTTAATTCAGGTTAGTGTTATAAACCCTAACAATGTTTACTGGAGCGAAACAGTAGGACAAGCCTGCTCTCATATTTAGTTCAATTGCTATGTGTCAGCAAGTATTTTGCATCCCTAGATATTTGCACTTGAAACTGAGATGTGGAGGAAAATAAACTTGGCAGATGAGATCTCAAACACTTAGTATTTTTTACAGCTCAAGCTTTTCATACCTTAGATAAAATGCATTACCTCATTTTTTAAGACCAGGTTAAGGTTAACAGCTATGAATCTTTGGGAGAGAGAGAATGTCATTTTCTCAAACACCAAAGAGAATTGTGCGAGCAACACACAGCGAAATGCAATGCCAAGTCAGAGAAGCAAATTTGAGCTTGGATATATTAAAACCTAGTTCAAACACTGAAGCTCACTTTCACACTGTACTTTCTAACACAATGACAAAGCAAATCCCACAGCCCAGACTGAATAAACCAGATGTTACAATTTATAGGCTCTAGTCACATCCTTTCCAATCTATACAAACCATTTTCTATAAAGTAAAGTAAGATTGAGATTTCCATTTCTCAGGAACTAGCAGTATTGTTAAATTCACAGATGACATTTTAAATAATAAAGAAATACATTAGTACATGGAAAAGATCCATAAGCATATCTTTTAGAAAGCATCACTACATTATGAGCTGCTACTGGGGCTTTGTGTAAACTTATAGGGAAAAAAAATCACTTCTTCAAAGAGTTGTTACAGAATTGTTTAGTTTTCACTGCATTTTTAGTGTTCAGCTTCAATTGCACTGAGCAACCTTAAGTGCAAAAGTTAGTTTTTGAGGTCCAAGTTCAAACTGAGCAAAGTCTATTCAAAGATTTTCATGAAGTCCTGGACTGCTTACCTGCCTGTAATGCTATGGTTTCCGTATCACTGTGCCATAATTACTTCTATTTAAAATGAGAAAACAATTCTGTTTCAACACTTACTGTCACTTTAAGATCTTCAGCAAACGACACTGCAGTCATGCTACTGTACACATCAGAGACTTGACTACCGTCTCTTTAAAGAAGAAAATCAACTCCATTTAATTCCTGCTTGGATCTAGACATCTGGAATCAAGTATATACATGAGGAAGAACCACACAGCTGCAACTGTATAAATATTTTTCTTACCAATTCCCTGCCAAGAGCATCTCAAAATTATAAGATCAATTTCACAGACAAGAAATAAAACGAAGGTCACACAGGCAGAAAGACTTTTAGAATTTGGGTATTCACATTTGGCATGAGAAGTATTCCTGGGCCAACATACAGTCCCATCTTGGATCACAATTTCCAAATTTTGTTTCCTGTGAACTTCTGGGGTGGAGCTGGTATCTCCTTAAACTGGCATAATGATTATCACTGATTTTATCATAAGAATTTCTGGCATCCACTTCAAATAACAATCCAGCAGACAATACACATTCCAGCTTGCATTATTAGGATTAAAACAGGAACCCCTTTCTATTGAAATATTCCTTCCAACAAGGGTTATGTAAGCAATTGCCAAACTGATTGCAGTTGATTACAGTATGATGATGCATAGACACTAAAGTATATTTGTTAGCTGAAAATGCTGCAGCAAATTTAAGTCTTCAGAGGTTTGATTTATAAATGAGCTTGAGAATGCCTCTTTGATAGAACACAATACTTAGGAACACATAAAGTATCTAAACAGTATTTCTAGATTCAGAACACTAGGAGAGATTTTTTTTTTTTCTTCACTTCTAGCCAAACAGACTGGATTCTGCCTTCTCATACAAATTTGTGATACCTGTGCAACTTCTTTATCGAAATTAATACATATGGTCATCTATCACTGATGCACTAAAAAATCCATTCTTTCCTGTGACACATCTGCTAAGCCAACGTAAGTAAAAAGTTAACCACAGAAGCCTGCAAAGGTGTGTGTGCACAGATGAACATCTACGTCAAGTATCAGTGGCACCAATTATTTGGCACTTATTCTTTGCATAATCACACTGATCAAAGTTTGGGGCTTGGTCTGGTTTTGTACTGTGGCTAAACGACATTGACAAGTATCAGCATTGCAGAGACTGTCCGTATTTCTGAAACCTGCAATGGCTTTTCCACTCATACACCACCATTCATGAAGGAACAAAGCTATGGAAGGATGTCACAGTAGCAGACCACAATGAAGACATACTGCAGCAGACCAGCTCAAACCTTAGATAACAGAAATTGATACACTGGGCTGTTTAGCTGGGAAGAGAGTAACTTGTAGCATACAAGGATTCCAAGTTCTCCTCCTGAAGTTTGTGAACTATTACATTTCTAAGATCACACTGAGCACTGATGCTACAAAGCTGTTGCTTTCCACTCCTTTCAAACAACTGTAGTCACATTAGAGTTTCACTTTATAAGGTTTATGAAAACCTTCCAGAATTCATACACTCCTATTGACTGTGCAAGTTTGACCATGACCATCGATAGGGGTCATCTTCATCAAGTGCTTCTCATAGATTCCAATTTCTTGTATTAAATGCTTTATATGGCATCACACAAGATGCTTAACAAACACACTTCTATTAAAGCTATTCTGGTCACCTGTAAACACAGACAACTTAAGACTCCGGCCCTAATCTTCATCCTCAAAGGTTCTGCCTCTTCACAACCTACTTCTTTGCAACCGTTAACTACAGCTAATGTATTTCGAAAAATGAGAACTGTGAACAAAATCTTGAAAGAGAGGTGCTTCAGCAAACAGTAACGTGAAGGGACGATATTCGTTTTGAAGACTTAAGGACAGCTGGACAAGATGTTGCACTATCACAAAGAAATAACTTACAAATCACATGCAACTTGTGGCAGCAGGGATGACTACAGACTGTGGGTTCAGCAACACAGGGCTAGACAGCAGGAACCCAGTAAATTTTCAAGGGGTAAATAAGCTGTCATTAAAACCACCTTCACATTCCTTGCCTCACTGAAGTCTGACCTCAAGTAACATTTAAATAATCGTCCAGAGCTGTGAAAATCACGTGTCAACACTTCAAGTATTCTTAAAATCAAAGTTTTAGTTTTATCACAATCTTCTCCAGAACTGATAGTTCTCTCCAAACAGTTTTTGCATATTTTAGTCTAATCACCACACGTAAATGGCAGTATGCTGCTCAAGGCAGAGTACCAGCAGCTGCCAACAGTGAGAGCAGTGAATTACAGGGATGATGATGCTGGAATGCACACACCCTTCCAGCAGATTTGCTTGCTGAACCTTTTTAAAGTCAGATTTCTTTCAGCCCCTGTCTTTAGCCTGTTGAGGTCCCTCTGAACAGCAGCACAGGTATCTGTCGTGTCACCCACTCCTCACAATTTTGCATCATCTGTGAACTTGCTGAGGGTGCACGGTGTCCCATCACTCAGGTATTAATGAAAATAAACAGCCCAGACCCAACTATCAACCCCAGGGCACACCACTGCTAATTGGCCTACAGCTGGACTTTGTGTCACCACCCCTTGAGCCCAGCATTTCAGCCAATTTGCAATCCCTTTCCCTGTCTACTTAGCTAGACCAGATGGCGAGAGTGTTAAAGGAGACAATGACAAAAGCACTTGGTAAGTCAAACAGTACAAAAGTCTCTTTTCTCCTCCAGTCATTTTGTCACAGAGGGCTACCAGGCTGGTCAAGCACGATTTCCCCTTCTTAAAGCTACAATAACTATTGCCAATCATCTTCGTGTCCTTCTTATGTTTGGAAATGGATTCACAGGAAAATTTGCTCCATCATCTTCCCAGGGGTCTAGGTGAGGCTGAGCAGTGTGCAAATACCCAGGCCCTCCTGCCCTTCTTGGAGGCAAAAGCAACACTTGTGTTCTTCCAGTCCTCAAGAAGAGTCTTCTATTATCTCAATCTTTCAAAAACAATACAGAGTGGTTTTGCTATGATATCAGCTCTCTGACCAGTCATAGGTGCATTCAATCAGTTCCCATGGACTTTCTTACAGCAAACTTATTTAAACGTTCCCTTACTTGGTCCTTCTCTACTGAGACTAAATCTTCATTGCTTCAGACTTCCCCACTAGTCTCTAAGGCCTGGGACTCCAGAAGACAAATCCTACCAATAAAGACCAAGGTAAAAAAGACATCTAGCACCTCAGCTTTTTCCATGTTTTCCTTCATGTCCCTCTGGCTGGTGATGTACTTGCAGAAGTCTTTCCTGCTGCCCTTCGCACCTGTTCCTAAACACCTCCCTGAAAATTGAGGTCCAAAGCCAATCCCAGCCACACCTCTTCTACGTTCAGGAAGTGAAGTCAGACTCAAACAAGTGTAAAGTAAGGGAAAAGGTACTTCTTGAAAGACTTCATACTGGGCCTACTCTAACTTAACCATTGTAATACAGTACACACAAAACAAGGAAACCATAACCAATTCCAAACTGCCTCTACTCTGTTTAACCTTACAACGCAAATATCATGCTAATGATTCTTGCTTGCAGCTTGCTCCTGCAGTCCAAAAATAGAGCCTGACTGACAGATGTGATATGCACTGGAATGAGCGTGACTAGGCAGCGACACAGCTGTCTTCTCAACAGCAGCACAACCTCTGTGTTGCTAACTGTGATGAGAGTGAATTGTTACTTTCAGGAAATCTAAATGATGCACCCCGGTGGTTATATATTCCGTGTTTTACATTATACAGCTCTTTCATCTTCTGTATTAACTCACACCTTACGGCCTGCCCTGCATTTCTAGGGTAAGACAATGTCATATACATGTCAAGAGGTGAAATGTTATAACCAACAATTTAAACAACTCACTAGCTCTGGACAGTATCCATTAAAGATCTCTGACTGTATGTGGTAAATGACTGAGCTACCAACAAGCACATACCAAAGCCAGCTTTATGCCGCAGGATAGTGGATGCTCCACTCACATGCAAAGGGTGACAAAAGCAGTTCTGAGAATTGGAACCGTACTTTAGGGCAATAGGCTGGTTTAAACAAAGTGTCCAAAACAAACAGCAGCAGTAAAAGCTGCAGAGAAATAGAGAGTAGCTGATATTAACAGCCTGGCATCTGTCAAGACAAAAATGAGATCTTTACACTTGTAAAAAGCAAAGTATTCCCAAACTTTAATGTGTTTTAAAATAACAAATTATTTCAAGCCTAAGGCTAGGTTAACAACTAAGAGGGATAAACAAAATCCAATTTTGCAGAAGTCCAGATATGCTTTAGTATATCCAGCCAGAGGCATTCCAGCCACTCTATCACTGTGTGATATGAGGCAACCCTTAAAGGCACCAGGAGTCTGAACATCTGTAGAAACACCAACAAAGAAAAGCCGAAGAAACCAACAGTATGTCCTTAATCAGTTCCCTCTAAATTGGTGCCTCCCTAACTGATTTAACAGGTTTTTTTTAAAAAGCCTGTGAACAAAACTTTAATTAAATCTGTTCCAAAGCAAGCACCCATTTCGTCTCAGTGCTCTAGGTAAAACTCCAGTGCATTTAAAAGTATAATCAGTTCAGTGCAGTTCTCCCTCTTTCCTCTATAAACACAGCTATTTATATTTGACCCCAACCCACAATAAAACTCAAACATCCCCAGCATGCAGCTCTTTCATCTACTTCTTTTTCACAACCTGATCAACAGTAGAATGGCAGATGAAGAAAAGTTGGGTGTGATAACTTCAGAAAACAGTCAAAAAGGGTTTTTTCTGAGTGTGATAGTGAACACAAAGATCTGCCTGAGCAAGTGCTTTTACTACTGGAAATGCATCATACCTGCACAAAAAAAAAAAAAAAAAAAAAAAA
>VWYP01031403.1:509334-534885 GCA_013400435.1 Pycnonotus jocosus
AAAAAAAAAAAAAAAAAAAAGACTGTTTTCACAGAATCATAGAATAGTTTGAAGTTCATTTAGTCCAACACCCCCAGCAATGAGCAGGGATATCTTCAGCTGGATCAGGTTGTTCAAAGTCCCACCCAACCTGACCTTGAACACTTCCAAGGATGGGGCATCTACCACCTCTCTGGGCAACCTGTTCCAGTGTTTCACCACTCTCACTGTAAAACATTTCTTCCATATGTCTAATCTAAACAGACTTCTTCAGCTTCGAGTCGTTACCCCTTGTCCTCTTGCAACAGACTTTGCTAAAATGTTTGTCTTTCTAATAGGCCCTCTGAGTACTGAAGGCTGCAATAAGGTCTACCCAGAGCCTTCTCCTGGCTGAACAATCCCAATTCTTTCAGCCATTCCTTACAGGAGAGGTGCTCCAGCCCCCTAATTGTCTTCATGGCTCTCCTCTGGACTCACTCCAAGAGATGTGTGTCCTTCCTGTGCTGGGGACCTCAGAGCTGGATGCAGCACTGTGAGTGGGGTCTCAGGAAAGCAGAGGGGGTCATCAGCAAATCTGCTGAGAGTGCACCCAATCCCTTTAACTATGTCATTAACAAAGACACTAAATAGCACAGACACCTGAGGGACACCATTTGTCACCAGTGTCCTTTGGGACACTTTTGGTTGCATCCAGAGAGTAGTGGTCAATGGCTGGTATCCCAGTGGACATCAGTGAGAGGTGGTTTAACCCACCAGATTTAAAATTTAATGGAACGGGTACCAAACAAATGAGCAAAGAAGAAAACTAAGATACTATGAAAATTAGTGTTATTTATTTAAATTTTACTAATTTTCCAGTTACTACACTAGTTCTATTAGCATCCATCCATTCAAAAAGCAAAATTATATCTCTTCTCAATACATGAATTGAAAATCTAGGTTGTTAGATCCATTGGATCTACCTACCTGTTAACATGAGAGCTGTAACATCTCAAGCGTCCCTGAAGGCCAGGACACTCAAAACTCTGTTTGTACTGACACAATTCTGACCAAGCATTTGAAAGCCTATCTTGAAACAGCACAATGGGTCACACTACTCAGCAGTTCACACATCTAAAGAGGCATCTGAGCATGGAAAGCAGAGACTGCTTGCATCTCTACAAGTTATTTCTGCACACACCAAGGAAAAGGTGTGATCAACTGACAAGAAGCAATTCTATCAAAATATTTTAAAATAATTATTTTTGCCCAGAAACTGATGGCAATCACTAATTAGCAAATACACAGGTCTGTTAGAGTGACAGTATTTAGGTTTTTAGCAAAACATGCAAAAAAAAAAAAGCTTCAGCAAAGCAAATATCTTACTAGTGATCCACAGACACAGACACAGTTTATCAGAGAATTCCACTTCAGAGTGGACCAGACAATGGTCCTTTACTATTCGGACTTCTAAAGAAATGGAATTTACTTTACAAAATTGAGAAACTTAGATTAACTATTATAAATTATCATTTCGATACTGTGGACCATTTCATAATATTACTTCCTTTTCATAAAGAGAAATTCTGTGTTTTTTATCAGATCTCACCCTCTCCAATGGCTACGGCTAACAATCTTCAACCAAACAAAATCTGTTGTACAATATATATCCATTTATGCTGTGTGAGTCCGGGAGAGAAGAAAAAAATTAAGGAAAAAAATCAAGTACCTTTACTATGGGGACTGTTTTTCCTGCTACTGGTTCTTAATTCCAGTATGGTCAAAATTGAACAAAATGGCAATAGTTTCTTATTCTATTGCATAGATTTCCTTATATATAAGGAGAGGAAACACACCCTTAATATGAAGTTTCTCTCGAGGGCTGTATCTGTCACAGGTCAGTCTTCAATATGAAAGCCAGCAACAAGCTCATCAAACCCTTCCTCAGCACCAAGTGGGAGGGCTAACAGTGAGCACTGCTAGGCCAAATTTCTCAAGGCATCTACTTATGGACATTCGTTTTCAGAAAGATTGATATCACTAGGACCATGCTACTGAATATTACAATAAAGTCCCCACCAGGTCATCTGTCTGCATTAAACCACACCTAAGCATACTCTGACATCCATACACATCTGCTGAGGAAACAACCAGCGCTTAACTTTCATAAAGGAGAAGTTAAAATAAAAGGCCTTCAGGTGCTGAATAATGGAGTTTTCTGATAGCTTTCCCAAAGCCGGTTTCCTAAATTGCTGGTTTCATTACTGTTTCAGAATATGAAATTTCAAGATCAATATAAGCAGCACAGGAAAATTTAAAACAATCCTCCCAAAATGCTAGTTTAGAAAAGAAACTAAGAAACTATGACCCAAATACACATATTTTAGAGTATGCTGGTTACCACTGAACGAGAAAAACTGGTTTGCCCACATGGACAAAAGAATGGTATTACTCACTCAACTAATGTTTCCCTAATTCAACTTTACTAAAATGAACATGTTGTTTAGTCTGCTCTTGAGGACAACTCTGTGACTGTGCAAAGTGGTCCTACAGTTTCATCAGGAATATGCAGAGGGCAGAAAATGGCAATGGTGGTCAGGTGGCATATACTGAGATGAGGTATGAGGTAAAAAAGCCATAATGCCAGCATATCACTAAGGATTAGTACTTAACACAGATGAAAGGTTAGTGTGATAGCTGAGTATTTGAAAACTTTTGAATCCACCAACACTTTTGGAAACAAGAGCTGCCAGGATGCAACACTGCACCAGTCAAATAGAACCCCACCTTCTTAAGCATCTCTGAACTTCCATGACAATCTCCTAGACAAGATATTTCTTTAGATACTTCCCCATCACTTTTTAAAGTATTTGCTATCACTTGAAAAGCTTTGTCTGGAAACAACCAGATGTCTTCCACTATCATATTGCTAGCTGTTCTGGTTTTTTTCAGCAATTTCATGTAATAGTTACAATTTTGTGGTGGGCTGACCTTGGCTGGACACCAGGTGTCCACCAAAGACATTCCCATCACTCCCACTCCTCGACTGGACAGGGAAGAGAAAATACAATGAAAGGCTCTTGGGTCAAGGTAAGGACAGGGTCATCACTCACCAACTACAGTCATGGGCAAAACAATCTTGATTTGCAAGTCCAGTTTATTTATAATTTAATTTATAACCAATCAAATCAGACTAGGACAATGAGAAACAACTTTCTCCCAGCTTCAGCATGGGGTTTCTTCCATGGAAGATTATCCTCCATCAACTTCTCCAACATGACTCCTTCCCATGGGCTGCAATCCATGAACCCACTGCTCCAGCATAGGTCCCATCCACAGGTCCTTTAGGAATAGACTGCTCCAGCAGGGTCCCCCTGTGGGGTCACATGTCCTGGCAGCAGACATGCTTCAGCCTGGGCTTCTCTCTCCACGGTCCACAGGTCCTGCCAGGAGCATCCTCCAGCACAGGCTTCCCATAGGGTCACAGTCTCCTTTGGACACCCACCTGCTTCAGCATGAGGATCTCCAGGAGCTCCAAGTAGGTGTCTGCTTCATCTTGGACCTCCACAGACTACAAGGGCACAGCCTGTCTCACCACAGCCTTCACCCATGGGCTGCCAGGGAATCTCTGCTCCAGCACCTGAGGCCTCTCCTGCCCCTCCTTCACTGACCTTGGTGACTGCAGAGCTGGTTTGCTCATATGCTCGCTCCTGTCTGTCTGCAACTGTTCCCACACAGAAACATTTTTCCCCCTTCTTAAATCTGTTACCCCGCCACTGCACAGGCTCAGCCCTGGCCAGCAGTACCTCCACCTTGGAGCCATTTGGGATTGGCAATGTCAGACACGAGGGGAGCTTCTCACAAGCCACACCTGAGCCCTTCCTGCTACCAAAACCTTTCCATGCAAGCATAATGTATTATTGCACAAAACTTGAAGAAGACCTGAAAGGAAATTTAGTATTAGTATTTATGATCCATTTTTAGATATCCTTGGCTGTGAAGAGTCAGCCTCAGCCCCCTCTCCCCTGCCTCCTCTCTTCTCATCTCAGGAACATAATTCTTCAGCCTCAGATGTAAAATATCACAGTGAAATGTCTTTAGAGTTAAGTATTACCAGTTTTATAAAAAATACTTATTTATATAAATAGTAGTCCTAGACTACTTCGTTATGCTCATTTAAAGATGAGTGTTACTTTTTATAGACTTTTTATTTCAATAAATTAAAAAAATAAAAAGCCTCCTGCAGATGAATCAAGCTTTTTAATTCATCTACGTCTATATATAAACAGAGGCAGAGGGGAAGAGTTACTATCTGTTTGTTTTAGAAACAACCACACATGTAGCATTCCAAGGCTGTTCATAAAAGATCCTTTGTGTGTGCAGTGTATGGAGCCACCTCTGAACCTTGCTAATGGGGTTTTGCATACAACAGGCTTTAAAGAATCCTCCAAGGTGTCAACTCATGGCAAGTAGCTATTTTCAGGTACAGTTCACAGGACGTTCAATAGGTTTGATGACAAAAAGTTCTTACCATTCTTACAAAAAAAAAAAATCATGGGTTGGCACTGTTCTTCCCCAAATTCATCCAGTAGAGACCAAGATTTCTCAGTAAAACCACAGACCAAGTTCATACTTGCTAAAAATAGAACATGACAGTAGTTGGCATCATCCTATCATACACTTCTTGTGACAAAGAGTGTTGGGTTTTTCTTATATTTAACTCACTGTCATTTTCATAATAACCTCCTCTCAAAGGAGAAAAGATGATACACAAACACACTCAGAGGAGGCACAATTACCTTACACAATAGTAATTTCTCAGCTCTGCCAGGTATTAGCTACAAAAGTCAGGCTAATTCCCTACTGCTAGATAATACTATCGTTTAACTCTATTTGGCTTTATTTAAATAAGAAAACAAAGCTTTTTAGCTTTGTGTATTTCTGTAATCTGAATTCATGGTAACAGTTTAGCTTTATATCAAATCCAAACTTGAGTTACAGTTTCAGAGGTCTTTATGCACACCATATTTCTCTCTTCAAAAAGCAGATAGAAAAGACAAAAGCTCTTGAGTGGGAGGAAGCAACAGAGAAAGGGAGGAATGTATCAGCTTGCCAAAAATGTGCCACAGCCTCTACAATACAACGTTAATAATTCTGCCTAATGCAAATGCAATAAAGCTCAGCATTTCATATCCAGAGTCAATCCTTTTCCTATTACTGGACAAAAAAAATACACCATAGACTTTTTTTTATGTTTTAGGAATGACTCATTTTGCTATTCCTTTAAATTGAAGGCTGCCATCTGAGGTTTCCAACGACATTTTTTCAGAAACTGCTTTCACATGTATGGAATGGAATACCATTTTAAAGACTCTGGATTGCTATTTCTGGCTTCATTTCAAAAAGTTTTGACACAATTTTGCACCAAAAAAAAAGTAGTGAACTACAGTAGCTTTTTCAGCTTCTCCAGAAAAATGAGCGTAATACAATACTAAACTCCATCTTCCTGAGAGCTGCTTGGAGAGCAGTTCATCTGAACAACTTAGACTGATTTGAAGCATATTCTACACACTGTTTGGAGTGCACATAAACTAGTTCTTACCTGGTAAAGAGGAAAGGACAGGGTTTGACTTGTGCAATTCAGCCATAATCACACTGCAGAAACTTTTGATTCCATATCCTGCTTTTTTACACTGGAAGAACTTTTACATTCAGAAAACAAAATATTTTTAGAAGGAACACTCCATACATTCTAATGTTTCCTTCACATCTTGGAAGCTCTAGCAATGCCCATACTAGCTATTCAGCAAATAATGGAAGGGCTGCTAAACTCATTTATAACCCATGGTTTCTTACATTACTAATTTGAGAATTAATCAGATCATATAATAATAAAGTAATGAAATCTTCTCTCTACTCAGATGTCTCCAGACCTCCATAATACAATTATTTGACAAAAAAAAAATGAAGTGCAATCTCACTATTACATTATTACTGTCATAAATTCAAGCTTCTGTTCCACGAACCACCATAATCACCTCTAGTATCATGGTTTCAAGGGAATTAAATAAAGGCATATAAACCCCATAAAATTTAGTTGCATAATCTTAATTTCTATTGAGTTAAATGTTGACCTAGCTATGAGATCAATTAATTGGATTAACAGGCAAATAGAAGCCCACAAGGTAAACAACAAGGTGCTTCTATTTTCTATTTGTGTCCAGCAGAGATTAGTGTTATGCTTAATACCTCTTGTATTGTACTTATGCCTGCAAAGAAGAATATTCGACAGCATAATCTGCCAGTATCAGAAACTAACAAATTCAGAGGCAGCAATAAAGGCCTAGTTATGGTGACAAATCCCTTTCAACAGTAAATTTATTTCAATATGGATTATGACAAGTCAAACATAAGATCACGTATACACGAAAAAGAATACAGGCTAAACTAGAGACTACAGTGAATTCTAGTTATGCCAGGAAGAAAGTATCTCATGCTGCAACAGGCAATAAATGACCTCAGAACACACAGGCAGGGAAAGTCCATTGACAGGTCTCCACTCTTGGCTGGTACCCATAGTTCAGGTGCCCACATTTGAAGAGAAGCTCATCCCACTGCCACACATACATGAAAACTGAGTTCTCATATTTTGCCTGATTTCTGCAATAGAAAATAAAGCAACAACTAGGTCACAATCTAAATGACAAAGACTTCAAACTTCTTTTCATATTTTGGGTTTTTCCTGCTAGATCAAGTACCTGGCATTTGATATTACATGACTATTCGTAGCTTATTTTTAGACACTGGAATAATGTGCCAAGGTAAATAAGGAGAATCCAACATTAAAAGTTTTTTAAAAATGTAGACTGTGGTTTAAAGTGTAAGCTACAGTTCAAATAAAACACGGGATTGCTACTTTAGGTGAAATTGTATTGCATCTAATTTCTAACTATAAAATAATTTGATCTAGTAGAAGATTTACCATTAGGCTACATTGGTGTAGTTCAAAATGGTGCACCAAAGGAAAAAAAGCACAATAAGAAAAAGAGAGACTCAATGCAAGCCTTACTTAAACACCAGGAAGTCAAACATGGAAAGAATGGATATCTGCATGCCAGAGACAAGACTGGTTGCATTTTACAGCTGACACCTTTCTCTCTGATTAAAAAAAGGGAGCTGATGGGGTGGTGAGTACACAGAGAGACACAGGCCAAGACACAGATACCAGTCCCTAATTCCTCTAAGCTCAATGAGCTCACCATGGTACTCTTTTATATAAGCTAGCACACATTATCTAAAGAGAATACTTTTTAAAAAGTGTTTTGAAAAAATAAAAGAGTTAGACAAAAATTTCAGTACTACTATGGGCCACGCTCATTAATGACATCTCCCCAAACACACTTGGAGTGCCTACATAAGCCCATGTACTCAATAGGGTATCAGAGTCCTCACATCACACAAAGACTGAACTCTGCACTTTACTGCCTGGACAAGGAATTTCATAAAGGCCAACACTCAGGGTGTGCTTGGCACAAGCAAAGGCCAAACACATAGCTAGCTCAATATCTGTACTCTAAGCTGAATAACAAACTATAAAGAAGGGGCTCAGTTAGACAAGATATTGTATAGTATAACAGAATAGTATTCCAGACCCTACATTAATTTAAACAGAACTCTGCCTGTGACTCAAACCCTAGGCTAAGACACTCTTCACTAAAAGAGTGAAGCATTTATCTTTGCTGCTGTTTTGGATTTTTATGCTCCCCCCCACCCCCCCCTTTTTTTTAAGCTACTCGGAGTATACCTATAACAGATCAATTTAGAGGTGCACCAAAACATATTCCACACCACTGAGCTTTACAGAACTATGGGAATGAAGGCTGTGTCCTGCTGATAAAGAAATATTACTCTTTTAACTCTATTACGATGAAGAAGAGATACCACAAAGTGAAGTCTGGGTTAGTTTTCTTTTCCTTCAGAGACAGGAAAAAAGTTACAGCAGCTACACCATCTAAAAGTGGACAAGTCTAAACTCGCGACCCAATTTAGTACAGTCCCACTGTTTGCAGACTGAATCAATACACAAACTCCCATTACTCAAGAGAAAGGCAAGCTGAGCTATAGTGTACATACTGTCCCCCGCAACAAAGCCTGGGACCCACCCAGGTAGAGTCATCCCAAGTCCACAACTCAAAGCCAAGGAGCTACAGAGCTACCCCACACCCCAGCTCTTCCTCGTAGCCAGCCCAGGTGCAGCACCAGCCCCACACCAACTCCCCAGCACTGGAACCACTTTGGGGAGTGCTTCAAAGTATGGCAGCCACTAATGGTCCAACCTAGCAGGACTGAGCTAACAGTAACCTGGAGTTGATCTTTTCCAGAAGTACAACCTACAACCTGCAAGTTCAGCCTTTCACTCCGTCTGCATCAACAGCAGCCTTGATAGGGATTTTTTTTTTTTTAAGGCTTTTTACAATTTTTCAGTGTTAACAAAATGTCTTCCACTGGGAACTTCATGGTCAAGTATAATTAAGGTACTGTAACAACCCACTGAGAGAAGGTAAACTGCAATCTTGCCAATGAAAGCAATTGTTTCAGTACAGCTACATAAACTTTTGGGAGTCAAATGGTAAATGCTAAATTGAGTCTCTCTTCGCTCTTCTAGTTTGTGACTTTATTAACATCAACAGCTTTCCCTAATACCATAGTTTTTCTTCTAGGCAGACTTCAGGGACTAAATTTAAAACACATTGCACTGATTACTAAACTGCATTTCACAATTTCCTTTGGATTTTGGCAACATTCTCCCCCAGTTATTAAAGCAAATCTTTCAAACACTCGATCCATTATACTGAGAATTTCAAAGAAATTGATGTCTGCCTTCAAACAACTAAAGAAGAAGGCAGACAAGATAGCTTTAATGCAGATGTAAGAGAACATTTGTATGTAACTGGAACTTAGTACTTTATATTGTTAACAATTACTAGACTTTATCTTAGTCTTACTTTATTTGAATACACACTTTTAAGAACACCCAGTTTAACAAAGTGAAGGAAACATATGCGAAATTCAGCCTTTTTTGTCCTCAACCTAAGCCTTCAAGTTTGAGAGCACAGTAGAAGCAATGAATAAACACAACCACTTTCCCACCTTTCTGGTCCAATATGTCTTGGCTACCTGTACAGATTACCTTTCTGTGAAGTACAAACTGCCTTCACAACCAGTTACTCTAAAAGGAAAACCTAAACCTTTCCAAGTCTGCATGTTTTAGATTCAAATCCTGCTGATAAATTTACTGTCCACAGAATTTCTTTTTCCAAGAGTGCCAGCTGTAAGGATACCAAATACCAAACTGCTTCAGTATCAGCACATTACCCAGACTCCAGACATATATATACTTTTCACTATATAGCTATTATTTTTAAGTTCTATTTTGTGACTGAAAGCTCTACTAAGAATAATACAGAAGACTAATACAAAGCTTATCTAAAGATGAACACTTCATGTTTGTTTGGTAGCAGTTCTAAGACAATGACCTCTAAAATCATCTGACTCATCCAAAAAGCAAGCCCTTCTCTTAAACCTTAATGTTACCAGTAGCTAAAAGGCTAACTCTTTCTTAGTGCTTCTAATACTCCTTTTGGGTAGCATCAGCTTGCTTCCAGCCTCCTATAGTCAGAATTTAAAAGAACACCGAACACCAAACACCCTCTAGGAATTGTCAATGGGCACTTGTGGTTCACACCGCCATCATCCCAGTAGAGTGGAGGCTCAGGGAACAAAATTGAAATGGCCATTTTTCCATCTCTACTGCTACCAACAGACTCTAGATTCTCTCTTAGCAACCAGGATGATACTGCCTTTTGAGGAAGGATTCCTACAGACAAGTCTTCATATTTTAAAGTCCTGTTAGTTGAAGAACATCACCCACTTTCAGTCATAGTTATTTTCCATCTTAGCCACCATTTAAGAATTATGTTGTCTGCTTCAGTGAATATATCTTCGCTTTCAGTAAAGCAAATGACAGAGGATTTCTGTGTGTTTATCTATTTTAACACAAATTCCAATTGTTCTATTAATCATGAACAGTACTGAAATTGTAAGCATGAAAAGCTTCAGCTGGCATGACTGAACTAACTGCAAAATGAAATTACAGATTAGTGACTTGTCATAACTGTGAGATCCTTCCCTCATTTTTGTATTCAGAATTGATTTTAAAAGAATCATAATAGATGTTGTGGCTTCAGCATCCATTAAAGAAAAACCCAAACAAACCAACAAAAAATACAGAAGCTTTGCAAATCACTTTTATTTAAATAGATACTCCTCACCATGTACTTAAAACCCCTAATTACTTAATTTCTAATATTTCTTTTCTCTCCTTGAAGTATCTTTTGAACACACCCTTTTTATCTTCAGAAGCTACTGTATTTTTTAACCCCTGGGAAAAAAAAAAAAATCAAACTTAAAGTAAGACCGTGGGAGGAAGAAAAGACTTGTTCTACTCCTGCCTCACCCAGGATCATTGCTTTGGTTAACTTAGTGTGGGACCTGGGAGCCATGAGGCAGAACCTACCTTGAACAAGAGTTTTAAAACAAACCCATACCCTGCTCACAGGCTGAGTAATTCTTAGGTGCAGATACCATGACCTCCGTGCTACTAAATCAAGCCACCTCAATGGAAAATAACTGTCCACTGATTCCTCCAGTACTCCTGAAGAAGATCTTCCCTAGAAGTTAGCAATCGCTCTGAAACCATAACCTGATCTTTGACTACAGCAGCAACAGGCAGCAAAGCCCTCCTGAAAACACTCATGGGATTTAGAAGAACAGTGCAGATCTAAAGGCACAAGAACTGGAAACCATACCCAGGTAAAAGCTTCCTCTTAGGCTCTGCCTGCTTTGAGCAAGCATGCCATATGCAGAAAGAAGAAGGAAATACTATTTCATCTTCTCAGTATGAAAAATGTGCCTTTCCAGGATAAGATCTGTCCTTTCAAGTTTTCTACAAATTTTAAGGTTTCCCACTTGAAGAATAATGGAAAACCAGGTTTGACAAGAAGAAGGCTAATTTTATTCATTATCAAGCTTTGCAAAATAAATAGAAAAAATCCATTTAAATAGCAATTATAAAAAGGTGGACTTCACCCAGACTCAGTTCAGAATCAAACAAAAGTTGCTCTCCAAAAGCCTCACACAGTCTTTCCACTAATATACATTCTCACTTTGAACTCTCAGCATTTTTCCCACTTCAATTTCTGTCCAACTCTTCACTTTGAAGCAAACCTGCCCATATTTAGAGTGAAGAGCTTCTTCTTAGGGAAGCTGCATTAGAACAGTTGCAAAGTCAGAACCTGAAATAACTGCTAGTCAGAAGTAAACCAAAAAACTAGCTAGACTGAAGGCAACTCAAAGACAATTCATTCTCACTATATAATTTAAGAAAATCAAATGAGTTACATAAGTAATCATTTCAGGAGGGAGGATGTCAGCTAATAACTTGCATTATCAATCACTTTCATTACCCTAACATCTCCTTTGTATTAAATAATGCTCAAAGGCATCCATAATTTATAGGTTTCCTCAGGCTCAGACTTCTCTGCAGCTCTCTTCTTAAGCTGTATCTGTAGGACTATCTCCACACCTAAGCACAAGCCTCACACCTCATTTCACCCAGGCCATTCCGACACCTGTCAGCAGTACACCAGTGCCCATGTACAAGCTATTTCACAGAGATGAAGGCATCAAGGAAGTAAAAAAAAAAAAAAGTTAATAAAAAAATAACATGTTCAGAAAACAATGCAAGAGTTACTTGCCAAATTCAGAAGGAATTTTGATCTTAGGCCCCAGAAGAACAAGGACAAAATACCTGATTCTGCTTTGCTGAGCATAGATAAGCCTCTGATTTTAAAAATCTGAATGCACATCCATGTAGAGAGATTTATTAATTACTAGAATAACTGGTAAAGGTTTTCTCTAAGTACAAAACACCTATTTTTGAAGACGTTGTAATACAAATAACCCCTCATTTCTTTAGGCATAAAAATAAGAGTTGTCCAACACACACACACAGAGCTTATTGGATCAGCTTTAGAACATTAACACACAGGAGACCTGACAAGTCCATTTGGCAAAAAGAGTCAAATCACAGCTGTGCTCCAGCAAGTGAGTTGTCAATTCAGTGTCACACACCAGAATGAAGGGGGTAGGGAGAAAAGTACACACTCATTTCTCACAATTGACCATTCCTACTACAATATATGCACAAGTAACATCCCATCAGTGAATTACAAATACTATCAAATTTAGAGGGTTTTAAAACAAAGAGCAAGAATAGATTACAGTGTCTAAATGGCAAAAGCACCCAGGCTTTGTAATAGCACACACAGCTCTGCATCCACAATAAGATGAAACTGACAACAGTTATGTTGGGAAGTTTGGGGCAAAATTATCTGAATAAAACCAAACCATACAAAATCCCATTAAGATTTTGCTAGATCAGATGTCCACATCACAGAACTGAAACTGGGAAGCAACATGTTCCAAACCCTGCATTTTTAGTGCCTTTTTAAAGTCAGACTTGCACACAGAAATGTTCAATCACCATTCTTTAGGGAAACAGGAGAATTTAGACTAACAGAGTCAGAAAATTCCATAGAAATGGTAAGGATAAAGTACTAAAGTATAGCTGAATAAACACAGCAGGCATATTTACCAGAAGAGCAGATCAAAGTGTACTTAATATTCAGTTTCTTCTCCCAGCTTATATGGAACATGAAAGTTTACTTCAAAATAACTTTTAAAAACAGTGATTACTTGACATTTAACATCATGGAGTATTACAGAAAGGTTGGCCGGAGCAGACTGAAATTAAACACTTCCTCCTAGCCAAATAAAGTTTCCTGAGCCTATAATCATGCAGCATTTAGTTCATGGCTAAAATTCTTTAGCTCTTCTATAAATACAAGGTGTTTACCTCCTTAATAACTAGTCCAGGTTGATGAATTTTCCAGCTTAATTAAACTCACTTCAGGTTTCCTTTAGAAACGCTATTTAGGCTATTTAGAGTTTGTTTGGTTTTTTTTTTTCTAAAAACTCTGTATTCTTGGCAGACTTTGGGGGCTAATAGCCTGATAATTAGCTACAATGTTCCCAGTCCAGATGAGAGTACCTGGTACTCCTCCAGCCTTTTGCTAAGAAAGTAAGTTAATTTTCAATGGTACTGACTTGATGCTTCAGGTACACAGAGCACAGTAACAGAGTGACCACGTCACAGCTACCGCCTGTAACATTAGATATGGTGAAATGATGGTTCTACATCTTTAACAAGTGCAAGATGGAATTCTACAGATTGTACTGAACAATTGAGGCAAGTGGCTGCACCTGCGCTCCCTGGTGCCTCAGGGTTTCAAGGGAAGAAATACAACGCAGCCTTTCTGAAAGCAAGAGCTGATTAAATGAAGACATTTTGGAGACTAACATATAAATGCTTATCTCCATTAGAGCATCAGTCTCACAAAATCAATGCTCTGAGCTCTCTGTAAGAGGTTGCTCCTGAAATAAACAAGGTTTGTAGGTAGACTATGCAGACAAAAGCTGCTTCTTCCTTCCCCTGAGAGGCAGAAAGAGCAGTCAGCAAGGGGGTGAGATGACAACACACATTAAGGGACCACAAGACCTCCTTCCTCTCACAGCCTAAACTCTGCCATTGCTTAAGATTCTAAGTGAAATTCTCTAATGGACCTGTTCTTATGCAAGCCCAACACTTGTTCCCTCTCATCATGGCTCCGCAGTTCACCCGTACCCACATAACACCAACCTACTGCCACTTGACCAAGCAGCCCTTGTTTAAAGCAAAAACACACACACCAAGAATGCTACATCCACACACTAAAGAGGGGAGAAAAAAGCCCCCAAGTTAGTCACCGCTGCTTCCATCATTCTCACTTCCTTGAGAAGGGGCCATCACAACTGGGTTAGAAGGCTATGCTTGCCCTTGGCTCAATTCTCTAGTCCAGTGCATTCTTTATTTCTTTTTTTTTTTTGAATGAGAAACACCTTCAAAGTGATGCCATGAAACACTTTGTCCTCAAAAAAAAAAGTTGGAACACTGTACTTTTTCAAGGATAGCTCCTTTTTTGTTTACTACTTTGTGCCACCTGCCCTCTCAAAACACACAAACAACTTCTTTTGCTCAAAAATCATCAGCATGCCACTTGCAGATGAAGACTGAACTACGTTAAACTATCTGTAAATTATTTTCACTATTCCCTATGCTGGAGAACTTAAATTATGACTCGCTCACATTTAAAAGCAGTTTGCAGGAGGTGGCTGTACCAACCCAACCGCCCGGTGCTCCCCCTAGTTCCCGTTCTTCCTTCAACAGCACGTGCCAGACCACTTGGAGACAATCCAGCTCATCACAGCAGCAGAAAATACCTTGTGCTGGTTTCATTGAATGATTGTGGTTTATAACAATGTCAACTACAAAAGGCACAGCAGAAGTACACAATGGACAGTGAGAAGTGTTCTTCAGTGGCAGCAGTCGGGTTAAGAATTCACGAGACATCCTGGGTCACCCTTAGACATCCCCACTAGCGTCATTGCCAGGATCAAACCCACTTGTTAGTGAACAGGACTTGCTTGAGAAATAACACATTTTTGAGCTAACAGCTCATACCCCTGTCTGTTTCTCTAAATGTCATAACCCTGTCTAGAGGCACATCAGATGTATGTTAGAAGGAATAACCCATTAACCACAAAAATGTTTTAAACTTCCAAAGAGGCTTACAACTATAAATCCCAAGGGTTGTAAGACAGAAGGTAGGAGGACTTCAGTCTAGACTGTGTGTCTTTTTTTCAACACTGAGCAGTAAATACCCTTTCATTTTAATGAGATTCTTCCATTTCTAACTTTCCACCATACACAGGAGAACTAAAACATGATTCACTTGGAGTTTGGCATGCCAAGAACCTAAACGTTAATAGTAAAAAATTTAAGTCTTCTGGATTTAACCACAAATAACCCATCACTGAATACATCTGTAAAACAAAATAAAAATTAAGCCAGATCTCACAAGTCTGCCTTTCACTACTAGAACCTGCCTTTTTTGCCTTGAAGTTTCTGTGGAAAGAGATTAAAGAGAACTGAAAAATAAATTTTAAAAAAGACAAAAAGGAAAAAGAAAAAAGAGCAGAGGATCCATGAACCACCTTCCTTCTCAGCGAACCCACGCTGCATCATGAACCATTTCAGTTTGCAAAATTATCAATGAATTTGCAATTTTCTTCAACATCCTTTATCTCCTGTGTACCACGGAAATATTATTTTGACCAGGTCCTTCACATTGGATTTACTTCACTGATTTTACAGAATCACACAATTTGCTACTGCCCTGCCTCTTCCCCTTTCTGATAATCTGAATTTCTGATATTCAGATATTCCATTAGTTTCAGTTAGAAGAAATGTTCTGCTCCTTCCTTGAAGACCACTATTTAGGGATCTAGACTTACTACGCAATAAAGGTAAATTTTAAGCATGTTAAACTACTCTGATCACCCTTCAGATGAACCCCAAGTGATATTTCTATACCTAAACAGATGAGTCATAAAAACCTTAAATGGATGTAAAGAACCTCCCTAATTTTGCTCTGGACAAGACTGAGATTAATGAAATGTTACAATCTAAACTGTAATCACCTAACACATTTTCCATGCCTGTCAACTTATATGCTTTCAACACGTATAGGAAATTATAATATATATAATGTCAGAAATAGTATGTATTAATGACAGCTCTCTTGGTTAAGTTCTTTACAAATATTATTGGAACTAAAGGCCTGTGGGGACAACATAGGGACACAACTTCCTATCTTCAGAAAAATAAAAACAACTTCTAAATTGCAAGAAAGAATTAGGATTAAAACCCAGGAACTTCTGTAACCCAGTTCCAAATTTAAAACAGCAGATAATGAAGTCCCCAAAGTAAACACAGAATTATGCCATACCTAATTTAATACAGTAATGCAGCTTGCTTTAACACCTACACATAAATTAGACTGTTCTTCATACACTCCATAGCAGGATTACTAGGGGAACATTACCTGTTAAACATCATATTGAAGCTAAATACACACTCTTTACTGACACCTGACACACCAAACAAACTATGTTTGCTTTCAAAAGAAAAAAACACCAAATATAGTGCTTCTGAAAAAAAAAAAAACCAACTAAAAAAAATCTGCAAGATCATCCTTGCTACATCCTTAAACTAATCGCTGTCTTCATAACAATGAGGTGCCTAAAAGAAGCAAGAGCTAAGAATTACCAGAATCCAACACATCCATTGCTTAGATCTCAAGGGCTATTAAGTCCTGAGTAGGAAGGCTGTTCACAGTTCATGTAGACAGCTGTGGAGAGAAGCAATTCCCAGTGTACTTCACACCAGTACCAGCCCCAACTTTATGAAATGAGATTATCCCAAAAATTAGGCCTACAGCTTTAAGCCAGTATTGTTTAGAGTCCTGACAGCCATATATGCCTTATAAATAGTGCACCACATGGAAAACCAAGGAAAGTGCAGTGTAAAACCACAATTTTTGGTCATGAACTGTGGGCATTATCTATGCCCCAAAGTGTATCTGAAATCCCGTCCTGGAAGACAGAATTAAGTCTAAGGTAAACTTCAAAATATGACAGCTATAGACATTTTACATCTACCAAAGAACAGCAGTCCTCATGCTTTAAGGGTGATATAATGAAAAGAGTGGCAGATGCCTGTCCCTTTCCACTGAAGAAACTGGGACAACTCACAGCAGATTGATCTGGTATCTCTGTACAGAACTAGACCGGATGCAGTGTCATCTCTCACAGATGAGTCAACACATCATTAGCTATTTCGGCTGCAACTGATCAGTTTTTATACATGTGATGTGGCTCACAGTAAAGATGCACATTAGAAAGCTGAAAGACTGTCTCCAAAAGAGGAAAAGAAGCTCATGCAGCATTTACCTAGACTAAACATGAAAACAGTGAGCTGAACAATAAGCAATCATTTACAGTGTAAAAGCCACTTAGGACAGAAGTAAGAATGTTTGTATATTTCTAAATGTAACTGGAGCCAGAGACAACGTGTGAAGGGGAACAAAAAAACCCCCAGTCCTCTGCAAAAGAAATATTTCCCATTCTTTGTAGAAAATCTGAAGGAAGGAAAATTTTGCGACTACTCTTTTCTTCCCTAAGCTAACATTAACACTGGCAAGATAAACTGTGTCTTCTTGATCACCACATTAATCATTTTAGCATTTACCTACACTCTGCCCACACCAGTCAGTTCCATTTCTCACTTGATCTAACGTTATGAAAAACAAAGACATCCATTTAGTTACTCCTCTTTACTTGTGCTCATGTGGTTGCACAGCCTCTACTTGCAGAAATTCCAACTTCTAGGGCCATTATGGGAGGGGACAGAACTAATTCGGGCTGCTGGACTGTGACACACTATGAGAAGAGCCAAGGCAGTAAGTAGGAATCAGTTGGTTTAAACAAAACCTTGGTATCTGCTAGAAGCAGATAAGAAACCAGTGTGACAATACCTGGAGATGTCCTGTCACTGATGGATCTGAGATGTGTTTCCATCTCTGAAACCTGGGTCCTATAACGAGATGATCAGAGCTCACTGCTCACACTCGGACCTACAGATGCTTCTCTACTGAAAAAGGACAGAGCCATCATTACGCGTGCCACAGAAATCACTTATGCGTCTAGAAGGAACTCCAGGGAAGAGCTCCTGAAGGCATAATCTTTATCTCAGGTGGGATCTTTGGAGGGTGAGGAAAGCAGGCAGGCAGGACCATTTCCAAAATGTACTACATCATAGCTACATTAGCTGGATGCACCGGATCCATGTCACTTCCTTTCAGCAACAGTACGGCCCCTCTGTTTGTCCTCCCCCACCCAAAGCTCCACAGCTAGTGCTTGCAGAAGTGAAAACAGGGACTGATCTTGCTGAAAACAAACCTGGAAAAAGGAAATCATTTACTCAGTTTGAGAAAAGAATATAAAATCAAACAGTCCTGGGATGCTGGACTGCAGTTCAGAAGTGCAAGAAGTTTAGCTGTCATCAGGCATGACTGGAGATAAGTCATGATCCAGCATGACAGAAAATCCCAGGACATGTCACATTCCGAAAAGGTTTCTTACCTCTGAATACATAATTCATATTTAAGGGGTTTTTTGTTGAAATGCAGAAGATGAAAGAGAGCAATACACTAACAAATCAACCAGATTCCTTCAAGTGAGAGAAAATATCCAACAGAAAAAGACAAACCATTTGTGGAAAACTCTTTTTTCCCCCAACCAAGTTATGATACTCATTCATAGCAAAACACACCAGTACATTATTAAGAAATTAAAGCAGAAAATTAAGCTATAAGAAAATCAAGACAGAAACAGAAAGACTTTAATCCTGGATTTCCTCAAAAATTATTATTATAATAATCTAATTTATCTTCCCTAGGACTTACGAAGTAAGAATAAAATTTCCACAGTTCACATGACCTCACTGTTTCTGGTGTATCTGTATTCCTACCTCAGTGCTGCCTGCCCCAGAAGAAAGGAATAACTATGACTACAATACTAGAATAACAATTGAACAGCAGTTTAATTAGTATATGGTAGAGCTGATTTTTTTCCTCTTTATGAATGATAAATATTCTTTACAACATATGATTTTCAGAATTGGGTCCTCACTTTTAAGTCAACAAATACTGTAGGCAGACAAACCACACTGCCTTTTCTAGTCACAGTTATGTTCCAGGTATGTGCATGGACAAGATGCTGAACACTGTGGATATGACTGATAACTTTGAGAACAAACTCTAACAGGCAAAATAAATTATGCTCAAAGCAAGAGTTAAGTGTGCAGAGAATAATTTATTGCAACTGAAAACAAAATTTAAGTATGCGACCATATCTGAAATGTGAGATAATGGACATGAATCTATATTATGTCATATAGGTCATTAAAGGTCACACCCAAGAAACAAATTCTCTACCTCAAAGGAAAACTTTCAGATAGCACTAAGTATATACCTCTTTAAAGGAGTGTACCCTATCCCAGGCGACAGCAAAGAAATATTCACGTATTTTGGCTGTTAAGAGTTTGGGCCAAGCAAATCCTACAATGATACACAATACACATTGAATATTAGCATGATGCACCTATCCATAACACATGCAGAGAGTTTGACAAAGCATTCAGTGACTGTCTTCTATTTGCCAGCTGCCCACAGCAAATCCAAGCCACAGCTTAGATTTTTGTACATGAAGTCAGCTACAAAAAGGTTGTTAAAAACACAGCTATTTTACAGACACTTTCAGAAAATAGCCTACCAAGAAGATACAGGCCAAGTGAATTGCAGTCCTTCACTCCCTTGCAGAAGGCTGGCTTTCTGCTACCAAGCTAAGAGAACACACCGCAGTGCCCAGTTGCTCAAAGACTGAGCGGCTTTTTACTGGCTGCTTACTCGGCATAGGAAAATCCATGCACGGCACAGTTCAGAGGCACTTTAAACTAGCAAATGGCCTCTCACAAATTCATGTCATTTAAAAAAAGAGGAAGCAATCCTCATGTGTAAATAAATATACATACAAGTGTCATGACACTCTTCCAAAACTACCCTGTGCAAATCCAGTTCAAGAAAGAGCACATTAGATAAAAAGATGCTTCTCACATAGACACTGAAACCTACACAGAAATATCAAACTTTACAGACACAAGCAAAATTGGACATGAATATTAAACTCTGATAATGTTCATGGTCTGTTAATATGAGAGCACACAAATAATCCTAACTATTAACTAGCTTACTGATAATTCAACTGGGTGGGGGAGAGAGAGGAAAGAAACTCCAAAAAGCCACTCTATCAGTAGGTATGTGCTAAAATACAAAAAGCAAAACCAACATCACAGCCACTGAATCCTGTATAGTCTGGTTTATGTAAGACCTTAAACTAGACAATCTAATTCTCATACTCTTATTTTCAGACTAGGTTAGGGAATTTGATGCACAGGTGATTTACATTTCAACCTGAAATGCCATGACTCAACACAAATGCAGACTCCGCACTTATCAGAACTACAAGGAAGAACTTGCACAGGAACCCCAGCCCAGCCCAAAGCACTAAACCTTGACCAGTATCACATTAACAATGGGTAAATCCTTTCTCAGACCTTTTAGACCAGATTAAGTCTCACAGGCTTTTTGGAAACAGTGTCGCATCTCACTCTTTTAAATCAAAAACAGTCAGCAGAAATACCATGTTAAGCAGACTCTGACAATAAAATAGCCAGCCTTTAAAAAAAGTATATGCTAAAGGCATAGCAGTAAAGCACGGGAAAAGATTGGAAAATGCATCTGACCCACTGCTGAGACATGAGGCAGCCACAACCCTCAAAGCACAACCCATATAGCTCTAGAGTCCTGCAATTACAGCCACCTGTACAAATCAAATTAATATCAACTGTCTTTTTGTAACAAAAAGTACCCACTGCTTTTTTTTCCCCACAGGATTTAGGTATTAATTTGAGTAAGAAACAAATATATGGGGGAGGGGGGGAATCCCAGCAATTACATTTCATGGGACTATGGTATTCAGCTCCTTGTTTCATGTAAACTGGTCTAGTGCTACTGAGTTCCAGAAAGAACTACCCAAGAACGAAATTAGAAGTTTGCTGTTAAACACATTTGGAAGGCAGAAACACACTTGCTTTTCCCTTATATTGTGGGAAAATATAAATCCAACACTTTTATCATTAGTTACTAAACAAAAGCTAGACCTAGCCTATGTTAATTGTGAACCAAGTTTCTATTTGTGTCATTCCTCCATATGGGGAACAAATTCCCTCACATGTCTCCATAGATTTTTACTACAGCAGTTGATGAATTAATGCCTTTGAAAGAAGACTATCTTCACCCAAAATCTTAAGGCAACACACAAAGATAATCAGCTAACTAAAGATCCAAGCATTACAAGGCACACTGAATAACCAGGAGAGTTTGGAACTCAGTGGTGCTCATCAGCAAACTGCACAGCCTTGGAAATGCCAAGGTATCTCTAGTCCTGGTGGATTGCAGAAATAAGCTTCTTTAACAGTCAAAAATCAGCCCACTGCTGAGAGTGGAGCCTCAACAGAGGCTTGAATTGCATTAATGAAGTTTAAACAACATTAAAAGCAGAAGGAAAGAGAGATCATTGATGTTTGGAGCTTTTGACCCAGAAAAATAAACTGATTAAGAGTGGTCATATCCAAATTTAGAACATCTAGCGTGGTTCTGGCCAAGTACATGTTTTTTCTTAGTCTCAGTAGCACTTGTAGCTCTCAGATCTGTGAAGAAGCCCAAGCCAATGACCAAGTATACACCTACAGAAAGCAGTTCTGAAGAGTAAACTCTCTAGGTATATCTACTGTACTGCTTATAATCCAGTTCACCAGGAAGTTCCAGTTTGTTGGTTCCCAGAAAAGGAATCAGAAAAATATTCCAAACAGTTTAGTCCAAGTTTTAATACACTGTACTTGAAACACAGTTTCACTTTGAAGGGTAACAACTTTGATTCTGGCTTCAGTACCAAAACCCACCAAAAAAATCTCAAAAATCCGACAGATTCAGCACTCAAGCCGAAAGTCTGTTTTAGATCCCTAGACTCTGAAATTAATGACTTCACATTTTCCTCAAGAGCACCTTTACATTTTGGCATACATATTGCTTTCAAGCAATTTCTCACACACAAATGAATTTGTCCTGACACACTTTCAGTCACAGCTCTGCAGAAACAAAAGTTACCGTACAGAAACATCTTTAAGCCATCACATCTGGTAATTACTACTAGAGAACACCAGGACTCCACAAAGAATTACTACGTAAAACATAAGCCAAACAAAGCAATTCACATTTTCAGAGCTATCCCCAACCACACGCTTCAAAGGAGTCTGGATGAATGTCTAACTACAACTACATATGACATGATGCCACTTACACATCCAAACTGGTGTCTGCCAGTTGTAAGTCTTGGTCAATAAAAATGAAGGAAAATAAAAAACAAGAAAAAAAAATCCAAAACAACAACAAAAACCACATCCTGCACAGCAGAACAGAAGAGTCTTCCTGATCTTGCTTATTATTAAAACTTTGTTCTTTCTGACGCAACATCTGCTTTAACTATACACCATAAAGAACATGAGTTCAAAATGAGCATTTGATGGATCCCACCCTTAGAATGAGAACAAATCCTCTTCCAGACACAGCTGTGTCAGTCTGAGGTTACTGTGCTGAGCACATCCCTAGTTCCGCATCCTCTGCTCATTACTGTTACCATTCACATCAACATGCCAGCTGAGAGAAATGGAAGAACACTCTCCAATTTATTGTGATTTTTACCTGCCAAGCCAGCTTGAAACAGTTTGCTATAGGTCCTTGCTAACCCAGGTCCTGCTGATGGAAATGTATGGTCCCAGAAAAGCTCAAAGAAATTTCAATCAGAGCTACTACAGCCCCATCTCCAATCCCACTTCAACATAAGTCCCATTTCCATCCCCTGACCTGGACAATCAGCCTGTTCAGATACATGATCCAGCCAAAATTCAACAACAACAAAAAAAAAAGGCAATTAACTACTAGCCTGATTAACTCCCTGACTCTACTTAACTTGCAGCCACAAAGGCTTCCATGCCAGCAACCGAAGACGCACAGTCAAGGAGACACGACCACCACAGCTTCAGTTTAAGCTGCCAAGTCTATTGACAAGCTTAGGCAAAACTAAAATTGAGCTGCTTCAGCAAAGAGTGGTCACAGCCTCCTCCTCCTCCTATGCATGCAATAACATTTGCATAGCCATGAAGTCAGTTCAGGCAGTTGATCCAACTGAAGCTTAACATTTTTCTGTACAACCATTTTCAGCTGGATCAGCAAAGAAAGACTAACGGGGAAAACAGATCCTTTTGGTGAAAGCATTGCCAGAAAAATCAAAGCTGCTTTGGTGGTAATGCAATAATATGACTGCAGAGGACATGTTAAGTTTTAGCTTGATTGAATTTATGCTCGGTATTCTGCAGAAAAAGAAAGGTAATATGCTCCAATCTCACTTATTAATATCGCGAGATCCATTGAGAGTAAACAAGTAATTTGTAATTTTTATATAAGCTCACTGATCAAAGCAAACTCCAAAAACAAGACTAAGGACAAGATTTCACATTAGTTTAAACCACGATGGCTTGACAAGTTGGTAAAACAAAAATACAGGCAAACTTTGACCCCTCCCCTGAAGAAAAGAACAAAGTCAGCTGTGTCACACGAGTGCAATAAGTAGGATACAACTCCAAAGTCATCAATTAGACCAGCGTAGGCTGCCAATCTCTTACCTGACAGATTCTGTAAAACATTTTTTTCTAGAGTACAAAAGATTTCACTTCTACAGCATTAGAGCAATTAATTTTTTTCCAATGTTAAGCAGCTCCATCAATATTACTAGTGGAATAAAACCAGCTATAGGCAGATTTCAAGAATCCTGCACAGTGCTGTAATAGGCTCTCACAAACACACAACAAAAAATCTACAATATGTTTTTTCCCAACAGCTTCTATTCCTGGGGAAGGAAGCACTTTTGCAAAGAGTTTCACTACCCTTTCAAAAAGTTTTTATCCCATCATATCCAATATGGTAGGAAAGAAAATTACAGTAAGCAGCTCTATCAAACTACAAAATGTATGACTTAGAAGTCTGGCAAGTTTTAAGAGCGCAATGTGGCTCATTGGTTTGGGTTTTTTCTTCCCAAATGCATAATGCTGTCAAGCTACTAACACAAAATCAGGAGGTTTCACAACACTAGGCTGAGAAGGTAAACAAACTTGCCTACTGTCTAGTTTACATGCGTCTTCAGCTTCCACACATTTACATTAAATAATAAATGCAGGAAAGTAATCCCCAGGATGAAAAATAAATTTTCTGCTAGTAAGGATTTAAATGGCTGATTTGAATTGCATTTCACATGTATACTTCAGGAAAAAGAATCTTTTATATTATGTTTGGAGTTCTATAAATCTGAATTTTCACTGAGGCTTAAAACCAACACTATATGCAACTACAGATTAAAAAGCTTTCACTGTAAGATAAGTCAGGGTACCAAGACTCTTAGAATCACAGGCAAGGATGAACACATCTGAAATTCATTGTTTTGGACTTCGTTCGCATTCTTATTTCTTCTGTAAGACTTCTGCTAAGGGAAAAAAAAACAGCACTTCCACAGACAATTGCCAAGAGATGAAGAAATGGAAAACACTCACTGATGAACAGAAAAACAATCTCTTTCTCTATGGTAACTATTAACTTCTCCATAATCATAAAGACCATTTTAGCAGTAACCATAGATCAATAAGTCAAACAGAACTGAGTCAGAAATCCATTTAAATATTTACATTTTTGTTACAAGTCATACCTAGAGTATTACTGTAGCCAAAGAGAATGACTGTGCCTTCCATTTTACTCACTCTCCTCATTCAAGAGCCTGTCTCAAAATGCAGAATGATCAAAAATACAAAACTAGAGAGCAAAACAAAATCCCTTAAATGGTACAAATATACATTGTTGACAGCCATAAGCTTCTCCTACTCCAGACAGCTGAATTAGGAAATATTGGCAACAACACAGAAAACACAGTAACACACAGAAAAGCTCCCTTATAATTTCATCAATCATTAATGAGCAGGTTATATAAATCAACCGGACCGAAGGAGTTGTAGATCAGAGCTGCTGCAAGACATTAACTCTGCTGTGAGGGATACATAATTTCACTCTTGAAGACTGTTCATCTCCATAAGCGCAATAAAAGGAGCTAAGGGCATTCCGAACGGGAGCTGCATTTTAACCCTTCGTGACCGACGGAGCACGGAGCGGGGCGATGTTCCCCGGCCCGCCGCAGCCCCCGCCCCGCACGCTGTTGCTCATCCATCCCTCTCGCGCCCGCAGGACGGGCCGAACCCGGCCGGCTGTTCCTTTGTGCAGCCTGGCGAGCTGCCGCACACGCACTGAGGCTCCGGCCAAGCCACGAACCGGGTGAAAAGAGACGAGCCCCGCTGCTCACGGGGGCCCTTTCCCCTATAACTCCCGCTGCCAGACTGGGTCGTCAGCACCATCGCCCAAAAGCGTCGTCCCGACGCCTCCCGAACTTCACAGCGCCCCAGCCCCAGCTGAGACGGGGCAGCGGGTTTCGGACAAGCCCCTACTTCCCGGAGCTCCCACTCGCTCCCACGGCCACGCAGGGGCGGCGAGCGATACAAAGCGCCCGGGAGCGGCCGCGCTGGAGGGACCCTCTGACGGAAACCTGGCCGAGATTCAAGGCCTAGGAGAAACCGCAGGCACGGGAGGCAGCGCCGGGAGAACCCCATGAAGCGGCGCCGCCCCGGGGGTCGCTCCCTCGGGCGGGAGGCTCGGTGCTCCCCGCAGGGCCCTTCGGTGCCGCGGCCGCCCCCCGTAGGCTCCACCTGCGCCGGGCCCCCGCTCCACCGCACCCCGGGGATCGCGCCCCACCCCACCGCCC
>VWYP01031403.1:542052-562190 GCA_013400435.1 Pycnonotus jocosus
GGTGTGTCCGGCGGCGGTGTGTCCCAGCTGCTGCAGCGGCTGGCACGGCTGGAGGACAGCCGGCAGCGGGCGGCCGAGCTCTTCCGCTGGATGCTGGCCCCGGTGGCGCCGGCGGCGTTTCTGGGGCGGCACTGGGAGCGGGCGCCGCTGCTGGTGCGGCGAGGTGACCCCGGCTACTACGCGGGGCTGTTCTCCACGGCCGACTTCGACGCCGCCCTGCGAGGAGGAGAGGTTCACTTCGGCACCCACCTGGATGTGACCAGCTATGCCGAGGGAATGCGGGAGACGCACAACCCCTCCGGCAGAGCCCTGCCCGCTGTCGTGTGGGACTTCTACCAGAACGGCTGCTCCCTGCGCCTCCTCTGCCCGCAGGCCTTCTCCCCCACCGTCTGGCACTTCCTCTCCATCCTGCAGGAGCAGTTTGGCAGCATGGCAGGGGCGAACACCTACCTCACGCCCCCGGGTACCCAGGGCTTTGCCCCCCACTATGATGACATTGAAGCCTTTGTGCTGCAGCTGGAGGGGAAGAAGCACTGGCGTGTCTACAAGCCCCGAACAGATGCTGAGGTGCTGCCCCAGTTCTCCAGCGCAAACCTCACACAGGCTGAACTTGGTGAGCCTGTGCTGGAGACAGTGCTGGAGGCCGGGGACCTGCTATACTTCCCCCGTGGCTTTATCCACCAGGGTGATTGTCTCCCTGAAGCGCACTCGCTCCACATCACTGTGTCTTCCTACCAGAGGAACTCCTGGGGGGACTTTCTGGAGAAGCTCATCCCAGCTGCCCTGCAGATGGCCCTGGAGGAGGATGTGGAGTACCGACGAGGGCTTCCCATGGACTACCTGCAGTATATGGGGGTCGCTAACTCAGACAAAGTGGATGCTCGGCGAACAGCCTTTGTGGAAAAGGTGCAGAGCCTGATAAAGAAACTCATTGACTATGCACCCATCGATGCTGCTGTGGATCAGAGAGCCAAGTCGTTTCTTCATGACTGCCTGCCTCCGGTGCTCACGCAAAGTGAAAAGGCGCAGAGTGTCTATGGCTTCCCAGCCCGGTGGCAAGATGGAGGCCCCTGCAACGTTGATATCCTGATAACAAAAGACACCGAAGTACGCCTGCTTCGTCATGGCATCATTAGACTGTGTAATGAAGAAGCAGGTGTGATGCTGTACTACACTACAGAAAACTCAAGAGTGTATCATAAGGAAGAACCCAAGTTCCTTGAGCTAGATCCTGAGTATACAGACAGTATCGAATTTCTCCTGTCTTCCTATCCAAATCATGTCAGTGTGGATAACCTTCCATGTGAAACCTTGGAGGAAAAGATTTCTCTAGCTACACTGCTGTTTGAGAGGGGTATTCTGACTACGAAGAAGCCTCTGGCACAAATCTAACTTTTTTTTTTTTTTTTTTCCCCACAAAATAAACATACACTTGTTTAAAAAATGTTCTGTCTTGGTCTTGCCTTACATCTGCTAGATACGAATCAGCGCTTCAGGTCTCAGCATCTCATTTGGGGGTAGGTCTATGTCCCGGGTAGAGAAATCAAGTGTTCTTTTTAAACTAAGTATTTGCCCTAGGAGCAATTCTGCATGGCTGAGTGCCTAGAGAAGAGAATTGGTACCTTCTTTTTACCAGCCATCTTACTACACCCTAAGTAACTTCAGAAAGGTTGTGAACTTTCTTGCCATCTTGTAAATCATCATCGTGTTTTCACAGTATTTTAAAGCAGCCTGCTCAGCTGCAGGAAATACTGTTCGTAGACATATTTGGTGATGGTCACCATTCTGTATGCCTTTGCTGTGCTATGCTGCATATATGGTGTGGCCTTCAGGCCCATGGTGTGTCATAAAGATCCCTTGGTCACAGGTTTACTCTCCCTAAAAGTGGGGCCTGCAGGCAGCTCCCACTCAGTCTGAGCAATTATACCCACCTGTGTGGCCATGCCCTTACTGAATGATACAGTAAGATTTTCTCAGGTAAACATGATTTGCTGCATTTGAAATGCTTCAGGCTCACCTGCTTCCTTTTCAGTCCAATAATAAGAGATAAAATATCCTCCCCCACTGGTTTCCCCACAGCAACTCCTAGCAATGAAATTATTGGTCCATTCAAGGCAAGTGGGGCACCCTCCAATATGTTTGGTGTTGCAGTAGGACACAAAAGGACGAGGCAGGGGGACGAGGTCTGAGGTTAGCAGGAATGCGTTCTTTTTTATTATTTTGACTCTAACATACACAACTGTACAGAGGATAAGAGATTGGTCAAAGGTGTTGCCACCTTTTCAATCCGATTGGTGAACATCACCATCACTCAAGAAACTCCTCCTAGAAGAGAAAATATGAAAACATTCTCTGTTTACAAGAAAAAGCTGTTAATCTAACTCTTAAGTTCTATAAACATCAGAAGGCAAAATGAAAACATTAGAAGGCAAAGTAAAAACATGGAAAACCAAGGGTGACAGTTTGGGGGGTTTTTTGTGCTGCATGAAAAGAGTTTCATTTTAGGACCTATCAAGTTACATTAGTACATGCCTGGCTGTGTGGTCAGTTCCCATAAATACTGGCAAACCTCTGAAGCATTTTTCTGCAATGCTATTTTATCATAGCAGTTAGCAGGTGAGGGATATTCTGTCTTTAAAGCCTCCTGAAGCTATACCCACAGTGAGCAGGGTGCATTACCCTGTGCCCCTCTGAGCTGTTGGGTTATCCAGGTTTTGCAAGACGGCACCCATGCACTCTTAACTGTTTGGGATTTAAGTGTACACTATGTCCTCCAAGATCCCATAACTGCAACAGTGCCAGCCTTTCCTCCCTCTTTTGCCTGTATGCTTTTTCTAAATATTGAAAGTTGGACTGTGTAAAATTGCACTGCACAGGAACAGGCTGAGGTGCCCTTGAGGCCTCTTGGCTCCGTGAAGCACTAGTGGATGGACAGAAATGCTGTTGCCACACTCATCTTCTGACCCCTGTGTCTATTCATCCTCACCAGAGGGTCAGCCATCCTTGGCCCACCATTTACGTCTCTGGTAAATATCTCGTGTCTCAGTGGTGCCCTTGGTGGTGCTCTGTGCTCTATGTGCAACCACAGGCACCATCACTTCAGCTTTGCTGCTTGGGGCTCCTGGTGCAGAGCTGCACCAGGAGCTCATGCAGCCCTTTCTGTGATGGCTGCAAGCATCCCCGTGTCTGTTTTGAGCACTTTAAGGACAACCAAAGATAGCATAAAATCTCCTTAGCTTTTCCTTTCCCTGGACTCTGTTCTGCTGGGGTGGGGCATTTAGGGTGGGGTGGGGCTGAGGCTGGAGTGGGGCATTCCTTCTCAGCATTTAATTCTGGGGAAACCTGCTTGGGCTAGACACCTTACATGTGCTCCTCACAGATTTATGCAGGGCTACCCAGGCACAGAGTTTCTCTTTTTCATTGTTCTTTTTGCAGGAAGGTATTTCGCACTGAGACCTGCAGAATGTACCAAAATTTTTGAACCAGGAGGTGGTGGTTCATTATGATCCCAGTAAGAAAAGCACTCATATTTTGTAAGGTATCTAAAAATGCTATTTATTAGAGCTAACACTAATCTTACATTCCTTTAGATGCTGAGAACCCCAAGCAAAGAAGCACTTCCCCATCTCATGCAGACATGGTTCATAGTGGAAACTGTCCCCTTTAAGGCTTTTAAGGTATTGTAGGATTCCTGTATAAGGAAACAGCTCTGTTTATCATATCTACAGTCAAACAGAAACAGTGTCTGCAAGGCAACGTCTTTCTGCACTGTTCCATAAGGCCAGGGCCATGTTAGTGGTGTTACCTCAGGTCCTAGGTGGGAGCTGCCTGTGGTCTCCTCTGTAAGGAAGACCTGGCTGAGTTTTCTGTATGGCTTGGGATCTGTGCAGGACAGCTCAGGCCTGAAGGCCACGTTGTACAGGCAGCACAGCACAGGCACCAAAGGCATAGGGCAGTGTTGTGTCCTCCAGAGGCCCCACCGTGGCTCTTGGGGGGCAATGTACTGCATGCTGTAAGGCATGAACCATGGTGAGGGTTCCTTCACAGGCTTCCAAGCAGAAACACAAATGAAGGTACAGGGAGCATATCCACCCATTTTTCCAAATGGAGCTGAGCAGGACAGGAGAGTTTTGAGAGAGTAAGCCTTTATTTGCTCTGATAATGAGACCCTTGGGGCATAGGAACAGCATCTTTTTGAAGGACATAAAGATCATTGAATTTCACAACAACTACATGGGGCACAAAAAATGGGGAGTCAGCAGTCTCACACATGCCTGACACTGCCACTTTTGAGAAAGCTGCAGGAATACTCATCTGGTTTAGCTAGCACCTGCCAGAATGCTCACCTAGGAAAGGGGGAGGACCAAACAGATATCCACTGGAAGGGCAGAGCATAGGTACTATTCAGATACCACCAGCTCAGAGTGACTGAGACCTAAAAATGTGGGGAGGTTGTGGAGAAGAGACACCTGCATTTTTTGAAGCAGCTTTCATGAATTGTCACCACATGCTCACATGTGAACCCTTAGTCTAGAAAATATAAAGAAAAAAGCCTTTACTGGTAGCCAGCTGTGGGGAGGGGGGTGACCTTGGCTGGCTGTTGGATATCTGCCAAGCCACTCTTTCAATCCTATTTAGCAACAGGAGAGGTGGAGAAACTAAGAGAAACCTTACAGGTCAAGATAAGGACAGGGAGTAATTAATCAATATTTTGCCCAACATCATGGGCAAAACAGACTTGACTTAGAGAAGATTAATTTAATTTATTGCCAGTAAATAACAGAGTAGACAGTGAGATATAAAAACAAAATTAAGAACACCTCCCCCTCCTCTTTGGGCAGTATTAGGTACATCTCTGAGCTGGCTGTAACTGTCTCTGTCCAATATAGGGGAACGCCAATCTCTTCTTACAGCCTCCCACTACCAAAACCTTTCCACATTAGCTCTAAATAACCTTACTTTTCTCTTGCAGCCAGAGCTCAAATGGTGTCATTGTGCTTGTTCTCTTTTGGCTATCATAAGGAAATATTTTGTACGGGAATAGAAAAAATTTTTGTGTAGGAGATGCCTGTCATTTGTTCAGAAGAAAAAGTAAATTATGCTGTCACATGCTTTGTGTGGTTTTGCAAACTCTCAGCATTAGACAATCTTCCCCTCCATGAATCTTTTCAGCTCAGCACTGATGAGCATTTCCTCCTCTTTCCCAGGTGAAGGGTCCAGGGGTTGGCCTGCTCGGTTTCTCCAAAGGGGCTGAAGTGTCCCTTGCCATGGCTGCCTTCCTGAAGAACATCGGGGCTGTTGCTTCCCCAGTGGGAAGCATTTCCACTGTGGGAAGCAATAGGAACATTTTCTCTATGACTGTTACATTGATTCTTCTCTCTTACAAGGCTAAAATCATCCCCACTGTGACCTTATATGAACACAAAGCCAAGGCCACCAATTCCAAGTTTCTTGATTATTCTGATGTCCTTGATGATCCCTTTCAAGCCCCTGGCAACCAAAGTCTGATCACTATGGTCTCTACACACATATGCTATCCTCAGGGCATACTAATTGTGTCTAATGACAATTGTCTCTAATGACAATTTCGGAGCAGCAATTTCACTACTCTTATGGTGAATGTATCATTGCAAATGGAAACATCTCTGACCTCTGTGCTCCTGGAAGTATGTAAGAAAGGCTGCTACAGCCAGGATGCTGGGCTGTCTCTCTTTAAGCCTTGGGAAAGGTTGTTTGCCTTCTTTGTTACTGGGGTGAGAATTGTAATAAAGAGTCTGAAATTTGAAAGCCATGTAGTCATTCATTGTGCTTTGGTTAGAAGCAGGTTTTGCATCTTGACCACTCTCCCATCCCAGGGTGGATCAAGGGTCCTGTTGGTGGAAAGCCCCTGAGAGCCCCCTGCCCCTCCTCGGCAGAGAAGTCACACTCATCCCAAAACATCTGTGTACAATGAACTGCCACCAGCATCCCAAATTTCTCTGTCAGGACAAAAACAGGGGCCAGGGAGCACCATTTCTGTCAGACCTGGAGGGCTGCTACCTCCTTTGTGAACACTATCACCCCACGCCAGCTGAACCAGCGGTGCTGGGTTTCCCTGTTTTGCAGGTATCCTCCAGGCCAGCCTGGTACACATGGGGCAAACCTCAGAGCCAGCAGCTGCCTCTCAGCCCTGTCACGTCTTCAGTACCTCGGTGTCCCCATGGTAGCCCTTCCCTGCCCAGCATGTTTCAGATGTCATCAGCAGCACTGTTTGACACCTCTGGGCCTGCCCTAGCATGGATAAGGCTCTGTTTGAGCGTGGGCTAGAAGAGAATGTGACAGAGCAAGAGAGAGGGAGAACATAAGTCTTGGAGTAGCTCACGGCCATGCCAGGTGCTGTCATCGCAAAAAAGGTGCAAGACTGCATGTCCCAAGAAATGACAGGAGAGCCGTGCTGGGCTAGTGGGGCTGTCTCTGCCTGAGATGTTCCCAGGCCTGTAGCTTGGCTGAGTCTGAGGGGTAAAAAAGACAGAGCCTGCTGGAGAAGCCCAGGAAGGAGGGCTGCAGCTGTGCCTGTGCCTTTGTCCAGTCCAGCAGCCCTGATATAGGGAACTTCCACCACAGCAGATAAGCATACTACACATCAACAAGTGTCTGGAGAGAGCAGCTGCCTTTTGGAGATTATAGTATCACAGAATAGTTTGGGTTGAAAGGGACCTTAAATGTCATATAGTCCAATCTCCCTGCAATAAGCAGGGACATCTTCAACTAGATCAGATTGCCCACAGCCTCACCTAGCCTTGTCTTGGATGTTTCCAGGCATGGGACATCCATCCCATCTCTGGGCAACCTGGGACAGTGTTTTAATGCCCACATTGTAAAAAACTTCTACCTTATGTCTAATCTGTATCAACTGTCTTTTAGTTTACAGCCGTTGCCCTACTAATAAATTGTCTCCATCTTACAGGCCGCCTTCAGGTACTGAAAGGTGGCAATAAGGTGTCCTTGGAGCTGTATCTTTGAGCTGAGATGCTCCATCAGTGTTAGGGGATCGGCTGTGATCATCCCGCCCTGCCGTGGGTGCTGGCAGGGGTGCAGCAGTGGCTCCAGGCAAATTTGGCGTCTCCCAGCACGTGTATGCCCACACCATTCCTGCCTCAATTCCCCTCCCCTCGCTTGTGTGTGGGAAACAGCATTTATAATAGAAGCCTCAGCTCGAATGCAGACACAGCGTACCCAACAACTCCGGAGCCATGTGGCAGGTTAGTGCCCGCTCCCTGTGCCGGGCCAGCTCCCGAGCCTGGCAGAGGCGGCTGCCCTGGCCCAGCCCCGCGCCTGCAGCCCCACGGAGCCGCAGCCCTGCGTGGAGCCCCGGGACAGTCCCTGCCCAGGGACTCTCCACCATGGCCCCCTCCATCCGCCTGTCGCCCGCCGCCCGCAGCCTCTTCGATGAGCCGCTGGCCATCGCCGTGCAGGGCCTCGGCCCGCGGCAGCAGGTCACGCTGCGGACGTCCTTGCGGGACGAGACCGGGGAGCTCTTCCAGGCCAGTGCCCGCTACCAGGCGGGCGATGACGGGCAGCTGGACCTGGCCCGTTGTCCTGCGCTGCCGGGAGGCAGCTTCTCCGGCCTGGAGCCCATGGGGCTGCTCTGGGCTTTGCAGCCCCAGAAGCCTTTCTGGCGGCTGGTAAAGCGGGACGTGCAGAGCCCCTTCCTGCTGCAGCTGGAGGTGTTCGAGGGCCACGGGGAGCGCTCCGGGCGGCTCCTGGCCCAGGCGCAGCACGAGCGGGCGTTCCTGCGGGACGGGGTGCGGAGAGTCCCGGTGCGAGAGGGAAGGATCCGGGCGACGCTTTTCCTGCCCCCCGGTGAGTACAAACTACAGCCATCCTGCTTTCTCTAAACCAGTGTTTTGTTAATGAAAGTTGTTCCATGACCTCTGTGAAGGAGTCCATTAAAGCCCCATGTCTCTTCCCCTATCCTTCCCTCGCCTCTCCCATCCCTCTCTGACCAGTCTGATCGTCCCTTCCAATTCAGCTGCCCATGCATGTGCCAGGACACGGTTGCAGAAGGCAGAGGAATAACCATTCTTACTCGAGGCTTGAAGTTAAAAAAAAAAAAAACCAAACCAAAAAAACCCAAACAAAAATCATGAAGAAATTCACAGCAAGTGAATGTGAGTGTGCCAGGAGAGCTGCTGGGCAAGAAGCTGCAGAAAAGAGTGGTGGCGAAGGGCTCTGTGACAGTCATTGGCATTCCTACTCGCTGGGAGGGACTGGGGAATCCTTCTCCCTCCTCCCCCCAAAGCAACTAACTATAGTAACTATTCGGTGACCATGGCCCACCATATTGGGGTGAACATCATCAGTTTGTGTAAGAGGGAAAAAGAGGGGTTCAAGAACATTTACATGGAATAAATCTTTCCAGCAGGAAAAGACAATTATTTAATTGCTCCGGTAAAGGTGCAGAGCACCTTTTTGTGATGTAAGGATTGCCCAAAACACCACCTGTCTAGCATATCCACAGCAGCTACACCAAGACTTCCCTGCCAGAGTCCAGGGTGTGGGAAGGCTGATTTCATAGATTTAGCATCCCGCCCACAAGAAGACCAGGACTTCCTCCCCTGCCTCACCTCTACCCCCAAACTGCTGACCAGGAGAGGGAAGAAGCCACCTGCATACACTATCTAAAATGTCCCACTTCCCCGGAGCACAGGTACTTAGGATAAGTCAAGTGCTAGTGCATTTCCTCTGAGTCCTTTGACCTCCACCTTTTGCCTGTTTTTTTAAATGATAAGTCCTTGCCACACATTCTCTGGCACTTTGAATTGCTTCCTAGGTACTTTGAGTTGTTTCCTAGACACAGGATAAAAAGCTGTTTTTTCATTTTTTATTTGCTCCATCCTACTGCCAGCACAAACAAGCTTCAGGTTAGCAAGACTGTAAGCTAGGTCTGTAGTCAGTATTTCTCTTAGTTCTATTTGGGGATGTGTTTTGCAACCATGATTTCACCACACTCAAATTGTCCTGCGCTGAGATACCCCATCATGATTTTCAGTTCCTGAGCCTGCTCTCTTACACCCCACATCTCCTCATTCAGGTTCAGGAGTTGGATACTTCTCAGCAAAATACCTAAGGCCATGTAGAGGCAGAGAGCTCAAAGGGCTTTTGCTACAGTACTGTCGCACCTCCCTTGAGCACCCCCACAGCCTTATTCAGCTGTACCACCTTTTCTGGGCTTGTTCAGTGCAAGAGCCCTGCCAAACTCAGCTGAGCCATGGGCCACAGACAACTGCATTCCTGGCCCCTGGCCACACAGCCACTGCTCTGAGTGCTCACAGCCTATGAAGAGCCAGCAGATGTGCTGTTGCCTAAATGCAAACAGCCACAGAAGGAAGAGCACAGCAGCACTTTTGATGGCAGTACTCTCCTCGGTCCAAGGCAGAAAGTGAACACATGCTGTGTTCTCTCTCCCCTCACCTCTGTGACAACCTGCAGCATATTCCCACCTTCCACCTGCAGCATTATCTGCAGCCTTACCTGCAGATGCACGGGCCACTGTGGTGCAGGGTGTGAGACTGTGGTAGAAGGGCATCCTCAAAGAGTGGGAGGCATGAGCCCACTCAGGCCTGTGGCTCTCCTGAAGCCAGAAGTAGGTCAAAAGTGAGCTAGGTCCCCCCAAGAAGTCCAGGGTCACTTTTTCTGGCCTGCAGCTTGTGGAGTTTTTCTGCAGGTTGCAGTCCCAAAACCAATCAGGTTGAAGGAATGCAACATGCAAAGCATTCGCTTTCCCTGCACTGGCTGGACAGGTTCAAGATTCTCCCACGATGAGAAAAAGAGCACCCTGGACCAAGAAAGATCCAAACAGAGATCTGCTGATCACCCACTGAGATACCTATGGCATAGTGTGCAGAATTTGATACTGACTGCTGCTAGACATGACTGGCAAATAAACAAAGTACTGGTTTGGGTCACTTACAGCTTTTCAAGGGATCCCAAATGTTCAAAAGCCAAACTACAAACAAAAAAGCTTACAGTTTCTATTTTGCACTGTATCTATCAAACCACGATACCTTGAGGATTTTTATAGCAGTAGGTGAAGAGCTTGCTGTTACAGGGCTACTTACAGGAAGAGAATTTGGGACAAGATTGTTTTACCAAATACTCTGCCTGTTGGCCCTAAGCACAATGCACACTACTGCTGATTCCTAGAACAAATAAGGGTTTGCACCTTACCTAAGAGGTTCTGCTCCTGCCCTTTTTACCTCTGCAACACATTCTAAAATTTTTTCAGGGACTGACACTGCACAGCTGATTGATCATGTCTTTTCCCCAAAAGATGCTTTTCTGCAGTTCCTGTCTGGTACCTCATTTAATGCACTCAAACCAGAGAAACATTGAAAGGAGTCATTTCAGGCAATTCTGATCTTCATCTTGTTTGCTCCAGGAGAAGACACCTTTCCAGGGATCATTGATATACATGGACTCGGAGGAGGTCTTTCAGAGCCCAGAGCAAGCCTGTTGGCCAATCATGGCTTTGCCACACTGGCCCTGGCATATTATCAATTTGAGGATCTTCCCCAGAAACCAAAGGAACTCCACCTGGAATATTTTGAAGAGGCAGTGAACTACATGCTGCAGCACCCACAGGTAGGAACACCCCTTTTTCCTCTGGGTTCCAGGAACCACTCCTGTAAAGCCCTCTCCCTTTGCCCAAGTCATCTTTGGAGGAAGTTGCAGAAATACTCACCTGGCAAAGCTGGCCTTTCCAAGGATTTTGGGCATCTGAAAATCAGGAAAAGGAAGGGGCAAGTATATATGCACTGGAAAGAGGGTAGAGAGACATCGCAAAGCAACGTCCCAAGAGACAGATCAGACATAACCAGGTGGGAAGTGCATGCAGGAGAGAGCCTTCATGAGTTGCCACCAAATGTTGTCCTGTAGTCTCAAGAGTGAAAAGTAAAAAGCATCTGCTAGAGTCTAAGACCAACAGCTCTTAGCTGTGACCTACAAGATCTCTCCAGATGGATGAAATCATGTCTCCCCACTCCTGGCTGATTTCAGAACACCAGGGAACATTCTGCATGTGAGTGGTTTGAAGTACAGTGGGAGGAGGAAGTATAGGAGGGTGTGGGAGGGTGTGCCCGTCATTTGTACAGAAGGAAAAGTAATAATTCATGTGGTTTTGCAAACTCTCAGCATTAGACAATCTTCCCCTCCATGAACCAGCTGTTGTGGTTTTCAGCTCAGCACTGATGAGCATTTCCTCCTCTTTCCCAGGTGAAGGGTCCAGGGGTTGGCCTGCTTGGTTTCTCCAAAGGGGCTGAAGTGTCCCTTGCCATGGCTGCCTTCCTGAAGAACATCAGGGCAGTTGTTTCCCTCAACGCCCCTGTTGCTGCTACGTGTATTCCTCTCTCTTACAAGGCTAAAATCATCCCCACTGTGACCTTATATGAACACAAAGCCAAGGCCACCAATTCCAAGTTTCTTGATTATTCTGATGTCCTTGATGATCCCTTTCAAGCCCCTGGCAACCAAAGCCTGATCCCACTAGAGAAAGCTGAGGCACAGTTCCTATTTATTGTGGGACAAGATGACCGTGTTGTCAAAAGTGAGTATCATGCTACTGAAGTCTGCAAGCTTCTGCAGGTTCAAGGGAAGGGAAATTTTCAGATTCTCTCCTGCCCTGGAACAGGGCACTGCATAGACCCTCCCTTTTTCCCTTTGTACCCCATAGGAAGCCACCCCGTTTTTCACAAGCGGGCAGTCCTGGGTGGGGAGCTCAGGGCTTATTCTAAAGCTCAGGTTCATGCTTGGTCACAGGTCCAGGCTTTTTTCAAAAAGTATTTAATTGTTAACTAATGTGCAACAAATAATGTGCAAGTAACACACAATTTTCAACAACCAGATCTGATAAATTCTGCTACAATTATCAGGTCAAACTTGTCACAGCTGTACCAGTACAACTGCAGTATCTTCCATGACTTTGCAATCCATAAAACAGAAAATAAATGGGTTTGCCTTTTCTGTTCCCTCCTCAACCTTTTTGCTGAAGTGTCAACAAAAGGAATGGTGGGTTTTGCATTAGTCTTGGATGAAACAGGTCATGTGCAAAATGCACAGTTGTATTTCTTGGGTGGTTTCTATTCCTATAATACTCGACAGTGCTTTCCGTGTCACGGTGGTCTCTACACGCATGTGCTATCCTCAGGTCATACTGAGCTGCCTAATGACAATTTTGGAGCAGGGATTTCACTGCTATTATGGTGAATGTGTCATTGCAAATGGAAATGTCTCTGAGCTCTGGAAGTGAGAATGGCTGCTATAGCCAGGATGCTGGGCTGTCTCTGTTTAAGCCTTGGGAAAGGTCATTTGCCTTTTGTGCCTTCTTTCCATCTTGCCTTCAGAAGGAAGTGTTCTAGCTTCTGGATACTTCTGGGCCCAAGATGTCATGCAAAAAAACTTTCTGTTGAATTTCAGCCATTTTGATCTTCTCCCACGTGATGCCGAACATTTGAGTCTTTGTTACTGGGGTGAGAATTGTAATAAAGAGACTGACATTTGAAAGCCATGGAGTCTTTAACTGTGCTTTGGTTAGAAGCAGGGTTTGCAACTTGACTACTTTCTCATCCCAGGGTGAAGGCTTAAGAAAGCTTGCAGCAACTTGGGATCAAAGGTTGCCCAGGTGGGAGCAGGAGACCATAGAAGATGGATACACAGCCCCCTTACCTTCACTCTCATCCATAGCTCTTGTGTCACCAAGCATGGAGAAGAAGGAATGTTGCTGAAGCCTCCAGGACCCTTTCCCTTAGCATCTGCTCTTGCATATAGTCAAGCCCACAATCAAATCCAGTAGTGAAAGTCATGGAGTGTTGTTCTCAACAACAAGAGTAGTTGCCACACATTCAGAGCTGGACACCAGACAACATACCCAAATGCTAGATGACAAAACACCTCACCTGTTTGGAGAAAGGGTAGTTTCCACAGTGAATGAAAGACTGGAGAGACTCTGCCCAATATCCCTGACCACTTAATATTTCTAATTAGGACAAGGCTCGGGATTCTCTTAGATGCTTCCACTTCTTTTACACCTCTAAGACAGACACAAGGAGCTCAGAGCACGAGGCATCTCTGCCTGCATCTTCCCAGGAAGAGTTTGGGAGCTTCAGGAAACAGCTCTCTCTCTGCAGTTCCTTTTGGATCAGATCCATCTCTGTATAAGATGGACTGAATGACTTTCCTTTTTAAATCCTTCCATGATCCATTACTAGAAGAGCCAGATGTTTCCTGACCTACCTAAATAGTCTGTGAAAGTGCTCCTCCCTTATTGCTTCTGAATCCCTGACCACCCTGACCATCCTTCCTAATACACCTGGCTGTGCAACTGCCTAGGCTGGGCAGAGCCTAGTGGAGACATATCCCACCTTGCCCATGCCTCAGGGCAACGAACAGAGAAGCGAAGCCGGCAAGGAGGCAAAAAGCAATGGTGAGCTAGTGGTGGTGTGGCTTCTCCCCGCCTCGGCTGGGGCTTGCCCTCGCTGCGGTCCTTTGGCTGAGCGGCACAGTACAGCTCGGCCGTGCCGTGCAGAGCTGTCCTATGTCTCTGCGGTTTGTCCCACACCGACCCTTCCCTGTCCACTGAATTCCGACTGCGATTTGGTTCAGTGGCTCGTTAGCATATCTGCTCGTCCTCTCCCTACACGTGCTGCCCGCAGCCACCGCCCGGCCCGGGAGAGCTCAGGGGGAAACCGAGGAGCTCGCCGAGGCTCAGAAGGGTTTCAAGCACTAGGCAGCCTTTGGATGAACCCTCCCATAGCCGGGGAGTGAGGGGAAGACAGAAGACGAGACGAGGAGGCAGGCATGCAGGGAACTAGGGAAGCACGAAAATTGACAAGCGCGCAGGCGGCCAGAAGGGAAGCAGGCGGGCGGGACAAGGAAGCTACCGCCCCGTGCCTCCCCGCCGGGGCGTGCCAGCGGCGCTCCGGGCCCGAGCCCGGCCCTGGTCCCGCGAGGATCTGCCCCAGAATCCGCCCCCAGAGGCGGAAGCGACCCAGAGTCATGTGGCAGGTTAGTGCCCGCTCCCTGTGCCGGGCCAGCTCCCGAGCCTGGCAGAGGCGGCTGCCCTGGCCCAGCCCCGCGCCTGCAGCCCCACGGAGCCGCAGCCCTGCGTGGAGCCCCGGGACAGTCCCTGCCCAGAGACTCTCCACCATGGCCCCCTCCATCCGCCTGTCGCCCGCCGCCCGCAGCCTCTTCGATGAGCCGCTGGCCATCGCCGTGCAGGGCCTCGGCCCGCGGCAGCAGGTCACGCTGCGGACGTCCTTGCGGGACGAGACCGGGGAGCTCTTCCAGGCCAGTGCCCGCTACCAGGCGGGCGATGACGGGCAGCTGGACCTGGCCCGTTGTCCTGCGCTGCCGGGAGGCAGCTTCTCCGGCCTGGAGCCCATGGGGCTGCTCTGGGCTTTGCAGCCCCAGAAGCCTTTCTGGCGGCTGGTAAAGCGGGACGTGCAGAGCCCCTTCCTGCTGCAGCTGGAGGTGTTCGAGGGCCACGGGGAGCGCTCCGGGCGGCTCCTGGCCCAGGCGCAGCACGAGCGGGCGTTCCTGCGGGACGGGGTGCGGAGAGTCCCGGTGCGAGAGGGAAGGATCCGGGCGACGCTTTTCCTGCCCCCCGGTGAGTACCGGCCTTGCCGGGCTCCTTCTCCCACGGTGTTGCCTCTGCTTTCGGCCCCGCACTCCCAGTCCCGGCGCCAGATCGCCTCCAGGCTCCCCTGGTGCCCCGTGCCAGGCAGAAGACAAGGGAGAGCTGCATCTCGCCAGTAGGCACTGGACACTCCTCAAGAAGTGGCCTGATCAGCCTAACCAGCTCTCATCTGCTGGCCGTACTCCTCACATAGAGCAGCTGCAAGTGGTGAAGCACATGTGTGTTTGTTTAACTGACTTCTATTAGACATGAAGGCATTGATCACAGTACACTTTTTGTTTCCAAATGCCATGGGAAGTTGAGTCAGCCAGTCTTCAAGGTACCTTTCCTCTACCTGGCTGTTTTCCAGGAAATTCAGGTGGTAATTCGTTTGAGGAAGTGGAAGACTGCTCTCCTAAACTGTAGACTTTAAGCCTGTGGCTTCCCTTTCCAGCCTCCCCACACATCCTGAACTTAGTAATATCCTAATTGCTGTAGCTCAAGTTACCTTTTGCTGCTGCATTTGTCCCCACTTCTTCCCTGTTTGTGAGCAGAAGGTCAAGGAAAACACTGGACAGACTTGCCCTGGCAGTATTTTTGTCAGACAGTAATGAAAAGAGCCTGTGAGGTTTTCAGATTGCCTGACAAATGCTGTGTTGTCCTTCCATCAGCTGTTCAGATTTCTGCAAGTTTTCTGAAGGAAACCTCATCTCTTGCATTCCCTTGGCTCTGTAGTAGCCACACGCCCACCAATCCCACTTTTCCTTCCCCCTGCGATACAGAGGTTTTCACCAAGCATGTCTCTGGAACCCCATGTGCTCAGGGAGCTCTTCTACGTATTACATGCCTTCCCCTCTCCCCTTTCTTTCCTGTCTGTCCCAGATAACTTTTTAAAGACAGTGCTAAAATGCTGTGCCAGCTGGTGCCCTGGGCTCTGACTGCTCTGACTTAATCTGTCTCCTTGAGGCTGGAGGTGAATTTCTAGTTCTTCTTGTTAGCCATGTTTGATGTCAATCTGCAGACTACCTGAGGGAAGTCTCTCCCCCCATCCTGAGCAGGAATGGAAGCCTCCCTTTTGGCCTCCTCCTTTCTATACTTTGTTAGTACTTTGCAGCAATCCCTCTCAGCTCTGGACTTCAGTCCCAGTCCCATGATGAACCTAAGGTAATGCTTCTCTTATCAGGTAAGGAAGGCTGGTTTCAAATACTTTCTTCTCTTAATCCCAGAATAAATTACTGAGGTGTATTTACACTAAAATTGAGAAGCTGGAACCATCAGAAGATGAGATTTTTTTGGATCAGCCTTCCAAGAAATGCACTAAGGAGAAGTCTTCTGGGTATTTTTGAAGCAGAGTTTGATACATTTGCAGTGAGTTTATATGAGAGAACAGAGAACTAGTTGTGACTGGCAAAAGATTCTTTCTCTTCTAGCTACCTGTTCCCTGATGTTATCTAAAACATGAGCAGACCTGCTAATTTGTGCTAGTTTGTTTAAACTTGCATCAATGTAGCCATTTCATTAAAACTGTCACAGTAATTTAGGACCCTCAACACCATTCTGCTGCTGGGGTGTTTTTGTGGCTTTTTTTTTCTTTCAAAGACACATTCCCAGGTCTATGAATTTGGAATATAAATTTAAAATTGTGGGTTAATGTGTCCTGTTATGTGGTCTCTCACAGGAAGTGGCCCCTTCCCAGGAATTATTGACTTGTATGGAACTGGAGGAGGACTCCCTGAATACAGGGCATGCCTGCTGGCCAACCACGGCTTTGCTGTGCTGGCTCTGGCTTTCTATAGCTATGAAGATCTTCCCAAAGGGATGAAGGAATTCCACCTGGAATATTTTGAAGAAGCTGTAAACTATATGTTACAACACACCCAGGTTGGTTTGTTCATTGACTCTCACTACAGTGAACTCTCATTAGTTAGGTCCTGTCAGACTGCAGAAGTAGCAGAGTTGCTGTACTTAAAATAGCATAGCTGTTGAATTGGCTGTTATTAATTTGTTTTATATCATTAACTCCCATTATAATGGCTCTCTGGCAGATTATTCCAACTCTTCCTTTTGAACTAGCCAGGTGAAACAGTGACACATTGGTCACATACTGTTCATTTCTACTCCGTTCAACCCAGTGTCATAACTAGGGTACTAGTTTCCTGGGGGCTTACTGGACTAGCAGTGGGGATTTTAGATTTATGCTCTGTGGAATGTCCTTCAGGACTAAATGTCCTTTTCAGCTGCGGAGCACATGATAACCTTCTGTGATCCAAGGCTCAGGGAAACCAAGGAAACTCAAGGACATCCACCAATACACATTTGATGGTGTGTATTTTATAAGCTGTTAAAATCACTCCACATGTTGGTACTTGATAAGTGTGGGTTTTAGTAGCTAGTCATGCACTTAGGGATCCTTCTAATTCAGCATCTCTTGGAGGAGGACCCTGCTCAATTCTGCATCTCCTTTTAAGCAGCTGTGAGTGACAGTAGCTAGAATTGCACAAACCAACACTCTGGGGAAGGAAAATAAATACCTTCCTCAGCCTCAGAAAGATGAATAGTTTTTAAAGGTCTTGGCTGCTTTTTAGTCACCTTAACTGCTTATGCCACCTCTCTGCCCAAAAAATATCTGAAAATTGCTTCCCTCTGCATTTTTTTCCCTTGAGAGCAGTACCATACCATTGCCTCCCACTAACACCTCCATTGCTATTCTCACCATGTTTTTAATGTGTTGCAAAGTTTCAGACACATTTTCTGATTTCCCCCTTCCCACATTTCAAAGTCGGTGGGTTTGAAGCCTATTACACTGGTGATAAGATACAGAAGGTATTAAATTTTGATGCTGTCTCAGAGCCTATTTGCCCCTGAGAGTCTTTGGATATTGAAGAGTTGTGGTATTAGCTAACCTTCTTCCAGTATCCTTACAGGATTTCAGCACCAGTAAGATCATTTAACTTTTCTATTCTAGTTATTTTGCCTTGTGTAAAAGAAAATTAAGGTAACCTAGTCTAGACTGACTCCAGGGGACTATACAATTCTCATAGAAAAATGGTTTTAATAGGTTATATTTTTAAGATAAATTTTAAAGAGTAAGCTTCCTCAGACTGCTTCCTGTGAGTTAGATACCAAGCATTCTAGAGAAGCATGAGAGCAGCTCATGGGGAGCCTGGCCCGCCCCCCCCCCCCATCAGCTTCTTAGTAGGGGAACCTTGAATATAAGAAATACATTAACATAAGTGATGACAATATCATAGTCATTGCTGACTTGGAGCATTTTTCACTGAAAGAAAGTAGAGGAGGCCTCCTCTGCTCTTTCCCTCTTCTCTCAACTGCATTATGAATAAAGTGAATCTGGAACTGCACGTTTGCAAGCAGAGCTGTACTCTGTGCTTCAGCACTGAACCTTGTAGCTTTGTTAGGATGATGCTGCACTCTCAGTAGGGTTTAGGATCATAAATCAAGCACAGAACAGTGCCCAGGATCCTTCAGACATTGGCCCTGCATACAGGACCTCAGATACCTGTAGGTGGGGTCCAAATTTGGGAGAGACACAGCTGCAAACGTGGCAACATATTAAAGAAGTGGCATGCCATGGTTCATTGCTTGTGGTTTCTCTTCTCTCACCTCTAGGTTAAAGGTCCAGGAATTGGTTTGCTTGGACACTCAAAAGGGGGTGACCTGTGCGTCTCCATGGCCTCATTCCTAAAGGGCATCACAGCCACTGCCCTTATCAACGGCTCGGTGGCAAATGTGGGTGCAGTGCTCCGCTACAAGGACATCACCATTCCACCCCTTGGTATCAGTGTAAATCGCATCAAGGTCAGCGAGTCTGGGATTGCTGATATTATTGATGCATTGAACAACCCACTCGAAGGACCTGACCAGAAAAGCTTTATCCCTTTGGAGAAGGCTGAGTGTTGCTTCTTGTTCATTGTTGGCCAGGATGATCACAACTGGAAAAGTGAATTCTTTGCAGTTGAGGGGAGCAAACGTTTGCAAGCTCATGGGAAAGAAAAGCCTGAGATAGTCTGTTATCCTGGAGCAGGACACTACATCGAACCTCCCTTTTTCCCAATGTGTGCAGCCTCAATGCACCTGCTATTTGGCAAGCCTGTGATGTGGGGAGGGGAGCCCAAGGCACACTCTGAGGCACAGATAGATGCTTGGCAGCAGATCCAAGCTTTCTTTCGTAAACACCTCACAGGCAAGCCATCTGGAACATCCAGTAAGCTCTGATATGAATTAGGTTACTTTACAGATGAAGATGCTGGTGTTTCAAGTTTGTTTTGTTAAATGGCTCAGAATGAGAACAGGGAACAACAGAGAATAAGCTATTACATTTCTTGGAGGATGATGGTGGGTGAAAGCAAGAAAGCCTTTTCCTTTTCACACCCTCTAATCTTGGTTAGAGGTCTTGGCCTCCTGTTTTATGTAGTACAGGGTTATAAGCTGTGGAAAACAAATGGTGTAAGGCTGTGTATGTTTGAGTGTGAATTGAAGTGGCAGGTAACTCATCCAAGCTGAGAACTGGGATGAAAATATGCCTTGGCCTTCTCAGAGGAAATGTATGCCATTGCCCAGCTTTGTGTTCTAGTTCCAGTATTCCAGTTTTTCTGAAAGCAGTAATCTGCCTCCAGTAATCTTTCTGTTCTCTCTGTGCACTTCTCCCTCCTTTGTTGCTCCTTCCCCTTCTCCCAAACCACTAAAATGCATCTGCCTTAAAAATACCTAATATTTCACTTACCAAAAGCAGCAATACTGTGCCAGCACTCTCAGGTAAAACTTCACACCTATAGGCAACAAATGGCCCATAGCTTAATGTGACGTTCTGAGCACATGCAGTAGAAACGAGACATTTAAACAGTCTGTGAAAGTTCATAAGTGTGAGAAAACAACAGAACAGGTCCTATTACTTGTCATCCTGGAGCCGCTCACGGGTGTCTCCTCAGCATGGCTGGATATCGCTGTGGAGATCCGCAGCACTGTCGGAGCTCTCTGCCTACACATTTCCCAAATGCCTTCTCGGCTGCCTGCTCTAAGGGCTGCTCAGAACAGCCCGGCCGCGGGGCTGGCACGGAGGCTCCGTGAAGCTGTGCGGGCCTGAGGCGGCCTGGAAGGGGCCGTGAGGTGACCGGCCTGCTGTGGCGGAGCGGGGCTCGGCTGAACGCCCGCTGCTGTCTGTGTAGCGGGGTGGGCGCTCAGCCCCGCCGGGGATGGTCAATAACCTTCGGCATCCAAGTTTGGGGTTGAAGGAGAAGGCATTTGCACCGTGTGTCCGAACACGTTGTCCCCGCCACTGCCTGCAGCCTGTATCCGGCCTCTGCTGTTGCCTGCACGTCAGGCCCGTTTGCGAGTTTTGTATCCACTGTGCTTGTAAAGCATTAAAGTGAAACTTTAACCGCTGCCCACGGCTCACTGCTCTAGTCGGTTGGATGGTTTGGGGGAGGCGGGAGCGGCCCGGGGCTGGCGGCCTTCCGGGGCTGGGGGGCGG
>VWYP01031403.1:562244-581056 GCA_013400435.1 Pycnonotus jocosus
CGGCCCGGCGGGCTGCCAGCCTGGCCGTGTCCCCTGCCGCCGGCCCGGCGGACGAACGGGTAGAGACGCGGGTGGCGGGGCTGAGCCCGGGGCAGCCGGTGACCCTGCGGGCGGTGGTGGCCGATGACCGCGGCTGCCTCTTCCAGTCGTGCGCGCACTACCGGGCGGACAGCCGCGGAGAGCTGCACCTGGGCACGGACGCCTCCCACGGCGGGGACTACACCGGCGTGGAGCCCATGGGGCTCTTTTGGAGCCTCGCCCCCGCCGGCATGGAGAAGCCGTACCAGCGGCTCCTTCCCCGCAGCGCCGGCGCCCCGATGAAGGTGCAGGTGTTGGTCCACCAGGGCCACAGCCCGCCCGGCACCATTCCCGGGCCCGTGGTGGCCAAGGCCGAGGTGCAGAGGTTGTTCACGGCCCCCGGCGTGCGGAGGATCCGGCTGAAGGAAGGAGTCGTAAGGGGCTCCCTTTTCCTGCCGCCGGGTGAGTGCCCCGGCCCGAGACCTCGGCCCCGAGGCCGACGGGTCCGCCCGCCTTCTCTGACCGGAGCAAGGGAAGCCTCGTGAAGTAACCCCGCGCAGAGGCTACCACCCGGAGAATCCCCATTCCCTAACAGCCGAACGCCGCCCTGCAGATAGGTGGCCTGAACTCTTAAGGAGATATCCTTAAGTGCTTGTCGTGACAGAGCCCGGCTTGTGCATGGCCACTCCGCCTGGTCCTTCTCGGCGGCACCGAGCAGGGCGGGCACCGGGAGGCGGCTCTTGCGGGACGGGCCGGAGCTAAAGGAGAACAGGGGTTGTAGCGTTCACTTCATTGCTATGCTCGGCCTGTGGTTTTTCAGTGGGTTTGATGTTTGCTCTGGAGTGCCAGAACCTAACATTCAGAAAAGCTAATGATCTTCCTTCTGTGAGCCTGTGCTGAATGTCCTAAGGATTTTACCCTAAGCAGGACTGAATTTAAAAAGTTTTTTTCTTCCCTGTGAAACACAAGCCAGGAAGCAGAGCAGCAGATGAGATTCTAGAAAATACACGTATCTCACCTCAGTTACTACAGTTAGTAGTTGGGTTACTTCTGTGGTATAAAGCCAAAATGGATTTATAAGCAAGTTCTGCCCGTTCTGCTTCTGAGATGGTTGTGCTTTATGAGGTGTAATATTCTGATGGTCTGTGAGCAGTGTTGGAAAATGAAACCTTACACCAGTGATTGTGTTTGTACACTTGAGCTAGCAGTTAAACTTCATGTAGCTCCTTGAGTGTTGTGGGTACTGGAACTGCCCTCCACATTACCTCTAATTTAAAACTACTTGGTTCAGCAACTCCTATAAGTATCAATACAGTTATTAAGTATTTAAGTATTTTCTTTCCAAACCAATGATTTTTTATCCATTTAGATACAGATCCAAAGTCCACTGAGAAAAAAACAACGGAGATTGAACTTTGAATTTCAGATGTTTAGTCAGCATGCTGGATTTTCCATCTCTGAGACATTGTTTTGATCTATCCTGCCTTAGAGGATGAGTTTGGTTTCTGCCGAGCTCAGTGGGAACCCAGAAATCTACAAGATGAAACTGCATTTTCCCCTTTAGAAAGTCTGGCATTATAATAGTGTGGAATAGTCTGGAATCATTGCTTAAATTATATTGCCATCCCTCATGATGGAGGATCCAGTTATAGCATTATGACCATACCCTTCTTTTTTCCAGGGACAAAAAAATGTTAATATTTTTAAGACAGGAATCTTAAATGTGAACCATTCTTAGTAAAAGTGAGAGGACATGAGTGGGCTTATGATGTTATTTTAATATAAAAATGATTTCTCAATCCAGGCATAAGTTACAGATATGGAGGCTGGTTTGTTTGTTTTTAAATGTTGGTAAATCTGTCTAGTCCATTTAATCCTGCTTTTTAGTAAGCTCTGCAGGAACCATATACTTGGGCATGTGTAGGCACTCAGAGAGGCAGTCCAGGATCCTTGTGCAAGTTAGAGTGTCTTCATGAGAGAGAAACACATTCATCTATGACTATGTTCCAATTACATGCTCTTGCTAGAAAGCTTTCCAGATAGGAATGATGATTGAATACATATTTTCTTGCCATGTAGGCTGGCTGCTGCTAGCTAAAGGTTTCTGCTGATCATAGCATTATAATAAATTTATCCCAATATATTTTCTCTCATGTAGAATATTGAACTTCAATGAGAAAAAGATCAGAACTGAATGAGTAAGAACCCAAAAGCATGTTTCAGTCCCTTTCTGACTTCTTAATGCTTTAATTTAGGAGGTTTCCACCATTTAGCATGTCTTATACAAAACTTTCTTTTCTCAAGTGTGTTGAAATGCCAGAGACCTTTTCTTTAGCATGTACAGGTAATGTCAGAGTTAACATACTCCTGCAACAAGCATGTCCTCTTTGTGCTGAGATGGTTGTAGAGAGCTGGATCAGGGCACATCAGACATCTGGTGGCTGGGAAGAAAAAAAAAAAAAAAAAAAAAAAAAAGCTTGCTTGGGGTCTTTAAAGCTCCACTAAGTAGCATCTTTGGCCTTTTAACCTAAGATCTCCTGGCTTGACATACAGACATGTTGCAACATGACCTTGGCTGCAAAAGCACAGCTGTTTAAAATTGTGGCTCTGATTATTTCTGGAGTTTGGTGGGATGGATTGTACATGTGTGTGCACATTTTTCTGTACATCAATCATGCACACACACAACCACACCCACCCAGCTGTCAGTTCTGCCTTCCTTTTTGTCACATCTGCAAGAGCAGTCCTCCTGCCAAGTGTTGCAGTGCTGATGTTGAGACAGAGCTTGTAAGTCCAGTTGATTTTAACAATGGGTTATCTTTGTTGGGCTTTGCTCAATGCAGTTTATTCCAGAGTTTACGTAAGTTTTGTAGAATGCATTTCAGGGGCTCAGTGCTCTTGCCTCATTACTCATGAGCTTGCACTTTGCTAATTAAGATATGACTTTGTGGGAAAATAGCTGACTTGGTGTATGATTGGTCTGAGGGTAGGAGGTTAAGAACATGGAAAAATACATTTAGAAGAGTTGTGGGGTTTTTGGTTGGTTGATTGATTGGATTTTATTTTTTTTTAAGCAAAACCTGTAACTTCATATATTTTTACAGCAATGTAAGGACCTGGACTTGTTCTTAGTTTGAAATAGCTGAAGTGGAATACAGCACTGGTTCTCTTAAATCTCGGCTGTGCAAATGGAAAAATAATGACTATTAATAGCAGATGTCTTAAGCATTCTGTATTTTGTTGTTTGCTCTTTGCCAGATAGTTTTTTGTGTCCTGTTTGATAACTTTCCTTCTATATCTCTTCTCTTTAATATAGGGGATGGTCCCTTTCCAGGAGTGATTGACATGTATGGTGATGAAGGAGGCTTGATTGAATTTAGATCCAGTCTCCTAGCTACCCGTGGTTTTGCTGCTCTTTCTCTGCCATATTTTGACTTTGAAGATCTTCCTAGGGTCATGAAAGAATTAAAACTTGAGTACTTTGAGGAGGCAGCAAGGTTCCTACAGCGTCACCCAAAGGTGAGTGCAATGATAGATCTCTTGGGACTAGGGAGGGTTTAGCAGTTATGCCTAAGTGGTGGTGGTGGTTTTTTTATATTTGAGTATCAGTTTCTGCTGGCAAACTTAGGCCCAATAGTGGCATATGCATACGACTGGGGAGAGTGAATTTCTTCCAGCACAAAGTGTCTGGTAAATTCATGCTGGAGCTAAAAGATTGCTGATCAGTAGGATAATGAATGCTGGAATATCCTCCAAGCAGGACCAGTGGTGATAAAAGTGTTGGATTTGTTTGGGTTTTTTTCTTACATGAAAGCAAATAGTTTCAAGAGAGGATGATATGACACTGCTCAATAGTAGTTGAAAGAATGAATTCGATGATGTGGGATATTGCTTTCAGTTTTACTTTCCAGGTTAGACAAAGACAAGACGAATGATACTTATCTAATCCTTCAGATGTAATTTGTGAGGTTACTTTATTTTCCTGAGACATATGAAACAGTTGACTGTGCTTGAATTTCCTGTTACCTGTTTTAGGAAAATGAGAAAAAAATTGCATTGACATATGCAGTAGGGACCAGGTAAGGATCAGGTATGCCTTGTGCCTGTCTGCATTTTATGCGGGGTTTGATCTCTCTTGGTGTTTCTGAAGAATAAGACCATAAACAGAAGGAGGAGCCTGAGTCCAGACAGGCACTTTCCAACAGGTTACATCAATAATTAACTTCTTTTTTTCTTTTTTAATAGAACAACTCCAAAGTCAATTAATGGCTAATTACATTATAATGTATGCTTCCTTTCTTCCTCTCTTCTCCACTCCCTATCTTATCTGAAGGTGAAAGGACCAGGAGTTGGAGTGATTGGGACTGGGAAAGGGGCAGAATTAGCACTCTCCATGATCACCTTCTTGCCAGAAGTAGTGGCTGCTGTCTCAATCTCTGGCTGTAGTTCAAACACAATTGCCGACCTCCACTATGGTGAGATGACTCTGCCCGGGCTGCGTTTTGATATGAAGAAAGTCAGTGTCTCTGACTCTGGTGTATTTGACATTTTTGAAGGTCTAGATGATCCAACAAATCCTGCTAATTCTCCTAGTGTGATCCCCATTGAAAAAGCAGAAGGTCACTTTCTCTTAGTGGTAGGGGAAGACGATCGGATGTGGAAGAGCTCCTTATACGCTGAGCTGGCAATCAGGCGTCTACGCCAGCATGGGAAAGACAACTTTGAACTCCTGAGTTATCCAGGAGCAGGGCACCGAATTGATCCTCCTTCTACTCCATTTTGTCATGTAGCTCTGGATCGTGTTTTGGGGGTGCCTGTTCTAGGGGGTGGAGAGAGCAAAGCACATGCCCATGCACAGGAACACTCCTGGGGAAAGATTCAGGAGTTTCTGCACTTGCATTTGGGATGAACACTTAAGCACATGCAAGCTGTTGCAGATCTGCAAGGACTGAACTTGAGCCACCAAAATGACTGATGATGACTGGTGAATTGAAGGGATTGACTGAGACAAGCCTTGAAATATGAAAAAAACCCAAATGACTACTTAGTTACAAGTATAAATCTAAAAAGAAAGGGATTTATTTGGAGCAGCCTAAGTTAATTTAACTCAGTAAACAGAGGAGATGTGAAAAAACAAGCAGGCTGCACTGTGGTACAAATCTGACAGCTCAAAGTGGTCGTGATATGAAGAAACAAGTACCTGAAGAGAGTAGTAGGTACTTCCTTGCTTGCAGTATTTACACCTCGGAGAATGCTAACAGGCAGCCTGCACCCTCAGCCGTGACAGACAGGATCACACCTCGGCAATGACGGAGGATAAACGTAGACATCCAAATCATGAATGGCTCTGGCTTTGAGTCCTAAGCTGCCTTACCCCAGAATTCTTATATTTACAGCCATATACACTTTGGGAATGTTTTCCATTTACACGAAGCTGGAGATACCTACTTGAAATGAGGCTTGTATACTTAGCATTGTGGTCTTCCAGTGACGCAGTCTGTTTCTTTCCAAAAAGAACTATATGCTGAATGGGAAAATGAAGAGTACTTTTCCTTGTCATCCAAGGAGAATGGCAGTACTAGCACTTGTATTGGGCATGTACCTGTCTGTTGCTGTAATGTCTTGGATTGGTGTTTGACACTCAAGGTATTAAGATCCTGTTGGATAGATTAGAGCATGTTTAAATACAACCATTAAGTTAGGGATTAATTACACATGGAACTCTTTAGTAATGATGTCAACAGGTGCTGACAGCTGTTCTTAGGGAGGAAGTAGAGTTGGGAGACAGAAAACCTAGCCTGTAGATTTAAACTGACTGTGAAAAGCTGTCACCTTATGGTGGTGATCAGCTCAGAATCATACCAAGCTAAGAATACCCTCAAAAAAATGCACCCAAAGCCAAATCTAGGAGACCTTTTCCATGACTGCCCATATATATATATATATATANCCCCCATGATTCAGGTAGAAAGAAACAACTTCCCAAATGAGTTATCTCTCAAGAGGGTCTTGCTGACATGGTGTCAGTGCTGAAGGTCTGTTTAAGGAGGGCCTCTATCAACAAAATTTCTCGTTCCAAAGTCACTTTGTCAGACCACTTTGAGAGCTGCCCAGGAAGATACAGATCTTTCATTAGTGGTACTCAGTTTTGCTTTGCTCTCAGGGATATCTCTCCAGTTAACTGTCATTATGCTGCTGCTCAGTCTCAATAGCTTTCTGCAACTCTTATTATTCTTTATCATTTAATTAAAGTCACATGTTCTTCACACACAATCAATGCCAACTAAACAATTTATCCATCCATTCTTTACAAGAGAAGCTCCATCCTGCTAACTCCACACAAGATTTCTTCATGCTGGGTCTCTAAACACCCTCACCAGCTGAATAAGCTTTTGCCAAGTCCTACCTGGTGCCTGAACCTCTCCTAACATGAGCAGCCCCAAAAGTCCAGAACCAGAGCCTGCTGTGATGTGCTCTTTGGTGTCACCCATACCTTCACCCTGCCTTTTTTTCCAACTCATTTCAAGTGGCAACTGTATGAGAAAGGGTTGTCTGCTGTGTGAAGGTTCCTGCCTCATCCTGTGTCTCTTCAGTAGTTGGAGCTGTTATTAATTGTGCAAGAGCAGCACCAGCACCTCCCCTATCCCTGTTCTGTCATTCTCCCAGTGCCAATACCTGTAACTCCACACTGCAGTCCTACCTCCGCATATGCATGGGTATGCAAGATTGCAATTTGGAAGTTCAGGAAGTAAATGTCAAGTTGTAAATTAAAAAAAAAAAAAAAAAAAAAAAAAACCCAAAACCAAAGCAGGTAGATTAAGAGTGCTCAGACTTGATTTCTAAAGCACAAGATTTTAAAATAATCAAGTGTTAGATTTTGTGATATGTGCAATTTGAAAGAGAAGTAAAACACTTCCTTTATTAAAAAACACCCAGGTGTAAGAATTTGATGTAGGTATTTGTTTGGAAAAGTGAACGATACTTTGTTTTTAAAAGAGGAAAAATAAAAACAATGTAACTGTACTGTGAAGAGCGTTTTGTTTTGGGTTTTTGTTGTTTTGTTGTGTTTTGTTTTTTGGGTGGTTTTTTTGCGAATGAGTCAGGGTTTCCTGGACAAAATAATTAATTGAAGGACCTGTTGAAAACCATACAACTTTCACGCTACCATTTTGTATATTTACAATGCTGCCTGGAGACCCAAGATGCGTTGCAGGCACTCTGCAGAATGTGTAGCTGTTTCCTGAAGTGTACATTTAACTGGGTGTCTGATAATGACCTTAATTACAGCCACGTTATTTATATTGGTTTACATTCACCGAATTGTTAGGATTGGAAGAGACCTCTGGAGATCACCTAGTCCAATTCTCCTGCTAAGGCGTCACTCTAGGGTCACCTAGAGCAAATTACACAGGAAGGTGTCCGGGTGGATTTGGACTGTCTCCAGAGGGAGACTCCACACCCTCCCTGGGCAGCCTGTTCCAGCGCTCTGACACTCTCTATGCAAAGAGCTTCTTCATGTTGAGGTGGAACCCCTTGCGTTTCAGCTTAAGGCCGTTTCTCCTTGTCCTGTCACTGGGCACCCCTGAAAAGTCTGGCACCATCCTCTTGGCACCCACCTCTGAGATATTTGTATCTGCTAAAGAGCTCTCCTCTTCTATAGACGAAACACGCCAGGGTCCCGCAGGGCCCTCCCTCCTCACAAGAGAGAGGCTCCAGACCCCTCACCATCTTCGTGGCTCTATACTGGCCCCTCTCCAGTAGCTCCTCTTATCCTGAGGAGCCCGGAGTTCGCCACAGCAGTTCTCTGCCAGGCCAAACGCTGCGGCTCCCCATGGCCCCGGTGGGCCGTGCGCGCCGTGCCGGGCTCGGCCAAGGCCNCCCGCCGAGAGCCCGGGCTGGGCGAGAGCCGGCCGAGAGGCAGCGCGGGCTTGGGGCGGCGGCTGAGGCGGGGGACCGTGGCCTGCTGCTGTGCCTTGGGAAAGGGGGATTTCGGAGATAAGCGAGGGAAGAGGGGAGTCACAAACTCACAAGCCTCAGTTAGTACGTGGTTTTAAGGCGGCAGTATCGGCCATCACTACAGAGATTAGCTTGGCATCTGTTGCTGTGCAATTCCGATTTCATCTATTTAAAATACAAATAAATGTCTGCAAATAAAGGCAAAGTGTTGCTGTTTTGCTTTTTCCTGGCGGTCTAAATTTTGTAAATACTATGTGTCCAACTGCCATGTTTGGGCGGGGGGGGAGAAATACATCTTTTGTTACAATCATTACTAGCACAGGTGTGGTTACTTTTTCCCTTCAGAGATTCTGTTTCTTGTTCCTGGCATGTTGATGATGACTCTTCAAGGTGGCCACTGGTCACTTGGCATTTCGAATATTTTAAGTATTATGACTTTCTTTAGTCTAAATACCTGTAGAAAATTGTTCAATAAGCAGGAAGAAGAACCCTGCAGATAAGCTTCTTGGAGGAAGTTCCCCTTAAGAAACCTCCCATGGCAGAAGATATTCTGATTTACCTACAGAAATTTCAAGTGCACCTCAAAGAAAACAAGGTCCCTGATATGCGCTCTCCAGATAAGCCACTGTGCTGATGTCCATGTTTTCATCAAATCGGCAGAGATTAGTCGACAGAAGTCAGGGAAGAAGCTGCTCTGCTTGTGCTCACATGGATCAGTAGCTTTAAAGTCCAAACTGGTTTTAGGTATGACTTTGAAACAGCAGCAGCCACTGGTCTTATAAATGTATTTCTGCCTTCAACATGAGTGACTGAGATCATGTACCCAAGTGCTGTGGTGATTAGCTGCCATAATTGTGAAAAAGGTGATTAGCTGCCATAATTATGAAAAATGCAATGAAGTTTCTGCCCCAAAAAACCCCCAATTAACTGGAAGCCAGCTATTTTTGCCTGCACACTGGTAGCTGTTAATTGGCTTGAATGAGGCTGTTGTAGTGGGAACTTAGGGATGTGATCTTCTGAACCAGAGCAGGTCATGCAGATGTTCATCTCTGGCAGACATTGGGGAGCTACTGCTGTGGCTCAAGTTTGCAGGTCACCTCCAATGGGGCTTAGAGCTAGCTACCACTTGGTATAGACCAGATTGAAATGAATGCCTGTCAGTGGGCAGAAACAGATGGAACATCTGAGGATGTCTAAATGGAGGTGCATGTTGATGTTTGAGATGCATGCCCATGCTCCCTGGTGTTGCTGGCTCTTAGGCTGCTGCTGGGTGTTCTGTGGCTGTGGCATTTTCTTATATATAGCTGCCTCAGTTGTTGCCTTTTACTGCTGGGACCAGAGTTTCCTGTGGTCCAGAGTAAAGTACCCAACACTAAAGCTCTGTGACTGAGGTGGCTGCCTGTAAGATTTTTTGGGAGATGTTTGTTTGTTCTTTTAACTTTTAAAGTGTAGCCTTTTACATGAAAGGCTGCTTTTATCCACAACCTGATACGCTTTAGAGTAACAGAGATGCCAAAACTAGAGTCCTCCTGTATTTGTAGAAAGAAGGCTGTTGATCTTTTACTGTTTGTAAAAGATTGATCTCTGAAACCTTTCTAATCCAAAAGACATCTTGGAATATGTTTAATGTTTAGAGAAGCATTAAACGTTGTTTATATACTACTGTTTTGGATATCTTTATGTGGTTTCAGTAAGACTCTGATGTGAGTGGAAAAGTAAGAGTTAGTGACAACAGAAAGTTGTTCAGTGTGTCAATCCTTTAAAAGCCTTAAAAAGCAGCTCTCAGGTTTTTCCAAACTGAATAATACGTGTTTTCGCATCACATGGTGTAACTCAATGCAAAATTACTGGAAAGAAACCCCAAATATATATAATCCAAATTGCCCTTTAGTTTTGGCAAGATGTACCTCATTTTCTTCAGTGAATTTTAGGAGGCTGTATTATTTTCTGGTCACAGACTTGCTTCCAGACAGGAAGTTGCTAATGCACAATAGAAAGTGTGAGGATTTAAGAGCATTAGACAGCAATTTTCAATGCAGTAACTTCTTATGCCTTTGAATTGAATTTCACCATAAAAGCTCATAAGCAGTGTGCCATGGGGCAGAGAGCAAGATCAGGAAGATAATGTCCTGACATGAAACCCATTGTTTGCTCCTGAAAATGCAGCAAAATACCCGGGAAAAAAAAATTACAGAACACTGGGGCGTTCCAACTTCTTTGACTTGGCTGACCCAAGATAATGCAGGAAAGTAGTAGAAGCAGGGCAAACAAGCAAGATAGGAAGAGAGAAGGGAGAGGAATTAGATTTGCAGTGAACAAGTCACTTTAAAATTCTATGAATATTCACTTAAGTTTGGTTCACTTCTAGGCAAAAGCAACGACCATCAAAGAAGCTCTAGCCAGATGGGTAAGTACCAGAACAGTGTCTAGCAGCATGGAGTTTGACTGTATTCAGCTAATTTTCTTTTTCAAACATTTTAAGAAATATGTTTGCTTTAAACATCTGCTTTAAGAAGTTTCACAAAGTAAAATGATGATTACTGTTGTTGTAATTACTTTCTGTATGTTTCTGTTAAATAGATACAACTGGTAAGGATCAGTCTGTTTTGCCTTCCTGCCTTGTTCTGCTGAATCTGCATTGGCCTGAAGCCACAAAGAGATTCAAAGTTGGGGATGTATTGTGTTTTAATTATGCTCAGTTCACTTTACCCAAGTGCAGTCCTCCCCACAGAATAAACAAGTATGAAATTCTTGCTGTACTGAGTTCAGCAAAACTTCTACATGTCTTTTGATATATGGTCCCTCATATTGTGAAAGCTTAACTCAGAATGAGTTTCTTGGGTGTTTTTTCTTCTTAAAGTACTCTGTTAATACAGAAACTCCTTTGTCTGCTGGTGGCTGACCTGGTCTTCCAGAAAACTGTGTTTTGGCAAGGATGTGGATGTAATTTCAAATGATGATGTAGGATGCTCTAGGGTCAGGTTCACTGTCCAGTAAAACCAGTGAGAATCTTTCCCTAGTCTCTAAATTTTAGATGTGCTGTTGGGTGTACACACACTTCCCTGCTAATTCTGGCCAGCTGCTAGAGCAAGGATTTATAAATGTTTTGGATGTGGTAGCGTGGGCAGGTACACTTGAAAGCCAGAAGCTCAAGGTACTAGCCTGTAACAGAGGATTACTTCCATTTTGAGCTTTATCATTATTTAGTACCTTCAATATTTCAGGGGTTTTCCAGTTGTGTTAGTATATCCCACAGACTTCACTCCTGCTCTCCTAGTAAAAACTAGAATGCAACAACTTACAGACACTAGCATTAGCAGAGGTATGAACTGTGTATTCAAAGAGTTTGATTTTCCTCCCTCACTCTTTCTGCCTTCCAGAACTTCAGCTCCATGTTTCCTATTACAGATTTGTTTTTCATTTTCTCCTCTGTCACATCTCTTAGACAGATTTAGCCTGTGTCCATGAGTCTCCATTAATGTTAGGCATAAAGTGCTGAATTTGCTTTTCTGTTCACCTTATTGGGGATGAGTCTAAATCTTCCTTTTACTCTTCCTAAGCTGGGTCCATGTACAACTGTACATGGGACTTGTACAATTGCATTTGGTGTTGTGTTGCATTCCGAATATTTTTCTTCCCTTTGGCATAAGGGTTTACCTATGCCCTACAGTCAGAGTGACATTAGTTAAATCAAAGCAACTTGAAATCAAAGCAGCTTCAACTTGGCAAACATATAACCTGTTCTTAAAACAACATGTCTGTTCTACCTATACTTTCTCTGTGGTATATGGTGGTGCAGCTGCTTACAGAAGTGCTTGGCAATCAGGAGGAATTTTCTTCATGCATGTGCTCACTGCTGGCCCAGTCTGTGTTGGAAGCTCTCTCCCTTTCATGTTTTTAAGGAAAAGTGTATTTTTATTTGTTGGTATAAGCTGATAGATTACAAAGTGAGTGTAAATACAAATAGAGTACTGTTCTTAGAAAAGAAAATGGAAGTTTCACATTGGTATAGTTATTTTGTTTGAATATGTATCACCATATTCCAGCAAAACATCTGAAGTGCTTATTTGCTAAATCACTAATTTTGAGGAAAAATACTGTCACACTGAATTTGGACAGAAACTGGAATATACATAAGAGTACAAGATGACATGATTTTTTTTTTAAATTAAGTTTTCTGAAGTATTTTAAGTGCATAAGAGGAAAAAACAATGTTGTCAAAACTTGATGTTCTTCTGAGGGATACTAAAAGACTTATGGGATATGATTAATTTAATTACAAAGTAGCCAAAATAAACTGGGGCACATTCAGCTATCTCTCTTTTCAGTAGATGCATGAAATGGAGGAGAAAACAAGAGTCCTTGTTTTGAAAGCGCCAAGATTTCTCCTTTGTTAATGGACCTCCAGTCCTTGCACTGAACACTGAGTGAACTGACAAAATGCTCCCTTTGTGCTGTCAGGGAGGCAGCTGTCAAAACTGCTGCTACTCTCTAAATAGATACTTGTTCCTAGTGTTTAGTCAATAATTGCCATCACTTCAGAATTTTAAAAGCTTTAATAGACCACATTTTTAATAAACCTAAATGCCAAAGTTACGTCCATTTTTCCAAGGCTCTTAATTGTCAGCCTAGGTTGTAAATAGGAAATCTGTCTTTTGCTGTATTCTCTAGAGTGACATCTTCCCCCACTCTTTCTTAATGGATAATCAGAATGGGGTTTTTTAAAAAGATTCTTAACACTGTGAATCTGTTGAGATTCTCCCCCAACACACACTCCCCTGTGTTCAGTTTGTGTTGTCAGCCAGGTATGAGTTCTGAGATTTCTGGGTGAAGTGGGAAGGAGACTCTTCTGTCAGAACTTTTAAATCTGCTTCTGCTATAGCTTGGCTCTTGCTGAGGTTTCTGTATGTCAGTCTCCATGGAAATACCTTAATTCAGAATTTTAGCCTTCCATCTATTCTCCATTCTTTATGGCAGACAACTCCTTCATTAAATTGCTCAAGTGTTACACAACTTTTAAAAACCAGCAAATGTAATGTAAGTTATTTTGATATCTTGAAAATAAGCTAGCCTTACCTTTTTTATGCTATGTCAGCAGGAATCTTGATAACAGTACTCAAAATGCTTTCTCTTTCCAGTAGTATATTGGAATTACCTTTATAGTAGTCACTTTTAGAGTAATTCTTTTAGTATAGTAGGTTTTTGTAATTGCATGTAGCAGCGAGTCTTTTCCTCACCTTCTCTTTTCTTTAGGAAGAGAAAAGTGGCCAGAAGGCTTCAGAGGCAAAGGAAGTGAAACTGTATGGGCAGGTTCCTCCTGTGGAAAAGATGGATGGTGCTCTCTCTGCTCTTGTTAACTGCGAGTAAGTTCAATGAAAAACATGTTGGAAACAAAATATTCTCTCTTCATTTCAGTTTTTCTTCTGTCCTGTGCAAATATGTATTTAATGTGTTTAAGTGTGGCCTTCAAAGCAGCAGCTTTCTCTTCTTTTTTTCTTATCTGGGCTTCTCTTTCTACACAATTGCCCTTTTAAATTCAAATACCCCTGTAACTTAACTCAAAATGTGTTAGGATAGATTCTGTATTGATATCTGTACCCAGAAAAATCATATACTGTTTATCAGGATATAATTACAGATCTGTGTTGGAGTCTATCAGCTAAATGGCAAATTTATGATCCACTCCAAAATTCATGAAAAAAAGAGGCAATTTGAGCAGGACTTTCAGAAAGAGATTATAGGAATTTCAGGAATAGACATCTATGCATTTGATAAGGCTAGGCATCAAAAGGTAATCCAGTATGCCATGAGTAAGTAACTCATGGTACTCTCCCAGAAGCTAAATAAAGTTGAAGAAATCTTAATGGTTTGAGGATATTCTGAGTCTGTTTGCATATCCAGTTAGTTTACCATCTAATGAGACAAGAATATATAATTATTTCTAATGCAGTGGGGTTGGGACATGGAACTCTTCCAGTGTAGTGATCCCTTATATACTGTGCATTGATTATTCTTGCTTTTAAAGGAAACTCTCACTGTCTACAAACTGCATTGACCGAATTGCCAACTTGAACAACCTAAGTAAGTGCCAAGCCAGCTGTCCATTGTGTTTGTTTTCTAGTTGCCTGATTAGGATATATGCCATCATTTGTTACATGTATCCAGCTTTATTTATACCTATTATTATCCTTTTTTATTTCCTCCTTGTAGAACAGTATGAGTGACCTTTAAAATGACCAGTCTTACTGGACAACGCATGCTGAGCAGCAGTGGTATACTGCAGCAGGTATCCCTGCACTAGCCTTGACAGTTGTCTCACAGTGCAACAATCAAAAAATTCCATTCAGTCAGCACTTCAGTACTCTCCCATGGGCCTTGCTGTGCTATTCAACACCTAATCAGTTCTAGAGTGATGTCATGACCATTTTCCCTGCTCCTGATGGAGACAGTCTGCAGTTCAACAACTCTGCAAATGCATTATTGGTTGCAGTGAGGTTGGGGTGTTGTAGACCTGGATGGAAAAATGTCATTCCACTTTGCAGAGGATTGGATATACTTGGCTTCATTTGGGTCATACTTTATAAATGGATGCCACCTGTCTAGAAGTTGAGTTTCTCTTTCTTGGACAGCTGTCTTTGAAACTCTTGGATTACTGACTTTGGAACAGAAGTATTAATGGTCTGTCTGCAAGGCTTTGACTGTAGCATGAGGCTGGCAAAGAGCTGCAGGTTTTGAAGTGGAGCTTCCAGGCTTTTCTGTTCCTACTAAAATGCCAGCTGGATAGATGAAGAACCTGGAATCTCATCCTTTCCAGCTGCACATCAAGAAATCTGTCAAAGAGCTTGATGAACTTACTTCTTTTCATAATAAGCTCAGACTTCAAAAGATTTGGAAATGCTAGTCAGGGAGAAATATTCCAGTAGTCTTTCCAAATAACTGTTCTGTAATATTTCAATTGAGTAACTATAATGAGAAGAAATAATTAGGCAGTTGTACATAGAAGTGAAACCAATGACATTTTTTTAGTGGGATAAAACATTAAAAGCCTTTAAAACATCTTAAATATTTATATTAATGTACATTCAAAACATCCAGTCTATGCCAAGTATTTGATGCTAAAGCCAGACAAACTAGAACTAAGTTGAATGTCTCTCATCAAGCATCTGTAAGGCAGCTTTATATGCTGCCTCTAGTATAGAAACCAAATCTGCTGCTGTAAAATAAGATCAGAACTACTTTTGCCTGGAGAAGAATGGATATGAGTTGTGTAAGATCAAAAGAAGCAAGTCAGCAGTTAGAGTTCAGGTGCAAGGTGAAATAATAATTTTTGTTCAGTATTTATCAAAACTGAATTTCAACTAGGTAACCTACACACAAGCAGCTTTGTATTCATGAGTGTATTTCTGAGCTTTCTCCTGCATCAATTCCTGCTGATCTGTTTAGGTCAGGAGGTTTTGTTTCTGTTAGATCATTCTTTCTTAAGGCAGCCTGTTCAGAGTGCAGTTTGTAAGCAGAATATGGCATTTTACCTGACTTACAGCATCTTCTTATTTAAAAAAACAAAACCAAACCTGTTTATTAACAAGATTTTTAAAAAATTTATTACAGAAAATTTGAGGATTCTGTCTTTGGGAAGAAATAACATAAAGAACTTGAATGGATTGGTATGTGCTTTTTAGTATCAATTCTTCACTAACAGAATATGAGGTGATTCCCCTGTGTTCATACAAATCTTTGCTGAATTCAATAAAATTAATTGAATAAAAGGTTAGGCACTAACCTTTTATATTCTCCTTTTGCTATCATCTGTTCTCCCTCTTACACATTGCTTCTGATTTTTCAGAAAATAATTCACTTTTTTTTGGTTCGAATTCTCTTAATGTTTGGAAATTTTGCTACCTTAATTTACTACACAGAAGAATTTTAGAAAGAGAGATTTTGTCTTTAATAAAGATGATCAGGAAGAACTTCTATTTGAAAACTGCTATCTGTAAAACCATTTAAATTCCACCGGCTTTATATGAACATAATTCCTACAGACTTTTTGCAGGCAGAATTTTCTACCTTAAGATACTTGGGCTGTGCTTCTTTAATACAAGTATTGGCAGTCCTGTAAACACACACTTCCTGAGAGTCAATCCCTTTTATGTTAACTGGCACCTGGAGCAGTATGGCTTTAGAGTTGATAGTGGCAGGACTGAGTCTACCTGGTAGGGGAAAATTAGTTGAGAAAAAAATTGGATCAATTTTGTTACATTTGAATTCAGGGCAGAAGAATACTTTTCCCAATCAGTATTTTTTAAATGAATATATAAATTATTTTCTTTCTCAAGAGATACTCTTTCTCCTCAAAGCTGTTCTCACCTTCAGAGATGCCATATTTCTTAAGTGTGCTATGCACAGTTAGTGTGTAATGACTCATTTTAAAAAAACCTCTCTTTTGAGAGAATTATGAATGTGATTTCTGGCCAGCAGATACAAACATACCAGAATGAATAATGCTCTCACAGTCTGTAAGGTCCCTTCCAAAGCAGTTGTTGAATTGCATTCTCTTCACATATGCTTGCATTGCACAAGTAGGCAGATTTGTCTCCTCTGCCCCATGCTTTAAGAACTACTCCAGCCATCTATGTCTTGTTTTATTCTAATATAGCAATTTCTGTCCTCCTTACATATATATGCATATATAACTTTGCCTCTTAATTCTCATGAGCATTTGCCATGCCTAATAATTAGGGACCTGCTTAAAAGTAAGGAAGGGCCAATATACCTCAGTATTTTCTCACATGAGGTGACCTGTAGAAAGAGTATGAATAATAAGGAAGATGAACTTCTGCTTATCTGAGTAGTCCTGTCATTTTCCAGGAGGCAGTTGCTGAAACTTTAGAGGAGCTGTGGATCTCATACAACTTAATTGAGAAACTGAGAGGTATCCGTGTAATGAAGAAACTGAAGGTTCTTTATATGTCAAATAATTTGGTGAAAGACTGGGGTAAGCCATGATCTCCACTCCTTAGAGACTTCTGTAGCATGGTGAATGCATGAATTAAGTCACCAAGTGAAAATAGTGCTGTATCTCATGGAGCTTTGATTCTAACTCACAAGCCTGCAGACATGTGCAAAATCCCTAAACATCCACTCATTCAAGACAGTAAAAATAGTTAGAATATGGAATTTAACTTCTAAGTCCAATTAAGTTCATGCTTTGAATCATCTTTCTCCAACCTCTTTTGAAACACATCCCTGTTCTTTAACCTGACATTAGTCAGAGCCCAAGCAGTCCCTCTGTTGTATCCCATGCTTTTTATGTTTGCACTGAGTGTGAAAGGAATGTGTGGTGCAGATGTACTTTCCATGTTCCACAATTTGGTTGGTGTTTTCACCTTTGTGGTTGCAGCAGAGTTTGTGAGACTGGCAGAGCTGCCAGTGCTGGAGGAGCTGGTGTTTGTAGGCAATCCACTACAAGAGAAATTTGCCACTGACCAGCACAGTTGGATTGAAGAAGCAACCAAACGGGTACCCAAGCTGAAAAAGCTGGATGGTGAGTTTGGGGCATGAGGCAATTGGCGTGAGTTAAAAGCTTAATATAAAGACAACCACAGGGAAATGAAACATAACTTCAGAGATTCATTTGTATGCCCATGAAATTAATTTTCTTCCCTCCTCTTTAGAGTTATTCAGAAGTAGTTGTTGACATCCTGGCCATGGTGTTTGATGGATTTTGGAGTGTTAAATCCAAGTGGTCTTGCAACCTACATTTGGGCATTATTCTGTAGTCACCCAAGTAGTTTTATCAAATACCTATTAGGGAATGGAAAGATTTACCATTAAATAAGTTAACAAGGGTTTCATTTGCCAGGTTGAATTACAGCAACAAAAGAGGTGACATGAGAAAATGGACATAGACAGGGATATGCTCTGGTTCACTTTTGATGCAAGGGCAAATTTTCAAAACTGCATGCAAATTTCCTAAATGCCTGAATATCCCTTACTGCAGTAAGCCTCAATTTGTGAGCTGTCCTCTCCTGTTTAAGGCACTGGTATGAAAAGATATTTAACTGTTTAGTGACTAAAAATTAGATAATTCTGAAATCTGTTTTTAAATATGTTAATTCCTGTCAATGGAGATGTTAGCTGTTCACTATTATCCCATTTACTAAAGCAATGAAAGGGAGAGCAGGAGTGGTAACACTGCCATAGAGTCAGAATAGCAGCAGGGAAGGGAAGAGTGGAGGCATGTCAACAAGAGGAGACAGCTCCACTATGGGGAGCGGTGCATGGGAAAACTGTTACCAGATTCTACCTAAAGCCAGATCAACTGCAGTAAAAAAAAATATTAGAAAGTGGAAGCCTGATAAGAGAATTGCACTGCTGGGAAGGATGGCCTGCAGTGATCCATTTGCTGTTGTAGGAAAAGGTTTGAGTGTAAAACAAAAAAAGGAACAGGGCACATATTTGTGGGCGAAAAGTGCCTTTAGTAGTATAAGGTTAGACTTACTAACCACACTAAAACTTGGGCATATATGTTCTGGAAAAGGCAGCACAAAGTAGGGGCCCCACAAGAGAAGGGTGATGTGCTGATTGGTTGTTAGCAGTTAAACTGACTTGGTGCATCTCCCAAAGACCAAGTGAGGCTAATCTTTGCAGACCATCCTTTGTACCTTTTTATTCCCTGTTACCCAAGAAGTTGGAAAAACATCCAACCGAGGAGCTCATCAGTTGAAGGCTTTTCTAGTTAAGACCAGTTGAGGTATGCAGATGTTGGTTAGAAACAGGCAGGAAATCCTCTTTCCAACAGGATAGATAAGCTTTCAGGCAGATCATAATTAACTATGTCT
>VWYP01031403.1:581104-698547 GCA_013400435.1 Pycnonotus jocosus
TTTTTTTTTTTTTTTTCCCTCCTAGGTACCTTAGTTGTTAAAGGAGAAGAGGAAGAAGGAGCAGAAGGAGCAGAAGGAGCAGAAGGAGCAGGAGCAGAAGGAGCAGAAGGAGGAAACTGATGACACTTTTTTTGTTGGGTATTAAATTATTAAAGTAACTCCAGATAGCTTGGCACATAAACTTTTATAAAAATATTTGAAGAAAATCTTTGGGCAGTTTTTAAAAGACCAGCTCATCTCTCACCCAAAGAGTTAGTTACCAAAAATTGCTCACACTGGTTTTGTCAAGCTTATGACACCTTCTGTAGAGACTAGTGGAGCTGAGTTTACCTGCTGTTTGGCTAGCAAGAGATCTTTATTTAAATTAATACATAGCTATTTTTAATTCCTGATTAGTGGTGCTTGTTGTTCACTCTGGGGTTATAAAAAAACAATTTTAGCTTATTTGGTGCTGCTGGCCAACATTGAATTGGAAACTCAGAGGCCAAAAGAACAATTGTTGAGGTTTAGAGACACCTGACAAACTTTATTGTGTTTAATTTTGTCATGGGACTTTATCAATACTTTTAATATGTGAGTTTGCCTTTTCATTCCTTGAAGTGTTATGCCAAACAGGCCCAGTAGTTGCAGACATACGCACAAAAAGGTATTGGTCTGATTGATGAGCGCTTGTTCTTGGCCTTAAGTCTTGAAATGGGCTTCTCACATTGGAACTCTACTGCATTGCTTAGAAGGTCATGCATAACTTATATATTTATTTATTTTTAAGAGGCAGTGGGAATTCTTTGCATGGTTTCAGTAGGACTAAAATTCCTGCTAACTTTGGGTTTTGTCTCCTACTAAGAAATTACTTTAGATTGGAATATGTGACCTATTAGCCTACAGCTGGTTTCTGGCTTTGGATTGGGTCTCAGCCCTCAAATCTCCCTGTAACTAGGTAGGCTGATAGGAACAGAGAAACTTACAGCAAACAGAAGACCTGGGCTTGAGGACAGAAAGTTTTAATTTTGGGGATACTCATTTTTTGTGAAAACACAGGTATAAGCAGTGAGAGAAGGTATATGTAGTTAGAGGGGACAGTGAGATGAGATGAGATGAGATGAGATGAGATGAGAGATGAGATGAGAGATGAGATGATGAGATGAGATGAGATGAGATGAGATGAGATGAGATGAGATGAGATGCGATGAGATGATGAGATGAGAGGAAGTGGGCATTAGTAAAAAAAGTATTGAAAAGGTACTGAATGTGCTATATTGCAGGGTAACCAGTTTTAGTAAACCCCCTTTATGTGGCTATTTCTAGTGAAAAACATTAAATAATGATGAAGACATGCCTGATTGCACTGTGGGATGCCAATAGTGTGGTTTTTCTTCTTCGCTTTGAAGAATAGATGGAATCATCTGAGTGGATTTTTCTGCGGTTCCTTTTTGGTTTTTTACCAAGCTTTTCTTCTAATCTTCTAATTTGTGCTACCATCTTTTTTTTTTTTAATTGAAGTGGCAACAAGTGTATGTGTTGGTTCCAGCCTAGGCATAGAAGGGATGGGGGCAGAATGCCACTCTTAGTTATTTTGTTCCTGAAGGTGTGGCAGGAGTTGAAATTTTGGAAGTTCAGAGATGAAATGGTAGAATTGGCCTAGGCGTCAGTGGTACTGATCTCAAGCTCCAGGTATAATTGCAGTAGGTGATTCTCTCTAATCAGTTTCTAAGTGAACACTGTGAAGTAAATGATTACAAGACAATCACAGTTTCAATATATTGCTGCTTAATCTGTGATTATTAGAGGAATTCTAAAGCATTCCAATTTAAGTTGGCATTTGCTGAAAAGGTTTGAGTTTGATTTGGATCTGTTACTAAAAGTAAGGTCAAGAGCACAATGGCAAAAACGCTGGACATTCTTTACCCAGCACAAACTATTTCCAGGCAGCTGTTCTCTTTACCAGAAACTACTTTCTTAGTTAGCTAGTTCACTGGATTTATACAACCTAATTTTCGTTTATTTCTTTAGAAGTTTTCTCCTAGCTTTATCATGAGTAAAGGCAGCACTGACCAAGAAACACTATGGAGGAGTGTCTACAGTCAGCAGTCATTTCACACATCTTTTGAAGCCGAGCCACTCTGTTCACTTGCAGCCAACCCCTTTTGGCAAGGTGGGCGTGCCTGGGCAGCACAGAGCCTGTGGCACACTTAGGCCCTGCTGGCCCCATCTGCTGGGGGCCCCACAGGGCATTGGCTGTGCCCTTCATGACTGTAGTTAAAGTGTGGCTCATGTCAGCCAGAGCTTGACTGATTCAAAACTTGCCTTCTGAATGTTCCCAACAAGCAGAAATGCCAAATTCATCTCTGTGTATGGAGATATTTCCAGAATAGACCACATGGTGCTCTTCTCCTAGTGCTTGGCCACAAAGAAAAGTGGTTGAAGCTGTGGACCTGGTCTCTCCCAGCCCAGCTGCAAGAGTGATGGGTATGGCCGGGTTAGCTCCACACAACTGTGACAGGAGGAAAAGGGAGTGATGAGCACAGTCCAATGCCAAGTAATCCTGCTGGTTGATTCTTTAAATATGGCCTAAGTCTGTACATTTCTGAAGGCTATGTTAGATACAGCAAATACTCTACACTTTGGCTATATTGGGGCATTCTGAGAGCAGAATAGAGACTCAGTGTTCTGATTATGTTGAAACACAGATCCATTGACAAGCTGTGAGGGATAAGAGCAGTTCCTGGCTCTTGTAAGTGATCAGTAGAGGCTACACCAACAGCAATCAGTCCAAAACTATTGTAGGTGGTGGTAGAGCTGGGTGGATTGTGTGGCCCAGTGGCATTGGTGCTTTCCACAGATGAAGTGGCACAAATTCTCTAGCTCTCTTTGGGAGCTGCATTATAAATACCAGCAAAAAAGGGAAAAAATCATTATTGAAGAAAGGGAGCATCCAGTCTTAGCATATAATTTAAAACCCTTCTGATAAAAACTATGTGTCAGTCTCATTGAAACAATACAGTAAGAAAAGAATTGACTGTGGCTTTTGTTTGTCAGGAGATGCTTTGATTCAAAGCTGGTAGCTTCATTTTACCTTGCTTTGCCTAATGAGTCATGATGACTCTCAACAAAACAAGCCCCCAAACTTCTTCTCCTCCAAAGTAAAGTTTCCCTAAATTTTTAAATTTGCACTTTAAAATTAGGCCCTGGATGTGGTGGAAGACATAGAGAGGTGGTAGAATTAAAACAGCTGGTTTGCATATTGATGGTGCTACACAATGTTATGTATAAGGTGACAGTGACACCTTGACCTGTGCACCCACAGGGACATTGGAGTGGGATGCTGGAAGGCCTGGCTTTCACTTGTACTCTGCTGTTCCCCATCACACCACACCCAGTGAGGTAGTAAGCACACTATTATTCATGGATGAAAAGAGCACCCATGTAAAACATGCAAGCCATGTGGAATTCTGCTTTTCCCAGTGAAGTTACAGAGGACTAGCATCCACTTTATTCCTTAGAGAGATATCCTAAAATTGAATTAGTGGTAGGAACTAGCTAGGTTTTTTGCTTGCTTGTTGGCACACTCACCTGTCTTCAAAGAGCTGATTGATGTATACAGTGATTATTGAGAACTGATGGAAAAATGACAGAAGAGACCTGAGAACCAGCAGATAGCTCAGGTTACACTAGAAGTAGGCTCATCTAGAAAAACTTGCAAGCAAGAGAGCACTTTTAACATCCCCTTTGGCAATCTTTCATATACAGTAATTTTGTAGCATGAAAAACTGTTAAATTTGCTGTGTTTAAATTATTTAGGCCTATGTTTATAAATGTTATTCTGTGAAACTTGTTCAAAAATAATATAACCTTATTTTATAAAAATGTCTTTGGCTGATGTGTAAAGAAATTGTTCAGCTTGTGAAGAGTATTTGCAAACTAAATTTTCTCATTAAACTTTCCTAGCTGCTCAGGAAGCAATGTATTTATAGTATGAAAGCATGTAAATGCTGTTCCTTATTGCCTCTATATTTTAGAATAGAAAATAACTTAAGGTTTTAAAATGCTGATATATTGTGATTGTTGTCATCTGATACATAAATATTTTTCAATCTTTTAAGACATTGGTTGTCAGAATTTGTTCTTAGGTCTTAAGGGAAAAGTCTGCTACTGTTATATGTGGGAAAAAAATCCAGGTAAGTTAGAGAAATGGCTGGTCTTTCTTAAGTACAAAATTACTAATTCAGTTTGAATTTAAATTCTCTTAATATACAATCAGCTCCATTAAACCCAGACAGGGGAAGACTAACTGATTCATAAGCTTCTCTAATAGAAACTTCAGGCTTCAGTAGACCATGTCACTGAAATGTAATTTCAAAACTCTGATATAAAGAAAACTCTTCCTAGCCCACAGCCCACAGCAGTTGGTCTCAATCACGACAGGAGCAGCATCCTACTGTGATGATTGTAAAGCTATTTAGAAAACGCATAGGGAGTTACTGCAGAACTCCTCACAGCACCACTAACTCAAAGCTTACTCATCACTGAAATGCTTTATAAGGTTTCTTTCAGTAGCTGAAATAACTGCCAGAAACTTGGGCTTAGATCCAGCAGTTAAAAAAAGGTAGAACCCAAATTGCTCAAAATGTGTGGGGTTTTTGGTTGTCCTAGGTTTGTTCGCACAGCCTCAGATTTAGTGCAAAGTACTAAACTTCAGCACTTTTGCCAGCTGACTGAGAGGGAAGCAAATGCATGACTTAAGGCCCTAAAGTCCTGGTCTGTTATCTCCAGTGAAGGCTTTGGTGTTCCCTGTCTCTTCACACATCAAGCAAAACTCTTTTTTCTCCAAATGCCATTGCTGATCAACTGCCACAGGCACAGGACTAAACTAAAGCAAAACTTCTACACGGAGCTGAAAAAATCAAATGTTTTCACATCTGGGACACAATCTTTCTCCTGACAGCTTTGCCAAAAATATTGAAACGAAAAGGTCAGCATGAATTAACAGGTGTGCTGCCTTAGATCCTAAGTGCAATCTCACAGGAGACCAGTCAGGGACTGATACACATTTCTGCCATCTGCTTTAAGCAGCATTTGTAGCTTTTAAAGACACCATGCCCATAGGTGTGAGAACATCTGTGTAGCCTAGTTAATTAAAAGGTAAAATACCAAAACACAAGGAAGATGTTTTGAGGATAGATGGAAGCATATTTAAAATCCACAGCAAGAGATCCAACTGTTGCCAGAAGAAACAAAATCTGTGCTGTGTAACAAAACTTGTTAAACCCCCGCATTAGATTCAGGTAACAGATAAGTGCCTTTAAGACAGTATTTACTAAAAGTTTTTTCAAGCTTTGTCACTGAAAAGTGTGATAAAACCTGATTACAACCGAAGCCATCCCAGAATGCAGGGTCATCAGGTAATGAGTTACTCCATATTGTCTTTGCCTTGCCCATGGTCGTTTTAGTTGTTTCAGGTAGTGTCAGAATCCCACCGGCCTTATTTCCAGCAGAGCAGACCTATAACTATTCCCCAGGAATTCCTAGCACACCGTCAAGGTTGTTTCTCTCTGGGAGGCTGCTTGGTTTGGACTGGGACACACATCCCATCAACACTTCTGTAAAGCAGTGGAGCTGCAGATGTCTCTGGTCTCCTACAGCGGCACTTCCAGGTCTTGGATGTAAGACATAAAACACAGCGCAGGCTTGTGCCTCAGGAGAGGTGAGGAACAGCCTCAAGGGCTGCTGTGGAAAGCACAGGTGAGTACAAAGAGAGAGCGGAGCAGCCACAAGGACTCGAGACAACCTCTTGTCCTGTGCATCACAGCCTGCACAAGCCCCCGGCCACTCCCTCAAACCATCAAAAAACTCAGCTAAGAAAAGATTTTTTAAACCTCATTTAATAAAAGGGTTTTTAGATATATAGAGGATATTAAGTAAATAAGTTACATAGTACATTACAATCACATCTGCAAGATTTCCTTTAGTGTATTAATATTTTATAAAAAAGCACACAAAAAATAAATTCAGTCCAGTCTATGACAACTGTACAGCAACAGGTAAATATATTTATATATGTACATTTTAAACATGTAACAGTCTTTTAAAAGGTGCCCTAGGCAGCAAACACACAAATGGAAGTGTCTGCTCACTTGTTAAAATAAAAGTAATATACTTTATTATAAAGCATTTATACAGTAATTACAAAGGCTGACTGCTCCTGTACAGTACACCAAAGCTTTGACTACAAATTTAAAAACAGAACATAAAAAGAATGAACACAAAAGTTTATATCAAATCTGAACTACAAGGGGAAAAATACTTTTGGAGAAGCTGCAGGAAACTGTTTTGAAATACACAATTACAATTCTATAAAAATATATGTTGTCTTCTAATCTGGAGAAGTTAAGGAATTTTTCAGGGTCAGCTGTCAGTGGAATCTTAGTCTTGGAAAGAAAGATGCTTAGACAGCTTGGGATTCAAAGTTTGTGTCTTCCTAACATATGACACAGGAGAGAGGGAGGGAAAGTAAAGCAGCTGAACCCAAGTGATGAATTTACATAGAAACTCAGCCCCAGAAACCAAACATGACTTGTAGACTCGCTTCTCTGTCTCTTTAAAGCTTTATAAACTTCCAGACAAACATCAGAAGATAAAGCAGGGAGGAAGTTTGTGTGGGAAAATGTGTATTAGAATAAGTGGACTAAATGTGCCATTGTATGAAAGCAGACAAGACTCCTAAGGCTATAGTCCTTCCTACTCCCATTTCTTTAAAATACAATATGTATCTGTAGGAACCTTCTAGTCTGCTGCCTGAAAGAGAATTAAGTGTGTAACTGCTGAGAGTGAGAAAGATCACATTTGTGATTTAAGAAATGCTTTTTTGAAAAGTGTTGATTTTAATCTAAGCTTGTTGCAATGATAAAAATGACCAAAAGCCTCAGTTTGATAAATTAGAGAGTATTTTTAGTTAATTTGGACTTTGTCTACAATGGGTTTAACAGATGAGCAACTTGAATTTCTATCTTTGCCCTGCCTTTAAGCAGTTACATCCCTACCTGTTTCTAGCCAGCAAAATGCCATGGTCCTGCACTGTTGAGTGAAATTCTGTAGGCCTTCAATTTACAGAGCCAAGTTCTCTCTGATACCATCAGCTGTATCAGTAAAAGAACAAACATCAAATAAATTAAAATGCAGAGTGGTTCTTACAGCTAGACTGCAAAACACCTGCAGCTAAATCAGATATGCATCACAAGTGCATGCATCTATCTAGTAATTACATACACACAGAGCCTTACAAAACTCAGATGCTATCCCATGCAGCTCACAAACCTGAAAGACTGAATCTATCTGTAAAGGGCAGGCAGAAGTACAGGCAGAAGTACATGATCAGGGCAAACGTGACCTGCCACTGCATCTCCATGATGCCCAGTGCTGGCATCAAGACCCAAGTAGGCAATGATCTGAAATACAGCCATCTCACTATGGGCTATAGGACCACCTGAATGAAGCCTGATCTTGCACTGTAAAAGCCAAATCTATTAGTACACATTTACAGAACTGCATTCTATAAATATTTGTTCCCATATAGAAGAACTAAAGCAAAGAGACACCTTGTTCAAATTAATGACTTTCTACTGCCTGTTTCCTAAATTAGCAGCAAACCCTTGCACTAAATGAGGATCAATCAACAGACCTTTAAATGATGGAAAATAATGAGCATGGAGTTTCAAAACAGACATATCAACAGAACATTGACAAGAATTTTGTTTGTTTGGGTAGGTTTTTTTAAATCTTAAGTGGAATAGCAAACTTAAATTAACACTCTGCTGCAGTAAAAAGCCACTCAAATTATTTTTCCCCCACAAAGAGTAGGAACATAGCTCATTCCAGATTAGACCAATTCCATTTAAATGCTTTGTCCACAGAAATTGGGGGTTGGCTGCTTAAGTTTTGGTTTTGTTCTTTTTTTAAAAAACAATTCTCTGCCAACTTTTGCTAGTAGGCAAGCTCTAATTCAAATGCAGGATCAATTCCAAACTCCTGCTGTAAGCCAGTAGGTAGAAGGCTTGGTTTAATTGCTTATCTTTTAAGATGACACTTGGAGGAGCTGTTCTCCTTGCTACCATGCCAGAAGAGAAGTCTTCTGGTAGCTACTAGCAATTTGGAAGTATGTTCAGAAACATACACATTCCAACTCGATGCCATGTACTTGGCACATCTACCTGATTGTGGTCAGCCCTGCTAACCCACAGCTGTTACAGACAGCTGTTATACTCAGAAAAAGCCCTTTTCTGATCTTCTTCCAGTGACAGACTGTGTCTAGTTTTCCTTTTCTGTTCTACTTATACTGCAGGCAGGGTGGGAAAGAAACAACCAGTACTGGAATCAGCATGTACTGTACACAACATTTTTATGCAAGTAAAGAAAATCTCTGAATAGTTCTAATCAGCACCTCAACGGCTTGTCTTTGACAAGAGGAAAAGTTTTATCAGTTTCCTAAAACAGGGAGTCAGTGAAAGATCTGGCCTTCGGAAGACTGTAATAATGCTTGCAGTTGCTTTACCTACTGTTCCTCCTGACACAGGGTGCTAAAGCTTCTGTTCTCTCCAAGGGCCCTAAGATAATGGCAGACAAGCATTTTCTCCAATTTATAAAATTGAAAAGATAAAAATCAACACTGAAATCCTTAAGAGGAAGACTGATTTGCTTAAGCTTCTTTTTAAAGAAGCAGCTTTTAGTTCTTTGCAGTTTTTGAATGATTTTAACAGTTCATGATATGCCATGGGCTTCTTGGTTAGTCAACAAGTAGTTGACTAACCAATCATTCAGTACATCCATTCAATGCAGGAACATGGAACAGCCACCCAAATGCTGAAAGGAATCCCAGTTTTGACAGGAATGAAAAATACAATTTTGACAGAAAATTGAACACTTACAGGTGAAAATGTCAACTTTGCAAAGAGTGCAGTCCTTAATGATGTTCCTCTTGATTTTGTAAGAGTAGTAACTGTTTCTTTTCAGAAAAACAACTCTATGCAAAAGCATAGATATGTCAAAGCAAACATTATACAATACACAGCCTTCCAAACAAAAGAGTGAAGCCATCATGGTTGCATAAAACTACAGGGCAAGAAGAGACTGACAGATGACATGCTGCAGTTATACCCTCTTCCTACAGTTAACCAGGAATTTATCTAGCAGCTGGAAAGGTCAAAATTAAAAAAAAAAAACCAAACAACCTGCCAGTCAGGCACACTTTGTAGTTCACATAATACAACATCTCTTGGATCCCTGCTGGGGAAGGCAGGCGTGATCAGCTCCGTCAGTCCGGTCTGGTGTAACACAGTGCCAGCACCCCAGAAGCTGGGGATCAGTGCTGCTCCTAAGGACTGGATGGAGGGAGGGAGCTGGGCAGCCAGGCTGCAGGATGGCACCAGCTGGCCATGAACCACAAGTGATTCTCTGCATCCTTACAAATAATGACAAATGTGGGCTATAAACATGTACAGAACAATCCTGTGCAAACCAGCATCTGTCATCTGGGCCACTTCTTCCTAACTCAAATATTTTACCAGCAGCTTTTGGTGGCTAAACTTTTTGGGCTACTAGCTTGTGTCAGTTCTGAAGGAAGAGTCAGCTTTTCAGCAAAAACCGCAGCTCATAACAAGACAAGTCAGCAGGCAGCAGTGCCCAGCCCCTGGTGTGCAAATAGGTGACAAGCTTCTCCTGTACAACTGTCTGACAGCAACCGTCTGGGAAACCAGGGCCTCGCCATAAAAGCTTGAGGATGGCAATTTCAAGGAGTAAATGAGGGCTGCTACAAGACAGAAGGGGATATTGACAGGTAAAAACTATTCACAGAGGGATCACTACTGGAGATGAGAGTTCATTCCTCCCATTTCTGAGGTGCACACAATCCAGCACACAAGAAGATCTGGGTTCATTTTCACTAAATAAACTTGCTCCCACTTATGTAAATTCAAACCCAGGAGTTTTCATTTCAAATTGCACTTGTGAAGCCCAGACTCCTTTAAGTTCATCAAAGGCTGACTGTTTTGTTTTCCAAGATGAGACAACCTGCAAGGCCTGTGGCTACTCTAATCTCACGGGGTATTTTTATATCCATTGCTACATTCTTAATGCTGTAAGATAATTGACCTCAGGCTCCCATTTGAAAAATAAAACTTAAATCTCCAAAGGAAGAAGAGTGTCTTGCTCATCGCACTCTTCATTTTTGTGAAACAGAGGTAAAAAGTGCACACAATCTTTCCACAAAACTTGTTGTCTGCCTGAATTAACTGCTTAGAAAGAAAGCCAGGAAAGCATAAAAGGCAGAAGAATTTGCTGAGAAAGGAAACAACTAGAAATCACCAGTGTCACAGTAACTGGATACACTTAGCTCAGAGTACAGCTTCATTTTCTTGCTCCAGTCTGGAAATCTTTATATCCAAGAGTCCAACTACCACAATTCCTGACAAGAACAAAAAGAAAGGTCTGACTGACCTGAGAGAACTTACTTCCACTGCAGGTGACATTGTTCTATTATGTACCTCAGATATCATTACAAACAGAATAGAAATCTTTTTAGTCTTAAAAAAAAAAAAAAAAATCCAAGTTGAAACAAATCTTGTTATCCACCATTCAGTACTGGCAAGGTGAAGTGGAACATGTGGCATGAGGAAATGGCAGCACTGAAACCAAAACCTGATGGTTCAGGTAAGAAAAGTGCAAGCAAAAAACCAGTGAGACCACCAAGAGGGAGGTTGGGTCCAGCCTTGCTACTCCCTCCACTTCTGGTCTGCTGCTATATTTCTGCATCTTCGTCCGAGCTGGCGCTGCTGCTGCCGCTGCTGCTGCTCCCGCTGTCACTGCTCTCCTCCTGCTGGGCCTGGCTCCGGGCCGCCGCCGCCGCCGCCTCCTTCTCCTGCTGCTTCAGCGCCGCCGCCTTCTTCTCCTGCTCGGCGTGGCTCTTCATGTGAGCGCTGCGGCTCTTCACCTTGTAGAATACCCTGAGGAAGGCACACATGGACATTAGCACTGGCCTCTCCTATGGCCTCCTTCAACACTTCTCCAGAGGAGCCTCTGCTGCTCTGGCCTCAAGTTCGTGAGCTTCAGCTCCAAACTCCCGCTGGCACTGCGATGAAGCACCTACAGCAAACACCACCTGGCATGTGCCAGCCAGGGTGCAATGCTGGCAGGAGATCCTGAGCACTCTCAAACCACTCGCTTCATTTCTTACTGGGGCCATTTCTCATTCAGCTCTGAATTCAGGGGGGTTGTGCTGATATCTGAATTATGCACGTGCTGTTTAACACAACACAGCCCTGTGCTGCAACAATACAATAAGCACGGAGGCAAACGATGGCCCAGTGCCACTCCTGAGCCTTGTCCACAGTCAAAATGCTTGAGCTTTTTCCTTCTGACTCTACATTTTGGTGATCTGTTCCTCCACCCTCCACCATTAACTATTTGGATTTTGCATCAAGTGCCACAAGTGAAGCTCAGACACCATTAAGAATCCTTGTCTGCTTATCCTGTGGTTTTAAGAGTAAGCAACTTATGTAGGGAACTGAATTTTCTTGACAGTTATGATTCTATTGGCAACAAACCCACAAAAACTACTAAAACTGTGTGAGGAAATACAAATATATTTGACATCTACCAAAGACAGCTGCAAATTTAACCAGATGAACTATGTACCTTTGGCCTAATAGCTGCTGGTGTAACAATGGTAGTGTCTCACATTTCTACACTACTGTTCTTAAGTCTATACCATGTTCTTTATATGTGATCTAGCAAGTACACAGAAACTTCTTGTTACTAAAATGTAAGCATTACAGAGGGCCAACACAGCAGCTGCTTGAAAGTGCAGCTTAACACCAAACACTGTACACAGCTGAAATGCAGGTGATATCTCATGCCATTTGAAGAAAAACAAGCTTTAATCTGCAAGTATTAGTAGGGCAGTAATTCATTAAAATTACTGCCAATGCCTATTGCCTATATAGAAAGACACTAAGCTCATCTGAGAGAAGGCTTCCACAGGAGATGCCCTACTGTGATTCTGTGACTACTACTGGAAACAGAGTTGGTCTTACCTGCCACATTTTTTACATGGAAAGGTGTTTTCTGTGTTTTGTGTTTTAGTGGTAGCATCTGATTTTATCTTCTGTTTCCTCTTCTTCCTCTGCACTGGAGCAGTAATAGGCTTCCGAGGCTTCCTCCCAACTCTGCCCGTGACAGTTGCCTCGTGACTCCTCATATTGGTGTCGCTGGCCTTTGCAAAGAGAAGAGTTGAGGCAAAGTGACACTTAAACCCACCACCAGAAAGAAGAGAGTGGTTGAGCTTCTGTGCTTCACTCATTTCAGACAAAAGTTTTATTTAATGAGAAAATCTTCAGGCTATTTTAAGGACATTTCTCATAATGGCCCTCTGAGTGCACCAGCCACAAAGAATACATTGCATTTTTCCACCTTATACTCTCCCATCACAGCACACAGTCTGATTGATAGTAACACTGAGCTACCTCAGCCCAATCTCTTGCCCCAGAAATAGTTAGAGATGGAAACTTTTTGCATCTGGAATTGCCCATCTGTTTTCTAAATGATTTGCAGAGTGAAGGTGGCACAGAAAGCACAACATGCACAATGCAGCACTTACTATTACCCCGTCCTGTAGTGTCTGTTCATCTTTCAGAGTATCAGCACTCCTCTTTCTGCTATCCAACCCTTCCTCTGCCTCCTCTTCTTCCTCCTCTTCCTCCTCCTCCTCCACATGCCCCTGTTCCTCACTGAAGATGTCCCTTCTGAGAGGAAGAACACGTGCAAACCTATGGGAACTCTTCACCAGAAGATAAAGGAACTGTTAATTTTGATGTCTGTAAGTCAATGACATTAGGTGACACAGGACACAAATTTGTGAGTCTGGACTCCTGTAGAGAAGCCAGATTGTTTGTGCTTTTGATTTGACTAGTAAATGAGACAACACACAAGACAAACCACAGCCCAAAAGAGGTGAGAGAAATTCAGGAGATTACTTACCTTGATGTCAACTTCAGCTTCATCTTTCATAGATCTCTCATTAGCACCATCAATGTCCCCAAAGATCAAGGTCCCATTCCGACCAATTTTCACCTGTTTCTTGTATGTGTAGTAGAATTCAACACACTGAGCCACTGTTTTGGTTTTTATCTGTTGTTTAAAAAACATGAAAGTCCAATGGATTACCTGATTTTAAAAAGACTTGTAAATAATACTAGGCATGCAATAAATACACTTTGTATTTTCTTTCTTTAGTAGTCTCCACTCCACCACAGCTGCTGTTCAAGCCTCCTTTGCTGTGTCATATTCACCTGACTGCCTCATTCCACAGCCTATGCCCTTCTGCCACTGTTATTCACTGAGAACTAGAGAACAAACTCTCCAAAGAAAAGCTGGTTCATGTAAAGGTGACAGAATCTGGAACTTTGTAAGGTTAATGCACCTCTTAGCCTCTGAAATGTTCCAGCTGAGCTATCAGGTTTGACAGCAGCCTCTCAGTTTTATGGGGGAGCTTTACTTTGCAGCAGCACTTCAGAGAAGACCAGACCAGAATACCGATCCAAAAATGGAAGTGAAGGTTTGCAGCCCTTTCCTGTTTTGGCCACGTGCATTTTATAGACGTATGGTGGTAGACAATTATCAGCACAGACTTGTGACCAATGCATCAGTGATTTTTCTGAAAAGTTTGCAATGTATTCTTAGCTTCTGAGCTTTTGCAATTTAAATGCCTTTGGGAAATTCAGTAAATATGTTTGCAGCTCCTGGTTTTGCACTCTTCTTCAGTGATTTCCCCCTTGCTGACATGTCAGACCTCATCAAAATATGGGAGTGATTATTTTTACTATCATTGTCACAACACTGGAAAGAGAGATCTAAAGGATGCATCATTCTCATATCCTTCTTTGGTCCTCTCCATCAGTGGCAAGGATGTGTTCCTGTTTAGTTTTATCAGCAAGTCATATAAGCCAAACATTGCCAGCTCTCCATAAATGTGCTTTGCAGAGGAGATATCTGCAGCATGGACTAATGGAAGTAATGCAGTTTAAGTACCAGGGTTAAGTAAACAACAACAGCAAAACAAACATTATTGCTCTATCTTTCTGGTGAGATTTTATGCTGTGCTGGATGCTGACATTTTTCTGAAATCTTTCAAGTGTAGAATCTAATGCTTAAAATTGAGATTTCAGAAAAAATCAAGATTGAACTTCCTGTATTAAATGTTCAATAAACACATAAAAATGTATCACAAAAACAAACAAACAAATGTAACTTACAAGCTTTTGGACCAAGAAAAAGTCTTTCTTGTAGATTGCAATGCCTTTGTTGAATAGCTTTTTTTCAGCAACCTTCCATTTGTCTGATCCTGTAGGTAAAAATAAGTTGTAATGGAAGCCCATACAATTTCAAATGTTTACTCTTCTACATACCTTTTCTTCATGTTTGCCTTAAGTAAGACCAATACACACATGTGAGGGTGCAGCCTCTCCTCCAACCAACTACAGCAAAACTGAGACTGCTGTTAACTCCTCCCTTACTGATCCACCTCAGCTCTCCTCTCAGCACTTCCTTTGTGTTAGATCTAGTGCTCATCACCGTAGGTTAACTCAGCTCAGCTTGCAAAAACCACTCAATTAGATGAACTAAGATGTTGCCCAAGCAAGGTGAAGTGACACACTTTGTGGTGGCCCAGTCATAAGATTTTATAGTAGGGAAATGGTGGGGCAGGAGAACAGGATCTTCTCTTTCAGCAGGAATCTGTACTTTTACTACATCCAGATTTACTACATCTCCAGTATTCCTCAAATATCCCTTGCCTCTAATAATAAACACAGTTTTGAATCCCCTCCTTCCTTATAGATATTATTCAAGTAATATCTGCCAACAACTACAGTAGGAACATGTAAGAGTGAAGAAATATAATTTCTTTGCTTTATGGCACCAACTATTAGATGTCTCTCTACCACTTTATATCAGGTATTTCAGGTGACCTGGGTCATTCCAAATCACTGAAGTCAGTGCCACACAGCTGACAATTTTCTAATTAGGTGCAGGAGTACAGAGGCAGATTATGGCATTTAAATTTTGCAGAAACACTAACAGGTATCCATAGCTGGCTGAGGAAGCTTCAGCAAGCTTGAAAACTATTCCCCATAAAAGCCCTGGTTAACTCTACCCTGGAAACGCATGCCAGAGAGGCTATGATTCTAAGGTTACCACAGACTTTCTTGTATGTACTGGCTATTTTCTACATTCTCTGTGGCCTAGTGCAAGGGATTGCCTTCCCTTTTCCCGATAAAGAAAATTAGAATTCATACCTATCCCAATACACATGCCCATGTTCAGAAGGATGCAGTGTTTCTTATATTTTAAGTGTAATAATAAGCACAAGCAGAATTTCTGGCAAGCCATCATTTGAGTTACGAGAGAGGACTGCTCTTTTAATCTTCTTGTAACGTAACAGAGTACCCCAAAAAATCAGAAAAGGATAGAAAAATTCCTGTATGATAAGCAGGCAGCACAGAGTTGTTCTGGTTAACAAACCTGTGTAGTGATAATCTGCCAAAGGGTGGGTAGGCGGTCGCACTGGCTTCTTCAACAGCAGTTTGGTCAGAGCTCCCTTGGATAAACACAAATAAAATAATTAATTTAATGTTCGGGGTATTAAAAACAAAGATCAGGCAATTGTTAATTCCCTCTTTCTGTGTGGCAAGCTAACAGAAAAGAACCAGAGCACAGTTTACCACTTGGGACAACTTTAAAAACCACATTCTTGACTACCCACCTAATCTTGGGTACCACAGATAGTGGTTCATTCTTGGCACCTCTTCGCATCTGTGAATTGACACAACCACCAGGGTACTGGGAGAAAGTTAATTCCATAGATAGAGACCTTGCATCAGTTTCCTCTCACTAACCAAAGGCCTATTACACACACATCCAAAAATCCTGCCCTAAATGAAACCCGTCTTACGCATCCAAGTAATGTAATCTGATCTCACTTGAGTAAGCAATATTTCAAAATAAATCAGTAGCCATGTGACTGAAAGATTACACACAAAAAACCCCACCTCTCAAGCTGCTTTTCAGTTTTCATTTAAACCAGAAAAACTTTCAAATTTTGTAGGAAGAAGACAATGGAATCATGCTTCCACTGGCAGTTTAAGCCACCTGAACGATGAGCTCCTGCTGCCAGAGGCAGTCCTGCTGCTCCTTAATGCCAACAACAGCACTCACAGTGATAGGCTGGGGGAAACCTAACGCATACACACAAAAACTGCTTTCTGTTTGATCTCTTCTCCCATGCAAGTACACGCAGTCTCACAAGTGTCAGTGCCAAAAGATGGGAAACAAGCAGACAGGCAAAAGTGTAGGATACTCCTGACCACAGGGATGATTTATGCCAGTTTAAATCAGTCATAGAACTATAAAAGGATGACAAAACTTTGCTGTTTGCTCTGCTCTGCTCTTTGACATTACTTACCAGGGGTGTCAAAGGACAATAATGAAAGTGTATCATGTCTTACAATACTGATATGAAATTAGCCACACAGCTGTTCTACAGACACTGACAGAGAAGTCAAATGGATCTACCAAAACAAAGAGATGCAAGACACTGCACTCTGACTCAGCTTTCAGCCCCAGCCTCTTGTTTTTCCTTTCTACATAGCAACCTTTCCAGGAAGACAACATCTAAGATTCATTTAACAGTCTTGGTTCACTTGGCCTAATAGACTGTCAGTGTGTTTGTTAAAAAGCCAAACACGTCCAAGTTGAAAATATAAAAGACAGTAAGTGCACATGGCACTGTACATTGGTCATAACCCACTTTAGGGGCATACAAGGGACAGGAAACAGTGGGAACCAGATGCATTGAAAGGAATTTGCATGGCTCTCCTCTCAGGAATGAGAGGCTACCTGACCTTTAACATCTTTGACCACATTGAAGTGAACAGCTGGGCAGACTCACCAGAATGCTTCCCTTTTCTTCATGCAAGAAATGCAATGCCAGCTCCTGGTTGGTTCCAGCCCCAGGAAAAATGCTTGAACAGGCAGCAGCTAGCAGATTTTCCACTATTTCCACCAGAGTACCAAAAAAATTCAGAAAAGAAAATTAAAATGAAGTTTATTACAGGATTTGCATGATTAATTACCTCTTTTGAAAGAGGAATAGACAAAACAGAAAGTAAAACTCTGAGAAGCTGAATGTCTTTGCAAATTTATCTGGGTCAAATTTGGACCCCAGAACTCATTAGACTATGAGGTCATGCAGCATTATTCACACATGAGGTTTCTTGCAAATCTCCTCCCTCCTCTAATGTCTTCCTATCTCCCTTCACCTCAGACATTTCTTGAATTCACCCTTGTATCATTGATTTCCATTTCACAAAGCCCTTTTTTCCCTCTCATTCAAAATACTTCTTCCAAGCTTGTCCACTTCCTCTTCCCTTCAGGATTTACAGAGGCCACAACCCATGTGCAACAAAAGCAGACAGTTCCCCAAGTCTGCTACTAGCCACCACAACTCCTGCTTCCTCATCCTGACTTCTGCCTACAATTTGATTTTTTTGAAATACTATTTCTAAAACATTTCTACTATTTCTACTGTGTCTACAACATCTCTCAAAAATACAGGAGTTGAGTGTGTGTGGTTTTCAAATGGTAACACAACCAAGGAAGCTTCACTGAGCAAAAAGCTGCTCTTGGCCTGACAAAAGCAATGGTCTCAATTTTTTCATGATTAAAAGAAGCAATCCTACCAACCTCCCCTTGCCCCATACATGCAATCTGATGAACAGGTTTTGCTCCTAAAACTGTTTTCAAGACCACCCAAACATGCCACTTGAATGGCAGCTCTAAAAGATTTCTAATTATTCTTACAGTAGATACGTGGTTACCCCTACAACCACTATGACAACTCTGTCCACTTTAACAGCCTTTCACTTTCTTACCATTCTCTTGGGTGACTTTGTTGGTTTCCAAGTCACCCCATGGCTGCCACACCAGCTCTGCTTTATGTTCATCAGCTTCTGCCAGAGACCTGTCTTGGAGTGATGGGATTTCTGCTTGAAAGCGAGTTCCTACATTTATTCGCCTGCAGAAAAGCAAAAACTTTATAGTCAGGCCATCTTTACAACATCCAGGAAGTCTCCATCTCTGCTAGAAACACTAATGAAGAACCAAACAAAGAAACAAATGCATATACAAATGGAGGCTCTTGCATATAACACCAACAGTGTTGTAGGTTACATAAATAACTCAGAAGCTGAGAGGTTTTACATCTCTTACCAGTTCTCATATTTTTTTTTTTATCAGCATAGATTGAAACTGTATTTGAATTTGCATCCCCTAATAGCTGCTCAAAAAACAGCTATTAGCTTCCAATAACCATTACTTTTTGAGGGGCTCTCATACAGGGTCCTCTTATGGCAAGCTTGCTCCTCAGGCATAAGATAGGTGAGCCTGTTCTAGTATTGACATTTTGTCAGCCAATAACTGAACCAGAGTTTCCAAAAGTCCTTTTCAACCTAAACATTGCCACCTGGTCCAGCTTCCCATTCAAAGCAAAGCAGGATCAAACTTTGGTCTTTTATGACCTTGACACAAGCTGGTGTCTTCTAGGTACTCTTTCTAACAACTGAAACCAAAAATATAAAACGATGAAACACGTATTGCTCATTCTGTACCAAACTCAAAATCCTAACCTTTAGCAGCAATCTCATACTTTTACATCTGAATCAGCAGGCAGATTTTTCACTACGTGCAACCCACAGAGCACTATATCTGCTTTAAGTCAAATGACCATCCACAGAGATTCTACTCTGTACTAGCAAACATGATTGTGTGCACAGAGGCAGGTAAGAATCCCCACTGAAAGACTGTTCTACTGTGCACTTAATGGAAAAGTGTTCCTCATTCAGATGTCAGTCAACTAGCACCACACTGGTAGCTCTTGACATAGTACAGTGTAGAGAAAGAAGCTCTCTCTCGGAGAGAGTAGATCAGGCAGTACCCAGATTCTAAAATTCTGGAGTTGCTTCACTAGGAAAAAGTAAAACTCCCTGCCCAGGGCAAGGTTTGCTCTGATTCTCAAGTCTTGGCTTGGTGCCCCACACCTAGCACAATTACCAGAGAAAGAGCATGATCCAGTACAATAAGGAATAGTAACAAAAACTTCTGAGAAATGCCAACCTCCAGACTTTTCTCATCCTCTGAAATGGCACACACATGTCTATTATGAAAAGCAGTTTGGAAAACGTGTGAGGAAGCCTTGAAACAACTCACAACCTGTACAAAAATCCAGAGAGATACTAGCAAGTGTTTCAATATGGTGTTTTGAAGTCCTAAGAGACTGTGGTATCAAAGGGGAGGAAATGGGTACAGAAGGAGAAGAAGCAAACACCTTAATTCCCTTTTAAACCCAATTCCTTCTTTTGGTACTGTCATGAAGCACCTGCATCATAAGATGTCATGCTGGAAAAGCCCATGTTCAAAAAAATTACTTCTAATATAGATAAAAAGAGATTTTGCAAACTATTTCTTTTGCATCTATAGCAGATCCAGATCTCCTTAAGGGGAAGAGTTCATGTGTAAACAAAGTGATGAAGAAGTGCACTGCCCTAAACACTTGTTCCAACTTCATCACCCATTCAATCCCACAAGTGGGGTGGGATTCCTTCCTGGATTCCTTTCTTCAGAATCTGCTAAATGCACAGACTGATACTAACTTCCTCGCAGTAGATGATGGCAAGATGACATCAAGCATGACAGATTTAAGCAGGGAAGTTTTAGGAAAGCTGCCACATACTATCTGTCTTTTTCCCCTAAAACACTATTTCCAATATCTGTTGAAGGTAAAGCAACAGGGACATTACACATTTCAAATCACAGCCACGGGCAGGGATAAAAAATAGCAGTTGAAAATGTCTCATCTCTGATGCCCCTCATTATAACTGATTCAGGATCCGGTTCTCAAAAGTAATTTTATTTCAAATGCAATGAAATTCAAATTCATTCCACTAAAGTGGAACATGCATGAAGAACAAAGAACCCCAAGAAAACATTAAAGTTTGATTTTGAGGTACAAAAGTCTGTTTATAATACTATATAATTTCCCATTTTTCCTTCACTTGTCCTGTTCATTTTGGACAGAAAAAGCACAATCCAGACTAAAAGTGAAAAACAAGAAAACAAGAGATTGCATGCAAGACTCAGAAGACCTTGCTAAAAAAAGCAAAGCCAAACAACCACCCTGGTAAACCAGCCCTCCTTTCAGAGCACACTGTGATGGACTGCAGAGTATGTTCATGTGGAGTCATTGTGATTAGTCCTGCTTTCTGTTATGGCATGCAATTTCACAGAGGAGGAAAGGGTTCTGTATAATCATCTGCCCTAGAAGGGATGACTGCTTGAAACTGACACTTTGCTGTCACCTGGAAGCAGATAAAAAGGTGTTTTTGCAGTAAAAAATTGCCCTGGGAAATTTGGGAGAATTCGTGTCTCAGAACACAGACTCCTCTGACCTCACCTCCGAGAAGGAAAGAGGCAACTGGAAAATACGGAGGGAAAGAATGTGGGCCTTCTTGAAAGTTACTCTTCATTTTGAAACCAAACTTGGAATATGACATCTCCAGGCTAAAAAAAAATTAATTACACCTCATACCTGCAATGCTCAAATAAAACCAGAGTTCTACCACAGGAGCTGACCTGGGTAACCTAAATTTGGTCTGCTCTGAGCAGGGGCTTGGACCAGATAATCTCCAGAGATCCATTCAAGTTGTCTTATTCTTCTGTTCCTTTACTGATGAAGTCTAGATTTCAATACATCAAGAGCTCTTGCCTATAAGCACCAACGGTGCTCCTGGCATGCCATGGGAGCCCAGTGAGACAACATCCAGAACTGAGGATGTGAACTGTGAAGGCAGTTCAGGGCTGATGCACCACAGATTAATTTAAGGCTGCCTACTTCAGCAGCAACCCCAAGACTTTGATGCAACTGAACTACAAAACCAGTAGGACACAAGGATCTATGACAACAGCTATCTATTATACCATTCCACAAAGAATTAAGCTTCATTATCACATTTCCTATTTCAAATCACTGCAATTAAATAACATTTTGAGAAGCATTAAGAGAAGGCTTGACAAAGTAAAAGCAATTAAGAACACTATACTGCATAATCACAAGTTAGAGTCAACTTCTGACAAGACCACAAAAGCCAATTAAAGATTTTTTTCTTCTTAAAAAAAAGTGCTTCCTGCCATTTTTTCTTTAAGGAAGATACGTCTACAGAATGGACCACAACAGTGCTGCCAAACACAGAATGACACCAGGTTATTAATTTATTATCATTAAAAGTTAAAAGCTATATACCTGCATAAGCATCTGTTCAGTAAGACTTAAGATGACAGCAAGACAACTCTGCACATAACTACCTTTTGGCAAAAGGAAATGAACTTGCACTACTAAATTACCATGGTTTGAAATTTCCAGCAAATTTGGAAATTTTCATACACAACTAAAATCACAACTAACTTTATGTCATTAACTTCAGCAATTTAAGCCATCAGACACAAGAAAAGACAATTGCATCACAGAGAGGTCAAAGATCAAGATCTGAGAGGGACACAAAAAAAATCTGTTCAAGAAGTTCCCCTGGATTTGTGTGAAATGAACCAACAAGAAAAAGATGAATTAGACAACTTCCAAAATAAATTTATACAACAATTAATGTGCTTATTTCAATGAATGTGCTTGGTCTAGAGAAGGTTTGCAAAGGTGACAAGAAACATCTACATTCATTCACAATTTTAACATTTTCTCAGAACAGCCTACTGCCACAAGTGCAGAAAACTGAACTTCAAACAAGAAGGCAGAATGGAAGAAGAGTGAGAAAAAAATCATCAGCAAATGCTCCAATCCATTTTTAAAATATAAATCATTTTGGATAAAAGCAAAAGAAGCGCTGTATTTATCTGGGAAAAGTTTGAGTCAAGTATCTCAAATATTACAGGATATGCTGCAGAGTTAGAGTAGACAATCCTGACTGCAGTCAGATGCAGAAGCATGTGGGTGTTTTTATGCCATATGGGTGCCTCCATGCCATGCATCTATGTCCATGATTAGATTCTGCAGGAGTTCATTAATTAGGTAAAATAATGAACTGCAACCAACTTGCTGTAGTTCTGCAGAACTGAGCTTGAACTGCTAACACTCCCACAGCACTGGCAAAGTCTGTGCAGAGACATTTGCAATTCTGCTCAGGTTTATCAGTAGGACTGGCACCAAGCCTAAAATCACTATTCCAGCTTCAGTATCTCTAGACTGTGTTCCCTTCTTCTGCTGTGTCCACGTATGTCTGAGGTTTCCCAGCACACAGCCAACTAAAGACTAACAAGGCTGATTATCTCAGGGCACACACCCCATATGCCATTGGCCAAAGCATTTTGAGGCTGAGCTCGCCCAGGGGAGTGAAGTGCTCAACAGTTGTGCTGCAGCTACAGCACACCTGCGATCAGACCAGCCCATGTGAGAGCAAACTCCAGTTTTCCAAGCAACATTCTGTCCTTCCTCTAAAGGAGCATCATCTTCTCACCCTAAAACAAGCACACAGCATACAAAGAAGTGCTTGTTTACAACAACACAGGACAGATTCACCTTGAGGTAACTAACAGGAATTCAGCCCAGAGACAGATGAGCAGTAATAGAAAGCAGTCAGTGTCACCAGAATTACATTTGCCCAAACAAACACTACTTATCATATGGTCTAATTTTTAATCAAGACAACTTATACTTTGAACCACCAATAAGAATAGTTTTCATGCTTCTGAGAGATACACGGGTCACACAGGGAGCAGCTTGAAGGTTTAGGAGGAAGCAAAGAAGCACTTTTGCTAAGACACTCTGAATCTACTGGCTACTTACGGTTCAATGCTGACCGGGGTGGCCTCCCCCACTACCGTAAGAATCGGAGGGGTAACTTCTGAACTATCTGCAACGAGAGGAAAGAACTGCTCAGCTTCACATCTGAGATTTACTTTTCAAACAGCTCGCAAATCCAATCAGAGCCAGCTGTCCATCTCTCAGAAAAGGTACCCCTAGGCTAAATAAAGGAGTTTCAGCTGACCAGGAACATGCCTTCCTGCCCTCAGTTCAGATACTGACAATCTGCGACAGGAACTGACTCTTCATTCCCAAGAACGTCAGCAGGGGGTGTTGCAGGCTGCTTGTGAACGCTCCTTCACATCCAGAGCAGAGCCCAGATGGAGCAACGCCGCATTTCCTCTACTCCGGCTCCCCACACAATCAGCAAGAAGCTCCTTTCACACAATCACACCTCCTAAGGGCAGGATGTTGCTCCTAATGCTCCACAGTTCCTAATCCTAAATTAGGCAGGAAAGGAAGGTTAGAATGAAACTTACTTGATCGAAGCAGAGTTCTGTGACCACTTTTGGGAGTCACTGGAGGTGGAACCGAATGACCGCTTGAAGAGAGAATAGCATTAAAATACAGCCCAGATCCTTCTCTCACTGGACTGAGGATTGGTGGAGGAGTGTAAGGAGGTAGCTCAAAGTTCCTATCTGAAGGATGGTCTGCCAGACGGACAGGTGACCGTAAGTGGCTCTGATATGGAGTAATGTTGGAATAAACAGGTGGTGCAATAAAGGTGCCGGCTTTCGGTGGTATGAAGAGTGGCTCGGGTCTTGGCCGCTGCTTTGGTTTTCGGGCAAAGCCCTCTGCTTCATCCTTTGGAACAGCATCTTCATGCTATTAGAAAAAAAAATTACATTGTTAATTTAATTTAAAACCTCAGGTTGTTTGAAAAACTTCAGTGAGATGACATCATTTTTTCATGGCAGCTCAAAATCTGGATAGGACAGTTGGAGGATGTCTCAACAATTGGCAGAAGGGGAAGGTGAGAGGAAGAACATAGGGAATGGAATGGACTGGACACAGGAACTTTTAGGTAGCAGCTCTAGCTCATGTTATTATGAAGTTATATTTTACAAGAACTACATGTACATCTGGTCCAACCTACATGGCAGCTTTAAAAGAGAACAAAAAAAGGACAGCAGAACCCTGGTACAGATACACCAGAACCCTGAAACAAATACACAGTGACACCAAAGAGCAGTAAGAGAACAGAAGACAATATAACACTATTTTATTAGATGCTCAAGCATTTAAATGCTGAGAAACCTCCCCACACATCTGCCATTTCCCTGATATCTGAATATTCTGTTGTACTTCTGGATAGAAGAAAGTGAAAATAAAAAAATCAACCCACCCACTTGCCACTACTGCACTGCAGGGGAAAATCAAGTACTGACCTTCAGAACTCAGTAAAACATTTCAACTGCATGAGAATAAATCTTCACTTTGGATTTTTTTCACATTAAGAGATATGTGCACTACTTAAGAGTTTATTGGTATTTATGCATGCATGAAGAAGGCACTACTGACACAGACTTACTATTATTCTAGTCTTATTGCCCATCTGGCTTTATTCACTGTTTAGTGAATTTAGTGAGGCACTGCCTGGCTTTACTAGCACTAGCTGTAGGTCATGAAGAGCCAGCAATCCCCAAATATATGGCAATATTATGATATAAGAAATCCCCAGACTACATAAATTCCAAGTTCAAGCCTTGAGATCAACCTACTTCAATAGAAAATTCATGGCTAAAACCTGTGTGATTAAATCTAACAGATGTAGCTCATCTTTGGCTTCCTAGTCCATCCATACCTGACTCGAGGTGTCCATGTTGGTATTACGGTTAGATCGCCTCCGAGTCACTATCACAGAAGGCTTCCGTTCACAAGGAGTTCGATCGTTTGTTTGGCCTCTCTGGAGCTTTCCGTCCTCAGACCTCTCCTTTTCAAGGCTCTGCAAGTCAATTTTTCTCACTGGCACAGACACAGGAATGATAAGAGGCACAAGGCTGTTATCCTCCCGGGCTTTTTTGGGAGCTGGGGAAGAACTGGCGAATTCCACAACACTTTTTGAAGCTGCAGTAGGTCCTGGAGCTGTTACTAGCATACTCTTCTCCTCTGAATTATCCAGCTCCTGAGAAGAAAAATAGATTCCTAAAAGGTTCTGTATTACTTACATAATAAATGAGATATCATCTCACTTTCAGCATATATCAAGTTTCTCAATGCAATTTCCAAGCTGCAATGGATTTGGAAGTGTTACTGGAAGAAAAAGAATACTTTATGGTATTACTAAAATTTCACAAAACTACTCGAGGATTGCCTGTAGATTCAACTGCTAGAACACTTACACACATCATTCTTAAGAATTGTTTCACTACCTATGTTTTGACATTTTATTTTGTAAGTGAATTTGTGTCCTGTCTTATAACTTTTAACAAAGGCTCTTTAGTTTTAGTAATGATCGAAAGCTGCAGGCTATTAATTTCAAATACTGGATTTATTCTCCAGGGAAGACTGAACCATGATAATATCTTAATTAAATCTCTCACACACAAAAAAAACCCCCAAACCCAGAGCTAGCTTTTTGCTTCATCTTTTTTTTTTCTCACTCTGGAAAACATTAAGCCTTCAAAATAAGCAAGGTAACAAGACTGAACACATAAAATCTACCATATCAAAAAGATCACGACTACCTCCTTTCAAGACCTTTTATTAGAGTTGGGTTAAATGTGCACAGAAAGGTTTATCTCATAACTGACCCTGCAGTTTACAAGTCTGACTGCTTCTTCACAGAGACTGCAGATGTACACCCCTACTAGACAGTGATACAAAACTGTGAAGTCACAGGTGGCACCCATTGTCCCAGAATAAGCCCCAGGAGAAGTTAATGAGGTCTGAGGACCTGCCTTCACTTCAGGCTGGTGACAGGCTCCTGTACTTTCCCATAAAACTACCGATTTTGGATTTGGAGGGCAGTCATCATGCTCATCATGCTGACAGACATCACTAGAGTCCACTGACTCTAGATAGTAAAGGGTTCTTGTACATTTTTGTTGCCTTCCTCCACCACTTTCTGGGTACAGCAACATGTAATGATAATGTGAATATGTGAACTAGCACCAATTCTGACCAATCTAAAAACCTCAGGTACTTCCTGGGTGCTACACAGGCCTCTGTAGGTCAAAAGACCTGAATTAGTTTGCTGACTACAAGGAGGAAATTACGGCAGCTCAAAAGTGCTGGTCACCCAAAAGTGTCACTTTCCTCTGGCTTTATGATCAGTTAACCATGCTCCTTTCATTTTCAAAACTGGGGGGCAATCAGTGAAGGACTCCTCCTCAGTGATGGGAGAGATGATCCCTCCAAAACAAAAGAAGGAGACCTGAATAACAGCACAGATGGAGAAATGGCATCAGTAGGAACTTAATATAAATAGTTGAGACACCCTTAAAGATGTTCTGGTCCACACCAGAGCTTTTCTGATCACAAAAGTTCACACGTAACTAAAGTTTACTAAGAGAGGAAATGACTAATTTTGGAATTAAGCCTTTTGCTTCAGACCCCTAAATAGTTTCTCAGCTGTTTGCTTATTCTCAGAGGTAAGCATAAAGGAGTCTCTTAATAAGGGATGGGACCTTCATTTGTACACCTGCTAGGGGATTTTCAGCTACCTCAGCATCCCTGTTGCAGAATTTGGGGCAGGAGGGCTGCTGGATAACTTCAGCAAGTGCAACATGTGGCACTTTCATTTAGACTCTTGCACAAATACTGAGGTATGAACTAGTCATCTACAGTGCTCCAGGAAATCCATAGAAACCCATCAGACATTTCAGCATCGATACTGTCTATCCCTCAAGCTGTTTCTAAAAAACTTAGAATTCACAGAAGAACCCAACTGCAGCAGCTGGAAGAACTGTTCCAAGGCCACATCTGTGATCTGATAAGAAACCACATCAGCCTTTTAAAAGCACCTCCCCACAAAGTGCCTCTGCCATCATTCTGCATCATCTGCATCAAGGAGAGGCAGCTTCTGTCTGCAGTCAAACCAAAACATGTCCACGAGGGAGGTGAGCCCAGAACTACAAATCTGCAAACAAAGCTTTTTTTTTTTTTTTTTCCTTTTGTTTGTAGCAGCTGGTGCCCTGCCCTGTGCCAGGGGAAAGCAGCTAGGTAACCAAAATCTGTCTTCCATCCAAAAAGGAGTATTTAAATTCAGACAACCTTTAAGACAACCATTCAGATTTGAGAAAAGTTTTCTGTACTTTTAGAAGACAGGGCACATGAAACCACTAAACTAAGAGTTGAGGATTTACTGCAGCCTGTAGGCAGCAATAAGCTTGCACCACCTGAAAAAAAAGCAGCCACAGGCAGCTCTGGTGCAAAGCATCAGTTGTGACACTGCATGTAGACAGATATTGCTGTCCAAAATACTATTTTTGCATAAGGTACACATACCTAGACTGGGATGTTCAAACAACTGGTTCAAATTATGAATGTTATCGTCTTTAATCAATAATTTAACTCTATGGCCTTCTACATACTCTTCAGATAACCTATGCAGAGAAGGCTTCTTGGTTGTTTTTACCAGAAAGACACTCATGAGAAGCAGACCACCCTCATTCAGCAAACATATTTTCTTCTTCTCCCTCACACAATATCCAACACCTTAAAGATGTAAAATCCATCAGACCTCTGGTAAAAATTTTATCATCTTTCAAAACCTCACCCTGAAAGCCTGAAGAGATCTAAACATAAGGAGTTCTTCTGCTAGTGTCATTATGCTTGCATAACTGCAAAGAACAAAAGAGCATCTGCCAAAACACTTCTCTGGTCTTTACATTATGAATCAGACTGCAAGCAGACGTGCCTTCAAACAGCCAATTTCTTGCTTCATCTCTCAGCGCCTTTTCCTAAACGCTCTGTTTGCTTCTTCTTGACACTCTGTTAATGATCCAAGTGCAATGTGAATTGCAGACCTTCTGCAATATAACCACACAATGGCTGACAAAGTATGAGCAAATACACCATGCTACTACACACTACCAGTTCTTTATCAAATCTGCTGGTTCAGCTGGAATTAGTGCAAAAAGGATTGAAGACAGCATCAACCAAGTCACTGTTTGCTTTCTGCTGTCCAAAAGATGGAGTAGGCTATGGATATTCAGCTCATTTATTATTTCAGTTCTTTCACTCAAACAGCACATTCCTCTAAGGAAGAGATGGGAAAAAACAGTGACAGACAGACTAAGATAAAAAGGATGATGAGAACAAAACAGGGAATAAAATGCCCTTCCCTTTGTTGTCTGACTGGATAGCAACTCAGGTGTCAAAACTGTAAGTAAAAGTAGCTCATGTAAGGTGTAGTTCATCAGCCTTTGCCAACTAAACTTCTAAGGAAAAGTGTGCCTTTTAAGAAGCACTCAATAAAAGATTAGTCAAACCACAACTCTAAGAAAACGTTCAAAAACAATCCCTCCAAAAACCCTCACTCAACTCCAAACATCCCATCACTTGTCACCCAATAGCCTACTTAATTTTGCACTCTGTCACCTTGCCATATGGAATATATCCTGTGCAGTTTAGACTGATGGGATATCAAAAGATTAGGAGTAGTGAACTACCAAATCAGTTGGCACTAAATTTCTTCTCCATTAAGTCCTAGAGGAGGTCCTCAGGCAGACAGGTCATTCTACAGCCCTCAGGTTATCCTCAGAAACCGGATGCTGCATGAGACAGGCCTTTGTCATGCCTGGTATAGGTTCTTCATGTAAGTGAAGCTTTCTTAGACTTTTAATATTTGAGAAATATTGAACATATAAATTGCATTATGTAATTTTTAGACAGCACATTTTAGAAACATTTCAACTGTTGAAACTGAAAAACTGGCAGGTAAGCCTAAGTTTTTTAACAGAAAAGAAAAAGAATGCTAAATTGGTAAAAAGACAACAAGTAAACTGCTTATACTTGCCTCTCAAGATTCCTGATCACCTTGAGATCTTAGCTGAAAACATCTGTATTTCCATGTCATGAGCTAAAATTACATTTGGTGTTAGTGGAACTGTCCCTTAGTGGTATCACTACACTACGTCTCCGTTCTCCCATGTCTACAAATTACAGTAGCTGAACTTACACACCTCCAACTCCAGAGCTGCCCTTCTTGCATGCTTCAAGATACCATCCTATCCTGCATATATACATAAATTCCTTTCCTTTCACCCCTATTTTGTAGTCTAAAACATGCTATATTGGTTAGGCTCTATACCTTACCTTTACATTCTGAAGAGAAGCCAACTCAACAGCTTTTTGGGCCAAAGTCAGCAAATTGGCTTCTTGAGAAACACGTCGCCTCCGTCGGGTACTCTGGATTACACCACCTCTGACACTCTGAAAATCATTAGTTCTCGGAGTGTTTTCTTCAGGTGCTGCTGCCTGTTTCTCCTCATCCCTACCATTCTGGGCTGCAGCTTGCCTGTCTGTTTCCATTTGGCAGTGCTCACTATTGAGCAAGACATCCTTCTGCCCCAGATCCAATCTTCTGGGGTGCAAATAGCCACTTTTACTGGGGGCCAGTGACTCAGGTGGCTGCTGTAATGGGACCTCTTGCTGATGTGTTTGCCAGTGATGCAGAAATAAATTGCTAGGTTGCTCTTCTGCCTGCTTAGAAGTCAACACTTCTCCTGCAGATGTCAGCAGGCCACCTTCTTTGGAGAGTCTCCGTGACCTTCTTGGAAAGGGAATCTGGGTCTGAGGTAGCACAGTCTGTTGGTTCTGCTCTGTTAATGCTTTGAATAGCTCCTGGTTCCTCTCTGCCTGCTGAAACTGGTGTGGCATCATGTGATGCTGGGGTGCTGCAGCTGCCACAGGAGGCTGTGCTATAGAACTTGTTTGCTGCAGACTGAAAGCTTGTGTGGCAGCCTGTTGCTGCTGCTGCTGCTGAGGATAGAAATTTTCAAAGAGTTGTAGCTGGGGAAGAGCTTGCTGTTTTTGCTGTGCAGTAAATGCTGGACTGGAAGAAGTTGGGGCTTCTTGAAAGACATGTAACAACTCAGGAAGACCTTGCTTTTGGCCTTGGTGACCAAATGCAAGTTGGAAAGGCTGCAATGGCAGAGTTTGATTCTGCTGCTGCTGTTTCTGCATTTGATGAAAAGAATTCATTTGAGCTTGTTGTCTAACCAGAGCTTGCTGTTCCAGCTGAGCCTTCTGGGACATCATCTGCTGGACAGCATCTCCATATAAATCCAGCTGTGACACAAACACTCCTTTCTCTTGATTTCTTTTAAGGGCTTCTGGGTGGCCATAGAAGCCTGGGGCACCAGCATTGGAGTGGGGTCCTTTTTGGTTGCCCCCAAAAACCACACTGTGGTTCCACATTGAAGGTGGAGACTGCCAGTGGCTGTCACCCCTCTCTGGCAAGCGGTTTCCCATCAGTGAATTCTGCCATTTGACAGCTGTTACTGACTGGGGCATCATCACTGATTCTCCCCTGTCCTGATTGTAAACAGAGTTCATCAAAGCAACGTTGTTGGGTGCACTTGTTAATCCTCCTGGATGAGAAATCTCCACACTTTGGGAGACTGGTATATTCCCTCCATGACCATAGTACTGTCCTTCCTTAAGCTGCTGCTGTGGTTCTTTTGATGGCACAGCTATGTCCTGCTCATTGAAATAGGCAACTCGTTTCCCAGTCCGTTTGCTTGAAGACTTTTGCTGAGCCTGAAGATTCATGGTTCAGTCTATTCTCCCAGCCACACACACAGTATTTATAATCCACCCATCCCTGAGGTTGGGGGAGGAAAGGCACAGCAGTCTTTCTTTTCCATTCAGCTTTATTAATAAGGAGCAGGAAAGAAGTCCAGATGAAAGTGCATTCACTTCCTTTTCCTTTATGTGCTTCTCCCACTTCTTTTCACTCTTATACTTTGTGGTTCAGAGGTCAGTAGGGTCCACTTAGTTACAGGTCCTGAAATAGAGAAGCAATGGCAATGAATCATCAACAGACATAACTGGCCTATGAGTGCTCATGTGATAAGCAAGAATGTGTATGTCTCTCCCATCTCCCATGGAAATGAAGACCAGGATAACAGATGGAAGAAACAACAGATCTAACCTGCTAGAAGAAAGCAAAACAAAACCACTTAGTTTTACAAAACAGATATCACACTGTACTTGCATGATGCAACTCCCTATTGCACACAGCATTCTGACTAATCACTTAAGCTCATCCTGAAAGTTTTACTCTTAAACTACCTCTGATCCAGCCAATTACTTCCATGTCTTCCTGTAGCCAGAATAATCTGGTTTTAATCTCAACTCAAAACCACAAAAAAAAAAAAACCCTCATGGTTTGCCAAAAGGCCACATTTCCCAAAGACCTTTAAAAGACACGTATGTACATGAAGGCTGCAGATGCAGCAAGATGCTCAATTCAGTATTCTGAAGGAAAAGCAATAGCCCATGAGTCTTACACACACCACCAATGATTTCAGATGCTGTCCAGTCAAGCACTGTCCACCCAGCATCCAAACCCTGGGGCCAGGCTCTGCTCAACCTGTTGCTCTCTCAGGTATTTTCTTCGACAGCTGAAAGAAACTGCTCCTGCCCAGGTCACACTCACTGAAAGGTAGTTCAGGCAGCTGCTGCTGTAACAGCTGCTCACAGACATCAGCAAATATCCGTTAGCATAAAGCTAGAAAGGTAATAGGAGAAAGCCTTTCCAGAACAGGTGCTCCACAACAATTCTACCCTCCTACCCTCTTCTGCCATGAAGAAAAGCTATCCACAAACTCTAAGAGGCTAGCTTGCAGGATTAAGGCCTAATGTGTGAACACATACACTAGTATTTCTATTTGGACACCTAAAACCTTTTTAGATGTTTAGTTTTAAATTCAATTATATTCTCAGATTACCATTATAACATTCTAGTGTCTCTATTCCTACTCTTTTTGCTGTGCCTCCTATTCCACTTTAAACCACTTTAAATCTCAGTGCCAATATATTCCAGGAAAATAACAACAAATTGTTAAAAACCTATTCTTATTACATCTCTTCTGTTATATAATCAAGTTTCTCTTAAGTGGAGCAGGTAAGACTAACACACACATCCCCTCCAATGAAACCTGCAATACATTTATCCCTCTTTCTAAAGTGAAAAATAATAAACCAAAACTATATAGCACACTGAAGTCCTGTAACCTGAGCTTCCTCAGACGGATATGGGTACAGTGCAGGTTTTAATACTGAGGTGGGGTTGGGAACATGACGAGGAGGAAAGGACAAAGTTTTAATTAACTTACGCAACTTCCACCTCAGAGGCCAAGCTTGGCTTCAGTGCTACTGGAACCATGGGACTGTGTTTGAGAGTGAAGTGACTCACTTCCTCAGGCTGTTACATAGCTGTTCCCCCACACCGCCTCCCCTTCACCTTGGCTACAAACCATGGATCTCTGCCACCCCGCATCATGGAGCCAGGGCATTCCTCCCTCCTCTGAGCACAACATCTCAGCTCATTTTCCAAGACTATCACAACAGGACAAAAATAACTCTAGGAGGAATTATGGACACGTGAGACGGAAAATTCTCTCTAAACTGCAACTAGTACACAAATGAAGATTTCATAAAGTAAGTTTTTCCTACTTCAGGAACTTCACTAGGAGAGGAAAAAACCATCTTACAGCAGGAAACTGAATCCCTGGTAGCAAAAGTATAAAGGTGGGTAAGTTGCTATATATCTCTCAGAAGCTTCAGTGTTTTCTATCTTCTCTCCTTGCTTTCTGCAGCAGTGCAAATACATCAGAGATAACAGCCAAACCTCAACACCTGAGGTAATACTATTAAGAGTGGTTTCTGAGAGTCTTACTTTGTGAAATCATCACAAGCTTTTTTTTTTTTTTTCCAAATTAGGCAGTATTTTCCCTCTACTGATGCTTTCATATCAATCATTCACATCATTCTGATAAAAAGAATGCCAGGTTTTCTGTATATTAGAAGACATTACCACTAGATCAAGTTTTAACATGCCAGCTTTCTGAAATTCTGCTGTAGACTTCTTACACTTTGAAGAAAAATGCAACAGTAATTGTCAAAAAGGCAGCATTCAACTTTGAACTTCAAAGGTCTTGCTTTCAACCAAAGAAAGAAAGAAAGAGCCCAGTTGATGCTGTTCTTAATAGTCGTGGCTGGGATTTGCAGCTACCACACAGAAAAGTACCCAGAAGACCTTTAGCAAGAGGACTCTCACATTAGTAAGAAAGCAGTGCACTAGCACAAGTTTCCATACCTATACTTGTATGGACTTTGGTTCTGCTTTTACTATTACTAGATAAGAAGACACCAGAGTCACAAGGTCTAACTCAGACCAGTTCAGAACTGCAGCAATCTGGTAGGGATCTAATAAAACTATTAAGATGCAAAGTAGGAAAAGCAGTAAGTTCAGAGATAACCTAAATGAGGAAAAGGAATGTGTACAGTTGAAGTTGTAATTCAGCACAAACCCCAGGATAGTGAAAAGGACATTACCAGGGAGAAAAGAGATTTAAGGTACTCCGAACAAAACATGCTTACTGAAGACCCCAGTTCGCCCAGTTACATGCAAAAATAATGATATCCTAAGAGATCACCAAGATAAAGGAGGATTGGGTGCATCCAGTATTTGATGGTAGAAGAAAATATCCCAAAATTAGCTTTTCAGAAGTTCTTTCTATATAGAAAAACTACAGAAAAGTATCTTCTAAGTCATCCTAATAATAACAGTTCACAGTTTAATCTGCAGCGATAAATGTTCAAGTCGCGGCATGACTGTGCTTCAGGAAAGCTCATGCTTGGCAGCTGCACTGCATGAGCACTGCTGGCTCTGACTAAACAGGCTTCCCTCCCTGAGGTTGGGAGAATGAGCTCACACAATCATCATCCTAGCCAATTACCAGCTTTGGGGTTTTTTTAGTTTTGTTTTACTTGAATTTCAGCACAAGAGTCAGCCTGCACAAGCACAGGAATATGGCAAAGCACTTCCAGGCTTAAGTGCTTTGGAGCAGTACACCCCAGACCATTCCTTACCTTTGAATAAAGCACAGAGCTAGTTCAAATACTGTAATTCCCAGAAGATACTGTGCCTTGTCTCCAAGTACACTGAAGTGTGCTAATGCTTAGCACTGCTGTTACACTGCACAGAGAAAAAGCGGAACCTAGCATCAGTATATTTTGTTTTAATAACTCTAAGATTTGGCATGCAACATCATCAGTTATTTTCACTTCCAGGAGCTTCTGACATTCAAGAACTTCTTCCAGATGAATATAAATTGCACATCACCGCCTATAATACTGTAATATTTTCAGATTTCTGAGGAATTTTTGATATTGCAAGGCTTTGTCTTCTACACCTAAAAAGAAGGACAAATTATATATACATATAACCAGTGGGCACATATGCAGTATTTTCTGGAATGAAAAACACATAAGAAAAGTAACTCATGACATCTTACTGAGAAAGTTGGAGTTAGCATTTTTAGCTAAAAACTTCTCTAGTGTATCTGCGCTAACGCACTAAAGAAAATCATAAACACATATAAAACATCATATGAGATACATTTAAGCAAAGAATGCTGAAGGACTTCCTGAAATATACAACAGGACTATGGAGGAATCTCTTCTCGCATCCAGGATTCTGGTCTGAAATGATGAAGTCCTTTCAAAGCAGATACTGGAAGGGTGCAGGGCACAGGCATTCAGTGCCACTCACTAGGCTGTTACCAGCCCAGACCACTTATGAGTAGATTCTACCCAATCCAAAGCAGAATCATTCAGACATCCCTACCCAGTGCAACTGTCTTGTCCCAGTTTATTATTAGCCTGGACAGCCTGCTATAAAACCTTAACTGAAGTTAAAAGATTGTTTGATTTAGCGAACAAATTTAAAACACTCAATGATAACCATTTAATGTAAAATATCTCTGTCTCTCCTTAAAACTTATACCCTTTATAATTGGTAACTATCCACCATTATTCCATTTCTATAAATATTCTCTTAACTAAGCATATGTATATTTGTACAGTTTCACATATCAAGTTCATGACCTCACACACTGGAGTAATCTTGAACTTTACTCTTTGGCTCACTTTTTGAGGGCTGTGCTGTCCTGTGCTCTCTTTAGTCCATTTGGTACATTGGCTATATCTGGCATGATAAGCAAGTTTAAATTGTACATATTCCTCATTCTCCTCTGAGATCATTTGCAATCATTTCTCTCTGACAAAATGCTGCAGAAATTACTCTGGTAAGACTCTGAATTCTCCTCAAACTTCAGCAAAATTATAGATGCTAAGGATAATAAATTGTAGTTGCAGTTGTAAATCATCTGTTATTCCACCATCTTAGCTTTTAAATTCCTCTCTTTTAGGGTTTTATTCGTGTAAAATAAAGTGTTCCTCTGTTCTAGCTAATTTGCATTCTTAGCCTTAACTGCAACAATGCTGTCACTGTTCCTTACAGGAAATCTTTCAGATTAAGGTGATGACAATCATTTCTCACTAACTCCTCCTGCTGCCAGCAAGTGAAATTATGGTTCTCCCCTATAAGCAGCTGAATCACTTTCAGCCATGATGATGGACAGATTCCAAGAACAATCTTACATTTAAGACAAATGCAGCAAGTTACCCTGTGTGCTTCTGAGCCAGAGCAATCAAACGTTCCTTCTCCAATTTGCTCATTATTATGGTCAAATCCCACATTTACGAAACACGTAAAGAATTATAATACATATTTTACTAATGAAGAAGAGAAAGAGAGGAAGCAACTCACTTCTAAGATCACACAACAAGCAAGGTCAAAAAATAAGGGATATATAATATACTAGCTACCAGTTCCCCTTCAAACCTGGAAGAAAACACAGGTTTAATTAAATTTACCTGTGAAAGAGAGAAATTGGGTGTGCTATTCACACATGTGCAGAAAGGGGAAAAAAGTTTTCATTCCTTCACTGCAATAGGAGGTCAGGCTAGATTTTGTTTCTGGCTTTTGTGGTTTGCATTTTTGAAAATGACTGGAGACCTACAGGGCATCATAAACTTGTCCCAGCTAGCAGAAATCTGCTTCTGTGAAACCACCAACATTATTTGCAACAGTCTTGAGTAAGAACAGAGAAAAGGATGAAAACATGGGTCGGTTTTTGTGTTTGTAAAAGATTTGCACATAGCCTATGCTTGCCCTGCTGTATATGGAAACAGCTTCAATCCCTCCTTCCAAAGCCTCTCCCTCACGCTCACTTTTTCACATTTTCTTCCAGACAGTTAACTACATCAAAATTCCTGCAGATTGTTTGCAACCTCCCACTCACCACCTTCAGACACCTTGAACAGGAAGGATAACAGCACGGCAGAGAAAATAAACCATGTTTGTAAATTCTATACAGCAAAGCACAGCAATTTATGTCCTGAAGAAAGCAGGGGGAAACTCAAAGCAACTACAAAACACAATATTGTGCAAGAAGCCAAAAACATCAATACAAAGACGATGGGTTTATGTTCCTGTAACTTTTTCACAAATGGTATGGCATTTTCCAGACATCCAGAATGTCTGCCTCTATAGCAAAAGGTGTATTTTCCAGGAGTGTGGCACTACAGAAGAGCAATAGCTAAAGCCCAAAGTGAACAAGCAAAACCAACCCAGCAGAATGTAACTAGGTATCAATTGTCTCCCCTAACACCTCCAAATTTGAAACTAATCTAGGGAGCTTATCAGATCAAAGCCCTAGAATCAATAAAGCCTATGAAATAAGGAAGGCTTACATGTTATGTAACACTGCATAGCAAAAAAAAAAAAAAANAAAAAAAAAAAAAAAAAAAGGAATTCTACAGCAGGCCTGTAATAAAGACAAACAGTTGAAAGGGAAGATGCTTCACAGACAACAAAAGGGAAAACACTGCATCCAGGAAGCTTGGCAACTTCCACTGTTTCCTGAAGGTGCCTGCCTGGGGCTAGCAAACACATACCTAAATAAATAGTATGCATGGCAGACGTTTATGATCTACCCAAATTTTCATGTGATTGGCCCATTTCTATTGCAGAGAAAGACCGAAGCTATGACTGACTACAGGGGCGCTTCTGCCCTGAGGACACTCTTAAAATTACTTTGCTGCCACTTTCACTTTCCCATTTTTGGAGGCTGGGAATTTATAAAGCTTTATGAAACCACTGTACTAACCAGAGACTCAAAAGAGAAACCCATCAGCTCTGCGAGGTGAAACATGTGAGAAAATGGCCATATTGTGAAGGACTATGTGCCACCAAAATCAGGTCACTTGTATTGCACCACCAGATACCATAAACTACTGCTCCAATCGAAACCATTCCTGACATTCAGCACCTCCAGAGGTTAATTACCCAAAGCAAGCAAAATAACATAAAATGTAGAACTACCATATTGTCCAAGAAAAATATACATACCCAAATGGAAATACATGAACTACACTTCAAAAAGTAATCAATCCAAGGAGAAATACAAATTCTACTTCAAGAAAAGATTTTGGTTTAAGGTAAAGGAGGTAATAAAGGTGACACAGTGAAACACAACCCTTTAAACATTATCTAATTAGGTACATTTCTATTCCAATGGTCTTCAAGTTCACCAAAGAATGCATTCTAATTCTATTTGGACCTACTATTTACATCCACGGATGTGGTTTTATTTATCCCTATCACCACAATTTTTCCACACTCAATCTAAACACTCAGATCCATCCTAGTATGGAGGATGTTACAGAGAAGGATTTTGGTGTTGTGAATTACAGGGTCTGAAGCACCACAAATGTACATCAAAGGGATGTTTTCAGGTAAGAGTTCTATGAGAGGAAAGTCTTATACTGCTGATGAACACTTAAAAAATAACCTATTTTGGGGGGTTGTCTTCCTCAATTCAAGCTGTAACTTGGTTACAAGTATTGGAGGCTTCCTTTTCAAAACACACCTAGGATTTTCCACATAATTTTGTTCTAAGGCATGAGGAAGAGACAAAAAGTTGCTACAAAGAAAATGCCCATCAAGTGCTGATTAGTCTTATAATAAGACAGGTAAAACCTGGCTTACACAAACTGCTCCACCACAAGAAAATCAGCATGGATGAGGAAGAAAAACTACTAAAATGACAGACTAAAATTTTAAAACCTAGCAGATAATTAAACAACAAAAGGGGGAAAAAAGCCAAAACCTGATTTTTTAAAAATGACCTGAAGATGGTGTTTCTACCAGCTAATGAAAGGATATGTAAGATCTAGACTTATTTTCAAGCAAAACTTTGAGTACTGTTTCCAAATAATCGGAATTTCATGCAAACCTCATCACATGAAAACAAATTATTCATGATTTGCAGCAGATTAGTCTTTTGTCTTGCACTACCAGAGAGGCAGCTCCACAATCCAGACTTGTAAACACATACACAGGAAAGCCCATCTTTATAAATGGCTTTGCAACACAGACCAAGCTTATCCTTTTAATAAAATAGGTACATGGTGCATTTCCTATATTTGGTAATGTTTGTAAACTGTACCGAAGTTATGAATATTTGTTATAATTTGTCATCATGATAAACATTGATCTGAAGAGGCTTGAGCAGTCTTAGAGAGCAGAATGAGCACAGTAATCACAGAGTACGAAATCCTGCTTTCAGGCTTTGTAAAGTTACATGAACATAATTCTTTCCCACTGGAAATGGGTTAACAGTTCTCATCATAAGCCCTTCGAAAGTTATTTTAAGCTTTTTTGTTTAGAGCTGTCTGGGAAGGCAGTTGCTAGCAACAGAGACCAACATGCAGGAATCACAGCAGGCTCCAAAGTCAGAATGGCAAAGAGCAGGCCAAAAGCTTTTCCCTGCCCTAGTATTCACATAATTGACAGGACCACAACACATCCTTCACTCCAAATGCCCATCCTGCCCCAAACACACCAGCTGCAGAATTGCATAGACACCCAGAGACAGACCAAATCTCCCTGCACTTAGCCCTGAGAAGAAATGCACTGAGCTGCAACAGGAAAGATTGCTACAGGTTCAATTGTTCCTATCTCAACCTCTTCAACACTCCAGCATAAAACTAGGCTTGCAGAGACATCCAGTGTACGGAACAACAAAGTCTGAGTGTTTTACAGATTCCCCTGAGGCTTTGCAAGAAATAATGGGCTACAAATAAGGGAAGAGAATGGTGAAAGTTCATAGAGTCAGTGATACTTTCCATTCCTGAAGGTTTCTTCATGAGAAATATAAAGGTGTTACAGTATATAATCATGATTTGTAAATGGTTCATCCCATTCCCCTGAACCCCCCTATCCCACCCCCTGGTGGTATCACCCTGTCTTGTCAATCACCCTGGTTGATCCTCTCCTAATGGCAAGGTGTCCAGGTGCCACCCTTCCCATTGTAGTGTAAAATGCCCTTGGCCTTGACCACGCCCCTCCACCTCCCCCATTGGATCTGGATCCCCCTGGTTCAGGTTTCACCCAAGGTGACTTAAGTGGTCCAGAATCCATTCTCAGCCATTCTGCCTTCCACCCCACATGGAATAAACATCTCCTAACCAAAGCAGAATCCTCTCTTCATTCACCAAGCCTCAGACCACGTGGAACCTAGAGATTGAACCCCCACGAACTACCAAGTGGAGCAGGGCAGAGAAACCTCTGCTAGCCAGAGCAGAAAGCCCTTGGCATCCACATAAAGGTACTCAATACCTCAGCCTGAGCCCTTGGCAGAGACATTCTGAAGACCGTCAAGCAGGCATCATCACTCACCCAAGTCTGGCTGGACAATAGTTGAGACTACACTTACAGGCAGAACCCCTGGGACCTGGGATCAGCTTCCAGCTCTCCTACAGACATGCATCTTAAGCAAGCCACTTCAATTTGTTTCATAAAATGAGAATAATACTTGAAACCAAATACATTGATATTAATGGAGTATTTTGAGGTCATAAAAGCTGTATTATGTTTAACAATAGCCACTAACAGCCTAGATGGGGAGTCTTCCACAAAGGACTTAGAAGTCTAATTTCAGACAAGATGCAATCAGGGTAATGATAACCAAAGAAGAGGGAGTAAGACAAAAAATAAAGGAAAAGAGTCACATGGTAACAAAGTTATTCTTTTGTCACATGCCTGCCTCTGTCTCACTTGACCCAGAAACATCTTTGTTTATCAGCAGTTATCTAAGCTGAAGCAGGGCTGACCTTGGTTTGCCCACATCCACACACTTGCAGCAAATAGATGACTGTATTGACTGAGTGCAGTCAGTCTTTAACAGCACTGACAGCGCTTTAGCTCAAATTTCTAAAATTATGTCTTTTAAGAATTCCTGCAATCACTGTTGACTATAAAAGGGTCTCTTTACTGTGCTGGTCTGTTACAAGGTACAGTAAGCTCTTGGCCATGACTGGGACTGTCAGGCATTACAACAATGCAGCTAAGCAATTGCACACTAGTACTGGGAGTAGGAACACTAAAAGACGTGGGCAAGCAGGATCATCACACAGTGGAAAACAGCAAGGTTTTAAGACTTCAGGGGCTAAAAGAGCACTCTGATTTCTTAACCTTTAATTAAAAAATCAAAGCACTTTCCAGATCTCCAGATTCAGAGTTCCCTGCCAGTTACCTGACAGATACCTGCCCAATCTCCTCCTTTTAGCCACAGGGATTTCAGCAGAGGAAGGAAAGAGCAGATGGTTGGCACCAATACTGGATCAAATACAAAGTGCTTCCATTTCTGTAGTGGCTTATTTGTATCCTTACTAGCATTACAAAGCACTTCCAGTATGGGGCATAAGTGACATCAGCCTCATATGAGACTCAGAGCAAAGTCAGAAATTTCCTAAAGATTCAGCTCAACAAGCCTACCTGAAACCAAACAAACCACTCATTCTGTACTTTATAACTAGAAAGAAGTCATTCAATAACAGCGTGAGGAAAAGTGTTTTCTATTAAGAACCCTTACAAAGCTATTTTAAACTGAGCAAAAGACTCAGTTGTTAGTAAAACAAAGTTAAGGTCACAATGATTAAGTTCAATACTAAGGGAAAAACTAAAGTTTATGCATTAATCCACCTGCAGATGGAAATCTGTGAGTGTTAAGCAGATCAGAACTATCCTGCACTTGCACAGTTTACTCTGTGAGTCCTGGAACACAAATACATTTTAATTGAAGTCATAATATTTTGGTTCAATAACCCCACATTACACTTTGAACAGCTGTATTTGCTAAAGATACAGACTATGTAATTGCTATTAAAAGTAACAATAAGTCCTTGCAAATTTTGAAAAAACCCAGGACATAAATAATTGGAAGATCAGAAACTTACTAGAAAAGCTCGTAAGATCATCTGCATGAAACACTTGACTGTCTATAAAAGAAATCATGAAGGAAAAAATAAATTCCTTTACATAATATAGTTTTCAATTTGGAATGAAGGGCTAATGAACTAATCATGTCTTCAGGTATAGGGATTCCATTAACCTGATTGTCTCATACCAAAGAAATTCTGAGACTAATGCTCCTTTACAATCCATAATGCATCTAGTCATCTAGTTGTAGGCCAGTTTGGATGGGGCTTTGAGCAACCTGGTCTACAGCAAGGTGTCCCAGCCCTTGCCAGAGGGGTGGAATGAGATGATCTTTAAGGTCCCTTCTAAAGCAAACCATTCTGATTTTGTGAAAACTGATTCTAAAGTGTTTTTTCACACCAGGTAAATAGCACTCTCTTATTTCAAGTATGTTATTTCAAGTAGTCCAACTTACATCCCACAGAGTCTGATGACATTACTATTTTCAACAAATCTCCAAACAATAAGAATGAACATCCACTCTCTCCTCAGCAGGCTGACATTTGTTACACAGCTCTTCCCCCTTTGGAAAAGATCTGTGAATCCACCAAGGCAGAAAAACACTATTATACCACAGACAAAATTCTCCTGGGGAAAGCAGTTGAAGGAACTTGTCCACAAACAAACTTCACGTTATTGGAATACTCACCATTTACATAATATTTGGCAAGAGTTAAAGCAATATATTAACACCAATTCATTCAACTTCACAACATGTGTCACAAAAACATTCTGTATTTCTAACAGGTACACAAAGAGAGACAAAGCAGCCTGTTTTGCACTAAAAAGCAAAAAGATAGCCAAGATGAGGTTATTCTTCTGCATTTCCTTTATCTCAGTTTTGTCCACAGACTGCATTTGCAAGATGTCTGGTAAAGCATCTTCATTTTGAACACTTATACCAAATTCAGAAACTACTACAGAACACTACTTCTTAAGTACGCCATAGAACTCCTCCCACCCTAGAGGTAAATTTTAAGGCAATTTATATAAAAGTCAGAAAGTCTACAGCACATGAAATTAAAGGCTCTAACATTAAAATATATGTCAGTGTCATAGTAGAGATCTCTGAAACTCCACAGATGCAGTGTTCCATAATGCCTTTGCACTCTCCACAAGCTCTGCCTGGAACTGCAGCCTAAGGGGAAGGGCTCTTCCACTTGCATGATCTGTGTTGGTTGGGGTTTTAAACTTCCATTTTTAAAGAAAATGACAACACCAGCCAGGTGTACTGCTCTTATTGTCCATGGCTTCATTTCCTGCACTATAGTACAGAATCTGAATTACAGCAATTTCTATTTTACATGGTTGCATGGTCTCATAATCACAGTATAAGAGCACTAAAGAATGCATAAAGAGTACATTCTTTATGCACTTATTCTGGCAATACCTCTTTAAGGGACTGAATCATTATTCCCTTTTTATTGAAGACAGCAAGTCTGGGAGAGGGAGATTTTGAAATTACTTGCCTGAAGAGGTCTATGACAGAGGCGATTAACTCAGTCTCAGGTTAGTACCTGCCCTTTCAATCATATTTATTCTCTTATTCAGTTTGAAATCCCATCCTAAGGTTGGCTAAAGTGCACATAAAACCTTTTCAAAACATTTCTTCCTATTTCAGCCCACCCATGAGACTATATGCCATGCATAATAATAAACTCAACACAGGCATACAGCAGTCAATGCAGGTTTATTGTGCATCTAAAAATATCATGCTAGCTTTTACTAGAGTTGTCATCTGTAAGACTTATGTGCACACCACAGCCAAGGCTGTGGTGGTGTCCTGGGGACACAGAACAATTCAGGACACTAGACAGAGGTGCAATCATTACACTGTCACTAATTTTGCCTAGGAATTAAAGAACAATGCTGAAAAATCTCACCCAATTCCTTCCCTGCATGCAATTACAAAATCATATGAAGAAAGAAGGGAAGGTATTTATTTTATTTATTTATTACTTACAATTATTTGTAATTTTAAAATTATTTGTTTATTTTATTTATTTATTTTATTAACATCAATACAAGCTTTCATCTGTTAACAAGACTTACGAGCACCATAAGCATAAAAGCACAATTTGGAATCAGAGAATTAAAAAAGGGAGCTCTAAAATCCCGTAAGAGTGCTTTTAGCAACTACCACAACGTGTATATTCCTCCCATCTTTCCCAACCACTACTCCAAGGGAAAAGAATTTTTGTTCTTTTCCCACAAGTGCAACATCTGAGATGCCACAAATAAACAGCCTTCAGGCCCACAAGGAACAGATGCATTGGAACTGCATGTGTTCAGGGCTCACTCGTGCAGGGACAAGCTCCCACATCTCCCACTCCCTGCACCCTCTGATTGAATGTTCTGTTTCACCTGGACAAGTCAAGAGCAATCTGTACTGATTTTTCGCAGGACAGCACACATCACAGCAGCTGGACTACAGGAACAAGGGTTCTTTCAGCTGAGTGTGCAAAGGGCTCTGCCACTGCTCCCACTGCCCCTTCCGAGGGCCCCAGAAGTCAGGGAGCACCACGGTCCGTGGCTACTGTTTTGAGCTGCAGCAGCAAATGTCAGATTTCTGTCACTGAAGGGGTGAGAGGGGGAAGGGAGGCTCAGAACCACCACACATTTGATTGTGAAATACAGCCACGTTTCACAGAAAAAAATATAAAATAGGGCCCAGACTTTTTAAAATGCAAACAGTACGGATGAATTTGGCAGTGCCATTCTTCCCTTTACATAAAAAGATACGTACTTATCACAGCTATTTACAGGGGGAAAAACAAACAGAAAACAGCAACAGAATCAAGCCTTGAGAGCTATGCATGAGGAATGCTGTTACAATATTACTTAAAAATAAAGGACAAGTACTCATTTGCACTCAAATGCTCTTCGAGTGAGAAAAGTCAATGCTCTTCCTAAGTCTTGCACCACTTGTATATGTGGTTTTGTTCTCTTACTGAAAATCTTAAACATTGCACAAGTTTCCCTTCCAGACAAAACCTGACAAATCAGAGTCACAAAAGTACTGTCAGAGCCACAAAAATGAACAAAAAAGCAGAAGGAAATTCACATTCATTGCTATCTGCACACAGGAGAAAAGTTTACATTAAAGAATGGCTTTTACACATTTATAGTTCCTGCAGCTAGCAGCTAAATCTGCATTACTGCAGACGTTTCTAAACTAAGTGTCTCTGCTTAAGCAAGGTTTCCACACCCTTCAGCCGTCTTCAGCTCACCTTCTGCAAGAGTTGTAACCCTGGTGCTGGCATAAAGCTTCACAGCAGCATCAGTGCCGAGACAGGGATTCCCCCGAGCAGCACTTTCAGAGGCCCAGGGCTGAAGAACTCACGCTTTCAATTTCGCATGAGGTCAAGCACTGTGGTTGGTTTCCATGCGTGTTGCAGCACGCAAGAAGCTAACAAGTGAGAAAAGGGTGAGATGACAAAACAGCAAGCAGAAAAACTACAGCCTCCTTAAACCACAAGTGTATCGATCCCTCCATATGCCTTTCCTCTTGCTCCTGCATTTCCAGTAGATTTTGTCTGTTTTCTAGATTAGGATGCCTTCCAGTTAAACATACTTAGTGCCACAAAGACATTATGGCACTTCAAACTGTTCCAAGACATGAACCACCCATCCAATTAAGCCACAATAATAACTTCTTAGTGTGTCACCCCCTTTTTTATTTTAGAGGTAGCTTTCTATAACTGGTAATTTCTTTAACGTAATTTTTTTACCTGGTAATAGTAAGATAGATTTGGACATATAAAAAGATATATCCAATAAAAGGAAGTTGTTTATGATTTTTTTATAGTTCTCAGGTTCCTTCTTTGAAGAAATAAAAGCTTTTCTAAAAGATTCTGCTTGATAATATTTTTTTTTATTTTATGCACAGATATAAGAGAAATTAGCACTTTTTTCCTATATTTGGAGAGAATGTTGTGTACCAATTTTCTCAATATCATTGGGAAATCTGCTTATAGTTTCAAATATTGCAAATCATGAAAAATATTTTGAAAAATTTCATACACGAAGCTCCCCTTAGCATTCAGTAGACACTGGATTCGAAAGTTCAGGTTTTTAAAAGCAGCAGTTGGAAAAACCCCACCTGTCAGCTCCTCAGCTTCCAGTATCATTTCACCAGCTCTCCAGTCAACTTCTGAAGTAAGTATATCTGCAGCTCCAATGTTAAAAAGGGAAATTGCCTTCCACATTCAGGTTTTTTTAGCTTTTTACGCCTTAAGTAGGTAAAATGACACTTCTGGTGGTCTTTGAAAAAATGGTTTCAAATAAAGCCCAGAGCAATAAATATACTTTGCTTGCCTAGCTGCATCAGTAAAAATATCCTCTGCTGAACATGTACACATTTTTTTCCTGTTCCTTGTGGAGAACTAATTCTTCAGTAACAAAATCCAAGCCCTGTGTGTTTCTTTCTAGTAATGTGTGTACTTAGAACAGTCTCTACTACTGAGAGCGACTTATCTGTTAAACTAAACCAGCCTAGGAATATTTTCCACCATCATTCTGGGAAGGAATGAAGGGCAATGTATACTTGTAAATTGTTAACAATCTTCCCTCTTCCTCCAAGTAAATAGCACACACAGACACACAAAGGCAAGGAAACCAATCAACCCTGCAACCCCTGAAATTTGGCTTCAATTCCCTGAAGTAGCTTCATGCACGAAATCGACATGTGGAAGGAATAATCCACGGTGACCAACTTTGCTGAGGCTTGTGGAAAACTGGCCCGTGCAGCACAGCAAGCTCCTGCCAGAGATCTGCTCAGACCTCAGTGAACGTGCGCCACAAAAGCAGCACCACGTCCTTCCCAGGCATTCTGGAAAACCTCAGTGTTTAAAGGAAAACCTCAGTGTTTAAAAGCAATCACTGACCACCTCTGCCCTCTCATACTCAAGTTTAACAACTCCCTACCTTTTTTCCCCCCACCCCAAAAAAAAATACAGACATACAATTACAAATGTATGCACTAGCTTGAAGTCATGTTTTACTCTTTAAGGCATGCAACTTCATCACATGGCCCCAAGGCCTCCTCTGGATTACTGGCACCATGTCCTTCAGGAGATGCCATCAATTTATTTTAAGATGCACAAATTGGTGTTTAAATCTACCAATCTGCTTTCAGTTTGAAGTTGCTGTTTTAAAGCAAAATCGCACCAGTAACAACTCCCTCTACATTAAATATCTAAAATGTGAAAATTGAGGAATGGACAGTACTTCATTGAAGTATTTATAAAAGAACTCCCTCATTTATAAATAAAAGAATAAATAAATCTGTGATGAAGTTTTACCAGATCCACTATTTTACAATTGTAATTCCCTCCTGAAACAGCAGCTGTTTTAAGTGCTGTCTGCACATAATTTCAGCTCAGTGCTTTGCTCTATTATTATAAAATATTTTAGGACTTGCATCTGTAATTACTAAATATGTTCCAAATTTTAAATTTGTTTTAGTATCTTATTTTTCTGCATTTTGGAGGTAGCAAAACTGGGTTTCCCCCTGACAGGAGTGCTATGCTTCCCTGCTCTCTCCAAGGATACTGACTACCTCTGTTAACCAGGCCCACTCACACTGCTGTAAAAGAACTGCTCCCAGACAATTCTGTAGGCATCTGGGCACCAATACATTTCAATGTACATTGCTATCATAGCTCATGGCTGGTGTCTCCCTAGCTCATCTAGTTTTTCCAACTCCCTGAGATGCTTATCTCCTTCCCACTAGGCAGGAGTAGTGCTCTCCAACCGCTGCTAGAAGAAGCTGGTATAATCACAAATTTCCATTTATAGATCTCTATTAAAAGGTTTCCTCTCTTGCTCAGGCAAACACTGGTCTCAGTATGATTACAATCCATCTGTGCATATATCTGTTAGAAAAGTTATTTCCTCTTACAGAGGGTTGTATTTATGTAGCTGCTCCAGTACAGCTGTTCCAAAGCCACTTGGAGTCTAAAAGCACGCTTTTCTGCTGTTGCATTTCCCAATGAAACGCCTCAGCTGCTGAGCAAGAGCCCCAGCGATAGCCCGAAGAAACATTATCTCTCAAAGGGTTTGTGTCCACCCCACAGCTGAGCTTAGGTCCCTGGAGTCAGAGGCACCTGGCAGCTCCCCCGGCCCGCAGGCAGCCCCGGCATGCCCCGACCTGCGGCTCCGGGACACCCAGCGCCACCTCCGTGCAGTGAGGCCCCCCAGGGCCAGCAGGCACTGAACACCCCGCGAAGGCACGCCAGGCTGGAGGTGTTTGCAGCACAAGCACAGAGTCCCGCACAGAAAGGCGTTCCGGAATGCAGTCATTTCATTTAGTGCTTGAACGAGGATTTTTCAATTTTTTTTATTTTTTTTTTTTTAATATGGAGCCTCTTCTGTTGTTTATACTACTTATTTGGCATTTCTACAAGTTATGAATAAACACAGCTTCATTTTCAACTTCTGAATTGGAAGGAAAGCAAAGTCCCAAAATTATTAGTTATATAACTTTTAACACTCACAAATTTATTAAAATAAGTTGAAAAGTAGCCCTGATAGGACTGAGGTAAAAAAACAAAACAAAACAAAAAAACCCCCAAACCTTGTTTGAAACTAATGTCCAATACATACTTCAGAAAAAAAACCCCTCGAAAATAAATTAACATTCCTGCCTCAAGGCAAATTTTTCCAGCAATTGTATTCAATAATAGTAAGGGTCGGTTGCTGAACAGATAAGCTGACATCATTCCAGACACATGGGTTTTCCAGACCTTCCTTTCTGTATTAAAAAAAATCTCACAAAACAACAACAACCAAAAAAAAACAAAAAAAAACCAAACCCAAAAAACAACCAATCCCCCCCCTCCCCCAAAAAAACCCAACCAAAAACACCCCCACAAAAATGCACCATCACTTCTACTTACTTAAAACATAAAAAATGGTGAAGGAGACACCTTTCAAGCAAAATGGTCTCAGTGAGTCCAGTCAGCTTGCCAAGTGTTACCATGCGCTTTATTTTATTTCTTATTCTCTTGGGTTTCTTTTAAATTTAGCTCGTGTAACACACAAAAGTCAAATCAGTAGTTCTTTCCCTTCAAAGTGATTAGTAACTCATCTCTTTCACAATTCAGCATCTGTAAGAAATCTTGCAATGGTGGTGTGAGACTACAAGTTAATTGTGTGAATGAATAAAAGGATATGGAATAATTAAGTTACAAACACAACTTTAACTTTTCAGTAAGATAACTGCAAGTATCATCAAGAAAAATGTTTTGAAGTTACTTATTTTCAGCAATGAAGTTGTTTTCAACTAAACTGACAATGCAGTTGAGAATTTCTGATGGTGTCAGAATACTGACTATTAAAAGCCAAAAGAAAACCTTTTTCCATGTCACACTCCCTTATTTACTCCATGCAACCTTGCAGCAGCTCTGCAAATCAGGACCTTAAGTAATAGCTACAAGGAGAACACTGCAAGAAAGCCTTCTTGATTTTACTTTCTTATGTACAGTGAGTAATACTTTTGTGTAAATCAGTCACAATCAGAAACCCTATAATAGGAAGGGCTAAGTGTTCACTTTGCAGTTGTCACTGTCAGTTTTTGATCCTGTCTGCTGGCTCTCTCTAGTCACATAGAGCAAAAGCAGTACCAGTTTCACAAAAGACACAGCTGTGTTTTTGAACATAAATACAACTTCTCTCAGTTGCTTACTTCCTTATAATCCAATATTACCTGTGTGCAAGACTGCCCTATCTTTCCTACATTGTAGCCTTTTGTGTCCAGGATGAATTCTGAATTCAACCTATAGTTGTTCCAAGGTTTAATATTATAAAGGGTTACAAACAAGCAATCTATCATCAAATATTTTCCCCCCTTTTTCATGCAAGAAAACCTCATACTCTTCAAATCTGTTGTAGGATGCCATTTTGTTGTAGCTGACAGACTAGTATTAGATTTTCATTAAAATATATCAACAATATGCAAAAAAGTTCAGGGGGAGAGCAAAGTTAAAACCTCCATGATATTTTCTGCAAAGAAATATTAGTAACTTGACAAAATATTCACTAAGTCTCCTGCATTCAAAGTCATTATGCTTTTCCCCTCCAGACAGGGTCAGTATGTCCTGCCAATTCATGAGCTCCCAAAAATAAACCAGTTGACTAACTAAAGATGTCAATAGATTTTCACATTGCCTCCACGCATCCAAACTGCATGGCTTAGATGGTTACTTGTAAACAGCCAGGCATCCTATATTTAACCTAGAGCACTTTCCCAAGCAAATTCTGTCACTTACAATTACTCTGTTAGAGCTGTCACTGAACAGAGAATATTTTTCCACCTCCAAACTGTACTTCTGTCATAAATCAAGTCACTCAAAAAGAACTGTCTTTTTAAAATGCTTTATAGCACATAGCAAAATTGAGTAGTTCTATTCATCTTCACAATAAAAAACCCACAACAGAGCAGCTGAGAGATGTAAAAAATGCCCCGAACCCATGCTACAAGGGAAAATGTTGATCCACCGCTTTTTCTTCCATCTTTGACCTTTTCTGTGACACTACCAAAGTTACCCAACTGAGAAACAGAAAAGTATGAAATAACTCTGCATAAGAGGCAGACTGAAATCACCTATGTGCACAGAATACAGAAGATAATAATTTTGTCCACTGACATGATTGAAAGCCAAGTAAGTAACTTGGCTAGGGAAACGACTCAATCTGCTCCACACAGAAATTGGAGCACTCATTTCTATGCACGCATTTGTAGAATGCAATCCAGAAGCCTCCATTCCACATCTTAGGTTTCTAGAACAAGCATGATAGGACTAAGTGGAGAACCAAAATTCAGGCTTTTAATCACAACGTCCAGGAAAAAGCCAGTCAAGAGGGCCCATAGCAGATGCATATAGGCAAACAAGCAATTCAATGAAAAATTGCTATTTCACCCAAGGATTAAGTGCCTCTCTCTCCTGGAGGTCCACAGTGGGTGCCAAAAACCATTTCTGAACAGCGACTTCAGCTCCTTCTCAAGGTGTGAGAGGGTCTGGGCTTCTCTACAAAGCCTGCTGACAAAACACTCACCCAGCCATAGAGATGCAAATTCAGACCCACATACCACACTTGCCCCTATCAAGAGGCCCCATCAATCAACTCTTCTGTGCGGGGCAGAATCTCCATTTCTACTCACATGATGCCACTGAATGTTAGGTCAGAGTACGGTTTTGTAGCCTCTAGGTTGAAGACGATTACTCCACCTTTAAACGAGGATGATAACACAGCACAAACGATGTAAAAGTAATTGTCAGGAGTGAGGTAGAAAAAAAAGAAGATTGAAACATTTTGTTGCTGTATGTCCTATGGCACCAGAAAACAAATGCTTCCTGAGTTGCATTTTGTTGTCTTCTCTTTCAAGTCTGTCTGCCTTTAGTCCTACTTATCCTATAGCTGTGTAACAGCTTGTAGATGCCAAGTGTAGACTCGTGTCAGATACAGGAAGTTCCATGACTGGAAGACCTAATGCTCTTCTGCATGAGGGCAAAGAGCATGACCTGTTCTAAGCTCAGGGTACTTGTTCCTTATTGCTGCCCATTTAAGTTTCCCTATAAGCAGCTTGTTCTGTCTAAGTATGAATAAAAGGCTGGATGAAATCATAAATCATCACTTCCCTTTAAGGGTGGGATGCCACAGAAAGAACAATAAAAGCACTTCAGGCTACTAAAGAGATTAAGAGCAAGATTTTACTTAAGATTTTTAAAAGCTACATTGCCTTCTTGGGAAGAGTATGGATGTGACTTCTTAAATATTGTAATCCAATGAGTATGTTAGTAAGCTCCCCCTAGCTTTAATTTCAGGCTGTATTCCTGAAACAGATCTCCCTAAGGATTGCTGGTACAGGCCCTATCACAGCATTGCAACCTCCACTAGTAAATGAGATCCTCAAATCTGCTTTTGACAAAAGAGACATCCATAGACTGCTTAGGTTTCCAAAGGTCCAAGTGTATCCTGCACCTTTGTAGCATATTATTCAAACTAAAATTGTAAAAATCTACAGTAGAACCATATTGCCTCAGAAAATGAAAGTAGAACTGTACACTTACCTACACAGCCTGAGACCAGGTGCAGTGTTTTTTACTAATACCCATGATGTGAAGACGTCCTGGTTCCAGCCAGGACAGGGTTAACTTTTGCAGCAGCCATGAGGGACATGACTAGGTCATGGAGGTTACTCCACACCCGCTCATGTCATTGCTGGTATGGAGGAAAGGGACTCTCTTCCAGGGAAATGGGGCTCCTTCCAATGAGAAAATGTGGCAAAGAGAGCCATCCCGAGTACTTTGTTGTTCTTCCTGCTCCTTTTCTTATCTCATTGCTGCTTCCAGTAAATTGTACTTATCTCAAGCCACCATTTTTGCCTTTTGTGCCTCCTCTACAGCCCATTAAAGTGGGAAAGGAGGGGAAAAAAAAGAGAAACCGGTGTGTGGTTTGGAGAGTGGAGGCATTGAATAGAGGAGTACCATTCCTAGAACTTGACAGAAGAGCAGAAGCAAAACATCTTATGCAGGTCTGAATTATACTCAAAATTCCTCTTCAGCAGATCTCAAGAGAATATAGAAAACTGGATTTGTTTGTTTGTTTCATAAGAAACTATCTTTCTGTATCTGACACCAAAGGGTTGCTGCAAACATTAGTGTCATCTCTGCTCTTCAGCTGAGTAACATGTGAACCAGTTTAAACACTGAGTTTTCTTGTTTGCTTTTTGTCACATGATCCTTGGAGTGTGCTGTTATGGTAGTATACAGGCTGAAGTAAGCATTGAAAATCTGAGATCAAAATATCAAATATAGTTTAAATACCAATACCTCTCATGAAGAAGGCATTAAGAATTTCTAAATCTTCCTACTTGGCACTTTTTTATTTTGTGGGAGCATGAGAAGATTTGTTGGTTTGTGGGCTGTCTTTTAACAACAAGAAGTTTTGCTCTTTCATCTAAATGTCATTCTTCCACAAATATCAACAGTAACTTGGTAGTACTACAACAACAGAATATTGCTGATCAGGACTGGAACAGATTATTGATTTATCATCACTGGGGAAAAAGAAACACTTCTGTTAAGTAAATAGTAAAAGCCATTTTGACATCACTTTAGTCAGCACAGAAGCAGGGGCATCTTGCCAACATGGAAGTTTTAACACCAACTCCAAGTATCAAATATACTGTCCCTTTAACTAAATATCCATGTATATGTGGTCAAGCAGTTGCTGGTGTTGACAAGTATTTGGGCCACTGCCCTTTTTCTCATACTTGCCTAATGATACCTCTGACAGAGGTGCCTAGCAGAGAAATCCATAAAGTCACTAAAAAGCAGCAGTGCAAGCTGGAGGCTAGCAAAGGGTCTCTAGCCTTGCTCTGTAGCCTCTGTGTTAGAAATGCATTTGCTTTACAATCAGTCCACCCAAGCTTCATCTGCCTCCTGTCCTTAAGTATTCAGCAAATATATGTTTATGCCACTCTCAGACAAACACCTGCATCATGGCATACATGTATGCACAGGCAGGCTAGTTCATTTTAAAATGCCAGGAGAGATTACCTGAATAAGGGAACTGAATTTTCCAGTTTGCAATTTATATCAGGAGTTATTATTATTATTATTATTAATCTCCTCCAGTTGCAGAGAAAAACTTTACAAATCAAGGGTTCAAATCTGCATTTCTTTTGCTAACAAAGCTCTCTTTGTTTTAATTTCCTCTCTAAATGTAAGGTAACTAGGTTTATTTATATTGCAAATAAAAAAAGCCCAGATAGCTTTGTTCATCTTTTAAATAGAACAATATCATCAGTGACTTCAATAAAGCTTCTTGCAAGGCAGCCTCTTATTGACTGCTAAAAAGTGCAAACCCTGAGTATAACATCAGCTATATCACACCTCTCAGGTTTTTAATTCCTCAATTTTTCAAGTGTTTAGTCTTTACATCTCAAATTAAAAATTAAAATAAATTGTTTATCAGGAGCCTCAGATTCTTTTTATATATTCTTAGGTGATAAAAGGTCTTTTATTACAGATCAAATTTTTCTACAGAAACATTTACAGTACAGTTTCTGTAGAAAGGAAGCTGCAATAGCAAAATAAGTCAGATTGTACCATACCTGAAATATTTCACTTTTGCTGAAGAAAAAGGACTAAAACAAGGAGTCCCATACTTCAAATGGAAAGCAATTCCCATACTTCAAAAGGAAAGAAATGTCTTAAATATCCTTCTGACTCTTAAATGTATTTAGAAAATCAAGATAACAAAAGACCACTTCAGTGCTGAAATTAAATCGGAAGAAAGTGAAGCCGATAATCAAATGCAACATTTTGCACAGCTCTTTACTTACAATCACATGTTTTATGTGCAAAGGCTTTCTAGTTATTCAAGGAGGACACCTTAAGCCCCTAATAACCAGAATGCCTAATGGTACAGTAATGCTTGACTAGTATGACAAAAGTCTAGCTTTTGTTTTTAATATATTCCTCCTCTTCTCCAGAGCCATCTCAACATTCCTTAAAATATGTTCATTTAAACAAATATTGTTTGGAAAGACTACATTATTTACTAATATATACTTACATTTTCTAAAAATTTGAAAATACAATAGCTTTCCAATAAAAAAAACAAATGAATTTGTATTATTAATTAAATATAATAAATTCTATAATTGTCCCCAGTATATAGCATGCCTCATGCAGGATAACATGTAGAGTTTGTCACAAAAGATTCAAAGAGAATAATTCAACTCAGAATTCTCAAAGTCATGAAATCAAACTAAATCATAGGGGCAGTCAGATTTCCCTGCCAGTTTCACATATGCAAGTATTTGGGATCCTAAGTCGTCATCATTGGAATCTCCTAAAGCAGTCAGAATGTCTTACAGCTGTGGCTCTCTCTCACACCAAGAATTTGGCAGTGCCTGGATTTTGTTCTCAAATGGTATAAAATCAAATTTAAATAGGAAAATACTTTGCTAAATTCTTCTCCACCCAAGTGTAGTAATTTCCCACAAACACAGCAAACTGTCCTGTCAGGAAGTGCATGAAAGAGTACATCATGTTGGGAGAAATAAAAGCCTGAAATCAACACAGTTTAAACTCCCAAGAGCAATGTTAAGGATATTATAAAACTGTAAACAGTAATGCACTTCACGACAAACTACCAGCTGACATATGCAGGAACTGAAAAGGAAACGCTCAAGGAATCCCAGGTGTACACAGGCATAGCAGATAAGGCCGCACCTAAGCATACGTGATTAAGTCAAGTTTGAAATCATGCAACATCCTCATGCAACTTGGGATCCAAACAAAAATGCACTTTTACCTATGAACTACACCATAACAAGGCTACTTGGAGATTATTAAGACTACGAGGACCAGTTTCAACTTTGGACCTCATTATGATGCATAACGCAGCCAAGGTGACAAGGATTTCAGCAGGCTGACTGCCCCACAACACACAGCTCCAGAGAACAACAGGTTCTGCTTGATCCATGCTGAAGGGAAGCAGCCACTCTGACAGCTGGAAATTCACCATACAACTCTGTACCACACACAGGCTGCAAAGCCAAACCAAGTATTTCAAAAAGTCCTATCAGTTACAAGCCCTTCAAAAACGAAAAAAAAAAAAAAATAGACAAGAACAAATCTTGCAGTTATAAATCATGCATATTTTGGTCACCATTACTCTAGAAATAACAAAAGCAACATTACAAAGACAACAAATTAAGATAAACTCCAAAATACAGCATTATATTCAAGGTTAAAATAATAGTACAAACACAGTCAAATGAAAAACTTCAACATGGTTTAAAAAAAATTCAAAAAACTAATAAAACCTCCCAAACTACTCTATCATAACAAGGAAAAGAAACACTTGTTCTCAGGGGAACTGAGTTATAAAATGAGATACCTAAGGGTATGTAACAAATAGTGTGTGTATATATAAACACACACAAACATTTAATTTGTCTTCCTAAAATAAATGACAAGAGGATAAAGCAATATATATCATTGTACTGTAGTCTCTCCTATGATGGGGAAAGCCAAGCAACTGAGAACTGATGTCAGAAGATAACAGGCAGCAAAGAAAAAACCAAAGCATGAACACTGACTTGATTCCTCTTCCTCTCACTTTACATCCCAACTCTGAACATGTATCAGTAACACATTTAGCAAAAAAGATGAGAATTGTTTCTCAGTTTACTACTTCAGGTACTAATAGCACTTAACTTGCTTCAATCCTTACCAATGCTAAAGTCAAACTATATAGAACTTAAACATCAATTTTCACTAATTAAGGGTAAAAAGGAAAGCATCATTCCATGCTTTGCTGTAAGCCTTTCAAAATGTCCTTAAGAATAAACAAAAAATTAACACACACTGAACACTTTGCCACCCCCTCCCAATCTACCTTTTCCCAGTTTTCAACTTCTTGATTAACACCAGCCATCAATTCAACAAGGGGCATTCATGTAATTTACTTGTACATTAAAATTACATTAATTTTGGGGTATGTACATTTCAAAGAATATCTGTACATCATATTATATACAGATTAATGTATTGTATTAATTTAAGCCTTGTTATCTGGAGGCTGTCAGTTGCGCAAAATACAATAAAAAGCATCAAGAGAGCCTGAAAAGCAAAGAATTAATTACCAAGATTATCTCTGCACCCACATTCCAGTGGTTGCTCCTAAATACCTGGACACTGACTGCATTCAGAACGCATGTATTCACACATTTCCCTGGTGTGCAGAGCAGAGCTTTTCCCTCATAACTTTTTCAGTCACTGGCGTCGATCAGCAGAGCACTAAGGGCTACGGTTGGAGATGGTTCAGCAGCAGAAGTTGTGCAAAGCGCTGTGAAGCGCCCATTGAGCAGCCTGCTGCTGCAGACACATGCCATTTGTGCACTGCGAGCTGCTGGAGCTGCCAAGGAGCTTCCACACGGAATGCAAGTGGCTGCTATGCAGCTACAAAAACTTCAACTATTACTTCACCAGCCACCTTTTTCAGGGACCTCCGTAAAGCATAACGAGGATTTCTCGGTTTGAAGGCTCAAATGACACCGGGGGAACGTGTGATTCAAAGTACAAGCAACTCCTGTCTGACATAAAGCCCTCTGCCACACTTGCAATTATTAGGGAAGGTCCTCAGGATATTTCCTTGAATTAGCAGTTCATCCCTCCTATTTACAAATTGCTCAGTGACAAGTCTTCCCTTTGGATGTGACTCATGAGCCTCGGTTTGCCTGTGCCAGAACCTGCAGCTTTTTGGGCATGTGTTGCAAAACCTCACCACCAGAGCTCCTGCCTCCCTCACCTCCCCATTTCATGCTATGAATACTCAAAGAAAAGTGGTTTATTTCTCACTTCATGTATTTTAGAATGTAACTAATTGCACTGGAGACAACCCTCACGTTTCATTTAAGCATAAACTGTAATTTACTGCAACCACTACTAAGACTTTATGCAATGCTCCTGACAAAAATAAATTTTTAAAAATCAGGGGTTTGATATTTGGGGTATTTTCTTCTTCATTAAGGGGGGAGTGTTTAGAAAAAGTGAAACAGCAAAAAAAATCAGCTCTTACCAATATTAACATTCCACAATTTGATCAGTAAGTTAAAAAAAGTATTTGCTAAATGTTTACCTAAGCTCAACAGAAAACTAGGTAAGTTTCTTGAGTAGAAATCCTTTAAGAACTGCTAAACATATAGAAAATATATACACCTTTGCAAACAGGGCCACAGGCTAGACAGATTTCCACTGTGATTCATGGCAGTCCCTCTTGTCTCCTTACATGCCTGGGCACACCTCCACATACACACCACCAAGGTGGCCATTTCCAAAGAAAGACTGTGTGTCTTCAAGTCAGGAGCAACTTAAGGGCTAGATTAGCAGCTTGACAGAAGAGTATCATGAAAGGGATGACAGGCTTGAGAATAGCTCCTGTGGTTCTGCAACCGCCACTGATAGGTGACCATAAGAGTGAAAATGCAAAAATGTAAACTAACATTTTGGAGCATTTATGCAGGCTTTTGAAAAGCTTGCATTGTGCTACAGTCCTCATCATTTCATATCACCACTACTTGCATGCACCTGGATGGGTTAAAGGCTAGCACAGCTACACCTTTGTTTTGCTAACATGCACACAAATGTATATATATCTATGACTAATTCCACTGAGAACCACAGGACAACTCAAGGACATGCAAGTTACCTACTCCTTTGTATACCACTCCAAAGAATCCTGACCAAAACCCCTCTCCTACCACATAGGTTGTGAAAACCAGAAGACTTAGTAAAAGGAATTACTATATTGTATCACTACCAAAAATTATTCAAGAAATCTTTCAGAACTACTGCAGAGGTAATTTTGACATTAAAACATCCAGTATAACACAGATTGACAAGACAGTCAAGACATTAAGTACAATTTCGAGAAAAATCTACAAGTGAACATCACAGTAATGCATGGGTTAATATATACTTCATATGTTTTATTAAAACAAAATGCTCCAATAAACTTACAGTAGGATCACTAAGATAGTTTGTCAAAAGACAGAAAAAACCACCCCAAAACAAACAAAACACAAAACCAGTCAGCAGATCCCTTCATTCTTCCTTAACAAAGCCACGTACACTTTACATGAAGCATTTTCTTGACAACCTGAGGAAACGACCAATAATATGATCTGTGTCTTCAGCTAAAATATGTTTTAGTCGAACACCAAGAAATTTCAAAGCACCTTTCCATTTTTATAGTACTTTTCATTGCAGCGCTCGAAATACTTTACAAGCCGTTATAGCATTTATTAAGACATCAGGTATAATAGCTGAAGATAACACTTCTAGAAAATAGTCTCTAATGTTAGAAAGGCCAGTTTCTGAGCACCAGATCTAAAGTCTTTCAGATCTGATTTGTCATGAATTCCAAGTACTCTCAAAACTAAGCTGATAAAAATAACAGGTGACCGACCAGCACCTCTGAAAAACAAATCTTAGGGACCTTAAGATGTACCCACAAGAACTCTGGCATAATTATGTCGTTCTTTAAAGTCTTAGTTAAAAGCCTTGCTAACACAGTGTCAGTGGCACATTTTCTCAGTGCCTCATACTATCCCTCAGCCAACCCTGCTCATAAGATCACTGAACCAGACGCAACTTTTGAGTTAAAGTTGAAAAAGCATGCTCTGAGCCTACCTCTGGTCTGGTAGCTCTTTCAAGCTTTAAGTTTTTGTGGCCTGACACAGTAACTCTCCCCAATGCTCTTCTCTCCGTTTCCAAGCAAGCTGGATGAAATGCAGTTGCTTATTTTAACATTTTGTCTTTTTCCCACACAACCAAACAAAAAATTATACCAGAGCAAGAATTACACTAAACGTGCAAACCCGCTTGGATTTCACCTGCTGTATAATCACTTTAGAAACATAAACCCGCAGATTCAATGAGCTTTCAATTTCTGTCTGCCGTGATTTCAGAAACTACTAGTGGCGTTTCTGCTGAGTATTTCAGATCTGCGATTTCTACAATCAGCCTCACTCCACTTCTCCTACCTTCCTCTTCTAATTCTACGAAGAAGTCAGTCTAAGAGGAACGTGACAGTTCAATGCAGAACACATTCTCTTTTTAGCATTTGCAATGCAAAACTAGGTTTTGTTCGGTACAGAAATCTTGCACAATAGCCTGTGTATACGTATTCGTTCCAACAATGCTGTCCTATGCAATCACTCAGTAATTGCACACAGTCATAAAGCTGCTGCTGTTGCTGCTTGGAACTGCAGTCTCGCCCTCTAAACAACCTAATAGTCTCTGCATTAGGACATTTCTTTTTCTCTCTTCCCCTCCCTTAACTGCTTGCTCCAGTACAGATGGCCTTTACACTAAGCTCAAAACACGTAGTAGGTAGGAATGAAATCAAGTGATTATGTAAAAATGGACTTTTAAAAAGAATGCAAAGTAAGTATCTGTTGAGCAAATAGAATATTTCGCTAATTCTGCAAGCTGCAACCACACAAGACTTTACAAACCAAAAATAAATCCTGCTTACGCCTGTTAAAAAAAAACCCGTAAGTATTATATAAGGCTCTCACATACGCGCGTAGGTGTATTGTCAGCTTTTACTGCTAAATTGCAACGAATCGGTCTTTTGCCGTTGCTGCCAGAAAAGAGCCGTACACTTGAGAGCACGGGATTTTTTTAAAAAATTATCTAATTCCTCCCCACCCCCCTCCACTGCGTAAGCCTCAGCAGAGCGATCCGACCCTGGCCACGATGCGCGCTCAGCGGCGCCCGGGACTCGGCGGCTCCCCCGCAGCACGCAGGGCCTCCGCACACGCCGGGCTGCCCCGGCTCCGCCACGCCGCCAGCCAAGAGAGCCTCCCCCCGCCCCAAACCAACCCCCCCAAAATTCCATCCGCAGGCAGCTCACCCGGACACAGACACATCCTGAAAGTGCTGCCGCAGCCACGCAGCCGGGAAGAAATCCCTCCGGAGCACTCGTAACAACTCATGGCACGGCAAGAGGCGATGGCTCAGCAGCCGAGCCTGGTCCCCCGCAGCAGGCGGGCCGGGAGTGCCGCTGCCCCGGCCCCCTGGGGCTGCGCGGCCCGGACGCGGAGCCAGCCGCCCCCGTCACCTCCCCCGGTACTTCTGCTCCTCATCCTGCACCCAGGAACCACAAACAAAGCACGCACCACCACTCCCAAAAGAAAAGCCCCAGGAAAGACACCCCCTCTCCAAAATGGCAGGAAAACGGAAGCAAATCGTGCAAATTTAAAAAAAAAAATAAAACCGCGCGGAAAACAGAAGAGGGAAGAAAGAGAACGTGCTGGCTCACCTGCGCAGCCAGGCACGGCGGGCGCCGCGGGGGAACGTGGAGCGGCTGCTTGCAGAAGGGGGGCGGGAGGGAAGAAGGAGGGAAAAAAAAAAAAAAACCAACAAACTTTGTTTCTTTCTCTCCGGGACTCAGCGAAAGCGTCACTTCCTAGTGCGGTAAGCGGGGAGGCTCCCGGGCTCGGGCTTCTCAACTCCTCCTCCTGCCGCCTTCCTCCTCCTCCCTGCGCGGCGCAGTTCCCGCCGGCCCTTGGCGCCTCATCCCGGCACGGGCCTGAGCCCCTTGCCCTTCTCCACAGATCTCGGCTTGACCTTCTGCACTTGGCTGCCGCTGCTGTTGGCAACGAAGGAGAGGAAATCCCCAACGCCTGAGGGCCGGGCAGAGAGTTTGCAGCATTGATTTGAAAGCCAAGCCCTGCAAAATAGTGACCTGACCAATACCCGTCGGAAAGCGCCGCTTTGATGCCCCGAGTTCAGAGCCAGCCTCTTCAGTGAGATCAGGATTTGTGTCCTTTCTCTAAAGAAAAACAGGCAGCTTTTGGTTTTTACGAAAACCCTTGTACCAAGGAAAACATGTTTTTTTCTGTTTCCCCCTTTCAGTCCCTTTTCTTACCTTTTCAGAAGAAAAAGTGAATTTAAAAAAAAGGAGGGGGGAAGGGAGAAAATATTTTAGCCTAATGCAAATCTTCAGGTCATGTCTATACTGTTGGCTGTTTTGCCAACACCTGAAAATTACATTTACAAGAACTCATACTTCTGAGGTTTCTAAAAATGTCCAGCTCCTCTTCTGGAATATGGCTTCCTCTGCTGCCTTGGTCCGAGAATAAAAAACACAGTGTGCTGACAAATGCAGGCACGCTACTCTACCCTACTAAGGCAGGAAATAAGCTGCTTTATCATTGCTCCCTCTGTAGACTGCTCTGCTACTCGAGTTTGTTAACAATCAGTGAAACTTTTGGATTATAAAATAACCTTTAGACAGCATTCACAGATGAGACTCACATTCAGTGAAATGTCAAGCAACACAAAAATGCCAAACATTTTTCTCCAATGTGCACTTTGCCACGTGTTTACCTTCATCCAGGCTCAGATCATTCAGTGCACACAGCTGCAATGCTGGGTTTTGGGGTTTTCTTCCCAGACCAGCAGGACAGTTTCCCTTCCAGCATGTATTGCCTTATAGAGTGAAATATAGAAGTAGTTTTTGCACTGCTCTCTGTAGTCTGTGTTTCTTTCACAATAGCTCCTTGCAGAACTTTGTACCAGGGAAGCTCAAGATGTGTAGAAACAAGAGGCCAGAGAAGTGACTTGCCCATGACTACAGATGCATAACCAGGTTACTCTGATGAGTCCCAGGTCAACAGTCTAATTACCACACCCAATCTTTTCCTGTCATGGTGCAGAGGATAACAGTGAGACACATGGTGGTGAAGAGCAAAATAGTAGCCACAGGTACTACTGGTAAAGGTTTTTTCCTTTCACAACCAGAGATGCCATTTGATGCAACACTGTCTCAATAGGACCTTCAAGGAAAACTCTGCTATAGCACCAATAATACACTTGCTCTTCCAAACTCCCAATAAACAGGAACAATAGGTCAATAACTATTTAAATCAATATTCCCAGAATATTCCCAGATGTTCACAAATTACCTAATATGCAAAGCAAACATAAATTATTGAACATATAATAACTAGCTGTAGTCAAAGGCATACAGCTCATTAGTTTAATTTGCCCTAATAAAGATTGAAAAGAGAGATTCAGTAAACTGGAGGTATTTCCTCTCTGTTATGTTAGGCAATCGTACTTCCCATGAAGCACATCAGATATTGACGAGATTGAAATTTCAACTTTCATTGGGGGGAAAACAAACCCAACCAAAAATAACCCCAAATCCCACCAGTCTTCTATGATTTTAAATCACGTTCTAACAGCAAAGGGTATCTCTTTGTTCCAGACAGAACAAATGCATGTTGTACTTCACCTCTTTGGAGGCTGGGAGCAGAATGATGAGCAGCATCTTGTGTTTCACAATACTTAATCACGTAAAAGCAGTAGACAATGGCAGAAACGTCATCATCTGGCTACAGCAGCTAACATTGCGCAGAGCAGGGAGTGTGCTTTCTACCCTGCTCTAGGAGATATTTTAACTTGTTGGGTTTGATAGTTCCCTCCTAAATAACGTATCAGGTAGATAGGAATCCTGCTGAGTTAAAGACAGTTGAGTAACCACAAGGACAAAGTTGAAACACACTGTAAGATGCAAAATCTACATGAAAGGATGACTCTATTTCCTAAACATACCAAATGGGATGAGAACAAAAGCAAGCAGGTAGGTACACCAACTAGTTTATAGATCTAAAATAGAAGAAACACACTTCAAAGACACCATGGTGTTTATAGAACTGTATGTTAGTGTTTATCTTACCGAGCAATAAAAGTTTTATGAAGTGTTTTGTAAGGATTTTACAGTTATATACTCTTCAATTGTTTCTCCATTCCTCACATTACAGGGTCCTTACAACTTCTCCAGAACCAGCCATCATAGTTTTCTTCTTTTCAGTAACAGCTTTTGCTATGCTTTTAAAAAGTTTCTCTTCCTCCTTTTCTCAGCATATGCTGAGACTACATGATGGCTGCACTTCTATTAGCTTTACCGTGACAAAACTTAATACACACACATTCCCTGTTACGTCATTATTTTGTTACTACACTGAAGGAGATTGGAAGATCTCCTAGCTATCAGCATATAAAATCTTAGTTTTCTTTGGCTTGTACAGACACATCTTGTAGTGTAACAACATTGACACGTATCATTAATACACTGGATTGCACTGAGTCAGAATTTGGATTAAAGACTATGCTTTGCATACTTAAGTTTGCAAAACCGAGCCACAGGCTCAGTAGGTGGCACTCTTTTCACCGAGCCAGAGTAGAGCCAAAGCCCCATCCTCTTTGTAGTTCTCAGGAGTTGAACTTGTGCTCCATTATGATGGGAAACAATATGGAGCTATTAGTTCTCCCTGAAATTACGTATAAAATGATGGTCTTAACCACTATAGCTAATGAGAAACCATTTACACCCTTTGTAATAGGAGTTTCAAATTCTAATAAGCCTGAAGCTTCCACCTCATAATCACACTGAAATTTCCTCTAAAATTCCAATAGGATGTGATTTTTATTTAAAAATCTTAATGTCAGCACAAACCAGTAATTAACAGCTGGAGCATTTATCCCATAAATATATTCAATGCTCAGGGGTGGGGTTGCCTGTAGATGAGCCAGAGGATGGACTGACAGGAACCACATGAAGTTCAACACAGACTAATGCAAAGCCCTGCACTTTGCCCTGACTGAGCTGACATTGCCCAGAATGGGACTGGCAGGACACCCAGTGCCACTGAATAAGATCTGGGGGTCCTGGTGGACAGTGGGAGAAACACCAGGCAGCAGTGAAGGCTCACACCATCCTGGCCTGTATAAAAGTCTGAACTAGGTCAAGGGAAATTACTATTCCTCTTTACTCATCATTTGGTAGCCTGTGCCTGGAATACTGTATGCAGTTTTGGGCATCTCAATATAAAAAAAAGATGTTAATAAACTGGAGCCAGTAGAAAATCAAGATGGTCAGGGGCTGGAACAGATGTCCTCAGCAAGGAGAGGCTAATGGAAACAGTGGTCATTTTAACCAGTTAGTGAGGATAGTGAAGCAATGAGCAACGCTGGTTTCAGTGTTGATCCTGCTTTGAGCAGGAGATTGAACTGGTGACCTCCCAAAACCTCCTCCAACCTGATACTATGATTCAAGAAGCAAATCACCTTAACTCACATAAGAAGAGAATTAAATAAATGACTGTTAAATAGTTTGAAAATTTCTTATAGGAACTACCAGTGATTGTATCTGTTTCAGGTTTGTTGGGCTTTAGTTTTGAGGTTGTGAATTAAGAAGACCATCAGCCTAATTACAAAGAAAGCTGTTCCCTCACAGTCACCACTCGCCAGCACTATTACAGGAGAAAATGTTTATAAAAGTGTTTTTATACAAGACCAATTACTCTCTACTACAGAGAAACTTTAATTTCTACAATACCAATGTCTGGCTCCGATCTCTGTCAGAATTAACCACTCAAGTTGCTACATTTGAAATATTATGCTAGGGCACCACTTCTCTTGGGGAAACTTGATGCAGACAGATAGAATGTTTGTAAAGAAGGGGTTTGGCTTATTTAAAAGAGTTTTCAAAAAGAAAAAAAACCTCTCATACCTATATTTTACTCTTCATATCCGAGTTTAAAATTAAAACACTTCACTCAAGCAAGATTTGAGCAAGATTAAGCTTCTTTGATCAGCCTGGGGAGAAAATCCATGTATTTATAGAGCATGCATGTGTAAATACATATGTATACACACACAGAGTGTGTCATGACCTGGCTCCCTAGAACCATGAGGCAACCCTGTTACATGGGGGAAAGGGAGGGACACTGTGGTTTACAGAAGAAACCACATGTAAAACAAAGTTATTCACATTGCTTAAACACTACTGAAAGAAGCTCAGATGCCATGATGGGAAAGACAGTGCAGGAATCAGTGAAGCACCAAATTATATGGCATGCTGAAAACCAGGACTATTGAACCTTTCTTCCTAATTTTGCTAGCTTGTGTAGCTTTAAAATGACTTTGCAGTCTTTCTGCATTTACTATCACTTTTCCCAGAATGTCACATTATTTGTTTGTTTGTTTTACAAACAATAGTCTGTGGTAACATTGTTCACTAAAATTGAGAAAAATACAGTGGTGAGCTGAAGGCCACATGGAGGTTCACGAGCTGAGCTTTGATAAGCTCCAAACACTCAAGTCCACATGTAAATTCTTCAGACATACTATACTTTTCCTGTATTTTAGGAGCTCAATATGCAGATTGTACTAAACTCCAATATGCTCTGTCACCAAAGTGTCACCGATCTACACATACAATAGTACACCAAGTGTTTCTTGCTATTCAATTGACTGAATAGTGACACAAGTCCTCCTGAAAATTAGGTTCAAGTTACCTTAAGGAGGATGATATTAAAAAAACAAAACAAAACAAAACAAAACAACAAAAAAAAATTTTTTAAAAGCTGTCTGTAAGCTGGCTCTGATTTTTTCTTCAATATTTATTGATTATATTTTCTTACACACTGTGTGAGAGGAACAATTAGAAAATGAACTGATGAATATATGTATATTAGAACTCTGAAAATGTAGAGCACCACAAATTCTTTAGCTCTATTTAGCTATTTATCATTATCATTTAGATAACAGGAATAATAATACTACTACCTAGGGAAACGTCCATGGACTTGTAGCTCTCAACAAGACCAAGAATACTTCTGATCAGTGGAAATACTCCTGAAAAACATGGCAGGCAAGAAATATCAAGAACTGGTAGGCACATGTAAATTTTTAATCCTAATACATATTTTTAATGCTATAATCACTAAATGGTTTAATGGCTACAATTGTAAGAGATTTCTTTTCAGAATTTACCTCTCATTATGCATTACAAGAGTGCAGCATCCTTTAAAGGAACACACTCTGCTACTACCAATGCGCAGACATGTAATTTCCAAAACTTTGGAGTTTTGGAAGTTTGTAGACCTGCTTTCAAGAGCCTACATCAATCCCTCCATCACACTGTTTTCACAGTGAATGTTTTATAAAATATGAGAGTAGTCCCACAGTTTCTGTGAAATATGTATGCAAGACTGTCAAGAAATTAAAAGATAAACATTCTTTTTGGTAGTAGATACTCTGATTAAGGCTTGAGTGGATGGCTCTCAGGGAGCACCAAGGGGCTACTCACCAAGGGTCAAGAGCCCAGGAGATTCTTAAACGTGGCAGGGCAGGGCCTTTTCCAGCTGGGGCTGGTCCCATTATGTCCAGTGAGGAAGGAGGGCAGCCAGGGGACAGTCCAAAACCCACGACATCAAGCACCTCCATGGGATGAAGTCGGGCTGAAGTTAAGGGGGTAGAAAAGTTCACAGTTTGGGGCCAAGATCAAGTGCCAGGTATAGGCATGATTGCAGTCCAGCTGCAATGTAGCTCAGGCACGGCTGCATGCAAGAGCCCCAGCTCAAAGCAGCTCCCAAGAAAATGTGGCAGAAGACCCCCATGAGGCTTGTTTTGGCAATAACTCCCACTAAAGCTTCTTCTGTCTCCTCTTTCCCAAGATAACCAGCTGTGCTTTCTTTAAGCTGGCTTCGAGCCCAGGCAGAGGAGCCCCCTAGAAGCACTCAGACAACTCTTAACAACAACAAATGAACAAGAAAAGACACACTGACAGCTTGTACTGCAAAGTAACATTCACAGCTTGCCTGAATTTAGTGTAATAACAGAAAAAAAGACTGGAATTTGAAACAATAAGCTGTGATATTTTTCTGTCTTTGTATAACATTAGTGTTATTTACTAGGAATTAGTATTACAGACAGTTATCTAAGCTGTTCCTTTAATACTCTAAGTAGACGAAATTTTTTATTGAAGCATGCAGAAATTAATTAATTTAATCTATAGGCTCTTTAATAATATAAAAACAAGATTTTCCCCATTGACATCAAGAAACTAGTCATAATTAATGGTGCATTGTGAATAAATATTTGCAGGATTCTGGAATAACTGTGTTATGTATTATTTATACATGCATTATATATATATATATGTGTGTGTGCATATATATAAGAGCATCATTAAAGTCATCTCTTGTGGATGAACAGGAACTTCTGAGCTACACTAGCTGATATATTACAAGTAGCAATCTCAAAGTCCATTTGACACTTACAATCATTCAGGGAACTTTCAGTCCAAGCATGTTTTAGTGCCTCAGTACTATTGCAATTAAATTGAAACATATGCTGCATAAATCTGGGGTCAGCAGGAGAATCAAAAAGCAAGCATTTGCTAACACCAGGTTCCATTGGTAGCCCATGGTACTCTCTCATGAGGATTCATCCCTATTCCATCACATAAACAAATTATAGAACACCAAGGAAACATAAACCACAGTGGGAGACACCAACATGTATAAATAAGACATATGTGACAGGCAGGCACCAAATACAGAGGATAATCTGCAACCACGTAATTAAGCACCTTGCTGACCTTATCTGTTCCTCTACTCCTTAATCCTTCTTTTCTGTCACTCTGTGCTTGCCTGTGCTGGCAGTTTGCATTGGTGCAAGCCAGGCTGCAGCTCCTTCTGTCATTAGCATTACACTGTAGGGTTTTTGGTGAATTGCTGTGCAGTTTTTATTCTCAGATCCACAAACAAGTTGCCTCATGCCTGGACTCCAGTAGTATTTTGGCAGTCCTCCATGATTCCTTCCAATACCAAGTTGTGACCTATCCCAACTAGTTGGTCTGTTTATCTCTGTGATCTCTGAATATTCCTTATTTTTTGCATAAAGCACATAGCATATTCCATTATAAGGAAATTAATTCAGTTACACTCTTTATGCTTATTAGTATTATGGAGTTTCTTGTTTTTTCCTCCCCTTATCCTTTTTTAATGGAAAATTTGCAGGGTGTTTTTCTTGTCAATGGGAACCTTAAAAGGCTTGTATTCGTATCTACATCAAAAATCTGCAACTATTTCTTTCCATTTCTACATAGGGCATAAAACACAATTTCATAGCAACAGCCCTACCTAGAATGTGGTATTCCAAGGCAGGAATGCTTCCCAAATATGGATGCAGTTATATTATGTTTATGGTCCACTGAGCATTTGAGCATTATTTATGTTTTCTGTCAGCCAACAGAAACTCATATCTTCATGGCTGCCACAGGACTGCCAGCCTGAAGAAAATGCAGCAATTCCAACAGGAAGCAATAAAGTTTTTTAGCAATGCATCTCAGACATTTTGCAAGCACACTCAGAACCCTCCCCTCCTACACACTAAAGAGGATCATTCCTCCCTTGCAAATGCATGCTCCTCTCTCATCTCCCCCCACCCCTGCTTGTGCAGAGATTTCTCCAGCTCCTTGAAGCCACAGTGGACTGAGAAAGCAAAGGATATTGTCTGGAGGAGGCTAAGGTAACCAAGTTCCACAGTAGAAGAGCCAGGATCCATGAAGGCAACCATGGAGAAAGTATTCAAATACCAAGCCCAAGTATTCTGTCTCTGCTGGATTTACCATAGAGTCTGTTTCTATGTACTTGTAAGTTAGTTTCTTTACTCTTTCCTGATATATATGAGAGAGGCATCCTCCAATACCACTACTGCCTCAAGCAATAAAAAAAGCAATAACTATCTTGTTCTCAGCAGAATCTCTTCCTCACAAGAAGTATTCTGAGTATGTCGTCTTTGCTGTGCTACTAACAAGAAACAGGAGAAATCCACCGTGCTCAAGGCAAGGAGAAGCAAATCCACTGTGCACTAACAATAACTATAAAATCATGACATTGGGCTTCACATATCAATGTGCATCACAAAAAGATGCAGAAAACTAGAATTCTAGAGTTTCTCAAGAATGGGAAGTGGTTCAGGAAATTTGCTTCGAAAAACTGCAGGGGGAAAAAAACTGCCCAATTGAGAAAAAACCAAAACAACCCTTCCCAAAAACCCACAAAAAACACCAACCACACAGACAGCCACCAAACCTCCTCTTATTTTGAAACTATCAATAGTAAGAAAAGTTACCAAGTTGTAGGATCATCATTCTTAACATCTGTGCCACTCAGAAAACAAATGTTACTGCTGTTCAGTTCAGGTGACTACAGCAATTGGATGTTCGGGGTGTTTTTCCTTTTGGTGAAAGATTAGTGGAAGCTCTTGAAAGGTGTATACTGACTGAGGAGCAGAAGACATCAGAAGTTCAAAGCAACACAGAAGACAACAAAGAGAACTTCATAACAAAAAAACACTGTCCCAATTCATTACGAAAGATGATTTTCTAATTGCAGAGTGAAGCTTTGCTGTGCATGAAGCAAACACAGAAATTGATATGGACTTAAAAGATTAGATAATGGAATTAAAAAGGAACATATGTTTGGAGAGTATTGTTATTAAAAATTATAACTTTCTCCTACTGCATGCACTTCAGTCTTAGATTCATCAGCTGTCATTCAAATATCACCAGCAGATCCCCAGCTACAATTCTTCCAATTTGTTCCAGAGAGCAGCATCCAGACATCATTTCTCTGACATCTAAACAAAATTCTGTAAGGTCATTTCAGCCTCCAAATTGTAGTGCTTGAAACAGTAAGAAAAGACTATTTGTAGAAATAATTTCACAAATTTACTTGGACAAGTTCACCTATCATAAGCTCCTCGATCTGTAGACCTGGTATCTCCAACCAGTCATGTATTGCTATAATTAAAATACTCAACATTTTTTGCCAGAACTAAGATATAGCTTATTTAGTTCTGTCAATTAGCATTCACAATTATATTTAAAATTAATGTGAGCTGCAAAGTCTGCAAAGCCAGTACCCATTAAGTGATCTAGAGGTGTGTACTGTTAGTACTGTCTTGTATGGCACACCACAGAAAGCTGCACAAAAACCAGAAAGGCATCCAGACAAGCTCTTATTTCCTCAGTAGATGTGGAAATTATATCCCCAAAATGTCTCGAGAAACTGTCATTCAGAAATGACAGAAAGTCTCTTTACTACCTACCAGCTATCTGGGTGAGACACAGAGTGCAGTTACAATCTGAAACCAGTTTTGCCGAGCTGCCTCAGCCCTCCCAGTTACCAGTTGTTGATCACTCTCTGAAAGACAACACTCACAGTTATTCTGCAGCTGTTTAACAGAGTGAGAACAGTTGTTGTCTAAGTTTCACATGTTCAATAAAATACTTTATCGCCCATGATAATAAGGGCAAGTAGTCTCCTAGAATACAGTAACTGGCACCATTAATTCTGTCCAGACCAGTTGTGCTTACTGATCCCTCTTCTTTTCCTGAGAGGAAACAGCTGAATGTCTCTGCAAATGCTCATTCCTAGGCCAGCAAAATACAACAGCTGATTTACTGATACCATAGTCATTAATAATTGACTGATAACAACCAAGTGCTGTATATTTCCAGAATGTTCGCATACTGAATGGATGAGAAGCTTTCTACTAATATCCAGCAGCTCTGAAGCAAGCCCTACACAAAACTCCAAAAATATGCCTGTGGCTATCTTGAGACTTTGCAAATCTACACAGTCCTCTTTGACAAACCAGTACATGCTTTTCAGAAATAGCACTGCAGAAACTTGATGCTAGTGCAAGAAAAGTTCCTTCAGAAGCAGCTTCCTTCTCATTCATTTTCGTCCTTGTTTACACCTACATTTATTCTCCTTTCATCAGCTTTCATCTTTATCTACATCCCAAATGTGTTTTTCCACGGTTAGGTTGAAACCCCCAACATGGATTTTTCCATTCTGTTTGATCAAGGATTAGCATACCAAGGAGTCTAACAAGGAAGCTACACCACATATACTATGTATAAATTCCCACAGCCCTAAACACATCCCTCATAGGAACAATTTTTTTCTGATTCTAGAAGACCTATTTATTTTTGTGCTTCTATAAGCCATTAGCATTAGTTCTTCTAGCATTAGGGTGCATTATTTAAAAATGCAGAGCAGTTTTCCAATTAATTTGAATTTCAGTTATGAAAAAGAATAGAAATACTATGAAGTATTCTGTTAATATTAGGATTTCCCTATGCAGCACAGTCTATCATCCACTGCTGCCTCTTGCTCTGATGCAGCAATCAGTAGCATTTTCAACAAATGGTGCTCATATGTTTTCTGTCCTTGATTCAGACAGAAACACTTGTCTTGACCATTTGCTGCCAGCAATTTTAAACTAAAGAAACATATGTTAGCATAGTTCAAGTTTGATTGTACAAGGACCATTTTGTGTTCTGAATAAATCATTTGAGCCTTTGTGATCACCTTTCTTCCTTCACCACATTTTTCAGGATGGCCTAGTATCTTGGAATCTCACATAATGCAGCTTATAACAAACTCAGTTCTCTCTAAATGACAAATTTAGTTTTCTTTCCACTAAATGCTGTAAATTTCCATGTACATAGGTTGTGAAACAAATAAAAATAAGGGATAACTTTTAATAACTTTTTTTCAAATCTGGCAGTACATTTTAGACAAACTGGAAAAGCCAGCAGTAAGAAAAAATACTTTCAAGGTTATCGGTACTCTTCATTTAAAAACGCTTCGATCTTTCCTGTTTTGAATTACAACTTTGCACTACAAAGCATATACAACAACCACAGGCCATAACAACAATATTTTAATTTTAACTTTTCAGTGGTGATGCTTTACATACCATTGGGAAAATTCAAGGGTTTTTTGCTCTGAAACAGACAGGAAAACTGTCATACTCTAAGACTCTGAATCTTAGAGTATGACAGAAAAAGTCTACTTATATTAATACTTCACTGGTTGCAGATTTCAGAAAGAGTACTAGTAGAACCTTTTTTTTTTTAATGTATAACTGGGAGATATCTTTAAATGGAAATGGCACACAAGGCAATAAAGAAAGAAACCTCCTACACAGACGAAGGATGCTTATCTAGCAGTGTGGTTCTAAAATAGAAGTTCTTGATTTCCCCAAGTGTGCTGCAGTAAAAAATGAAAGATGTGATCCTGATATGATATTGCACAGCAACAAGATTGCTTTCATCTACATAATGCTTGGGCCATTTATAAAAATTAGATAAGTAGTTACAGCAAAATGGATTTAAGAAACTGTCACTAACAAAATAAAGACAACAGGAAGATCATTCTCTGCAGCAACCACTTCAGTGTTCTGTTTCTTCTCTTAAGGATGAAGAAGAGGCAGAGACAGATAAGGAATCAAAATCATGAATAAGAGTTTATGATGATCAAACAGTAATAATCAGTATCAGATTAAACTGATAATATGTTGTGCTCACTTTTTATGGTATTAGAAGGTTTTATAAAATACGAAATGGTTAAAGATCTGGCCATTTATGGGAAATACTTTTGAGCCTGTGTTTTCCTTACAGAAACCACACATCAAGGTATGTTATTGTCATATTGTATTTTTCTTTAATTAAGGAAGAAGATTTTTTTTTAACCTTAAAATGAATGTGATTCTTCAAGATGTGTTCTACGGATAGTCTTCTGTATATCAAAATCAATTGTTTTGACTAGCAAAGTGTGTTTATAGACCAAAGCTTCCTTACCATCACAAAAATTGTTAATGACTGAGCAAATCCAAATCCTACCTATGCTTTTTGGCCTGTCAGAACCCAGGTGAAGGTTTTGAAATGATGACAAAGAAAGATGCCCAATCATGAAACATCAGAAAGCCAAGTTACCATTAAAAGTAGTAATTGTTTCTTATCTGTATACTTACCTGTACAGATGAAGTCCGCTTTGTGGCAAGCAGCAATTAGCATCAGAAGGCATTAGTCTCTTATGACATCGTAGTGTCCCTGCAAAACTCTCCCACAAATATCCCTGCCTCAAGATAATCCTCAGCCCATAAGTGACACACTGTGGGGTTTGTTTCTTTTTACAAAAGATGACCTGCATGAATAAAAATTGCAAAAGCAGAATCAACCCAGAAGTGGATGGCATAATTGAGTTGGATGAAAATTTGGTCTCCCCAGCTGTCTATCCTTTCTAAAATCTTCAGCCAATAGGAGCTGAGCTGGTCACAAATCACCTTTAAACTTGCTCCAGAGCATGGAAAGTCACTCTGACATGAAGTCAGCTGAACAGCTCAGTTCAACCTCAGCAGCTGTCTCAAGCTTTTTTTTTCTTTTTTTTTTTTTCTTTTTTTTAAATTTAATTTCTATTTGTATATTGCATCACTTACGCTGATTCAGAGTCACTGCCAACGACTGCAATGACCTAAGGTGTTACTATCCTCTCCTGAAGTTACTGCATCCACAGCTTTGCTGCCAGAACAAATCACCTGCAAACTCCTAAACTATTTCAAGCAAACATACATGGATTAGCCCAAATTACACTCAATAGGACTTCATGCTGTTGGCTGACATTGCATCGAGTGAACAGGGGAGGTTTCTCATTGTCTGGTCTCCTGGCCCAGCAACAAGAGCAAGAAACTTAAGCAAAGTCTTGTAAACTAATAGTTTAGAAAACCAGAAACACCAGATCTACTAGAGATGACTTTGGAATATTTTTTCTTACTGCACTCTGAAACAATGCTTTAAAATTTATTGGATAAACGAACTTGGGTCACTAAGTTCTTCCACAAGGCCTATTTATTAGTGGAGAAACACACCTTTTCTCAAGATACCTCACTTCTCTGAAGAATAGATTAAAAATGTTTCTCTAACTTCCTGTACCCTTAGAAAAATGCTTTCTCACAGCAGAAGATGACATCTTACTTTCTTATCATATAAGAGGCATACTACATCAAAAATAACGATTTAAATTGTGCTGGATTTGAGTAATCTAATTGAGCATTTCTCTTCACAGATTCCATGAAGGATTTTACTTGAGAGACCTCATAGACCACTTTGCTCCCTACACACACAGGCTAAAGCATCTGCTGTCACTTTGAGCTCATGCATATCCCAGGGAATTTTTATGGCCAAAACACACCTGCACTTCAGTTACACAATCAACATCTGCATTATTCATCTAGAGAGATTTAAAGACTACCTATTATGTTGACATTAATTAAAAATAATAAAGAAAAGGCAATATCTGCCAAGAACGAGCTACCCATGAACGTGGCAATGTGTAAAAGGAGAATTATTATGGCATACACTCATAAATATGACCCATGAGCCCAGCAAACCCTGGAATTTAGATTACTTTGTACTTTAAAAATATCTAAGCCTCACAGGGTAGGCAGAACATGCAAGTTTGTTGCTTCTGTATTAAGAGCAGGTAAACAAGAACAAAAAGGTGGTTTGGAGTCAGTTAGACAGTCAGTTAATCCTAAAGAAGCGGAGAGAAAAAGCCTCCAGACTTTGATTTTTGAGTTCTATTTTAACTATTAGTTTTGGCTTCACTGAAATTAATGGCAATATGATTTTAACCACTCCTAACAAGACAGCTGTTTCAATTTTACACTTTGTCCAAGCTTAGACATGATTTTGGGAGCTAATGACTTTTTATCCACGAGTCTGTTTTCCCCTGCTCTTTGTTCTAAAAGGATCAAATGGGATTTTTTTTTTATCCCACCATGTGGTTAAGAAATGTGGTAACCATGTGGTTTTTCCTTTCTAAAATTTGCCTGAAGTTGGTCAGAGGATACCTTGAGGATGTGTTCAGTGAAGTAAGGCTCCCCTGAATGACATTCCCGATTTGAGCAGGCAGCAGTGATTTGTTGTCCATGACCACAACCATCTTCCAGATCAAACACATGCTCCATTTCATCTCTGCTCCATCTCTGACTGACTTCAAAATTATCATATCAACGTTCATTTAGACTTGTTTATAGGTGGTAGCAGTCCTTAATATCTGTTCTGTAAAAACTATTCCACAATGGCCTGCTTGCATAGACAGTTTTATTTCACATGTGAGATGACATTGTGCGATTTAGTTTAGTCTGGGGTGAATCAGCATTTTTAAAAAAGCATTTTTAGCGTAGAAAAAGTATCCACAAGCCAAGTCAGTGCTGAGTAGCTACTGCACTTTAAATTCACACCTAAGTTTACTTTACAATAGTTTCACTTAACAAGTACTTAACAAAAGAGGCAAGGGGGGATGAATGTGTGTGTGTGTATGACCATAAAGGTTAAACAGCCAACTACAGATGGTTGCTGCAACTATCTCCAGCATCACCTTGTTTGTAGACGAAGCACAGCCACTCTATGCCAAGGAAGAGAAAATGGGATTGTACAGAGATCTTGAAATACTATTTTTTGTGTTTGGGTTAAGGATCTTGGGGTTTTTTTCATACCTTTATCAAACATCAGAAGTTGTATTGCCATTATATTATATAATACAGGTGTAAAAATATATGTACATGTGCCAATATACAACATATCTTTTGTCTTTCCCCATTTTCCTTTCAATTATTACTAGTTATTGAGATACACAACTTCTAAATGAACAGGAAGCTCTCCAGTAATACATTTCATATTTGCTCATGTAGTGGCCTGTGACACTGTTTTCTGAAAGAATTATTTTTGTAATTGTGCTGCTCTTTTCTTGCACAAGTAGGAGGCAAGTCAGTGCTCATTCTGTCGAACGCAGGCCTCCTACTCACAAGATGTGCCTATTTGAAACTCTGAAGATGATTTCAACCCTGATGACTTGCTTTTGGTGCATTACACCTGCAATCAGTGCACTGGTCATGAGATCAGATGATACAGGTTGGGGAAGAAAGTATGGAAGTATAAATCCCCTTATTAACATACTTAATTTTTCCCCCTCTAGACCATTCCAGTTCCAATTATGTTATTTCAACTAATGTGACATGCAAAGTTTTGCATATTTTGGTGGAACAAATATAAATAATTCACTTAAACCTACATTACAGTGCTATGGGTCAAGCTATAACAGAAAGGCTTTTCCTGCCTTTATGTGAGAAGCAGAGTACAAAGCCATTGGAATCATTAGTCTGGAAGAGTTTTTCCAGGCTGCAGCAGTCACTTCAGGCTCCACAGTAATTGCCACCAACTCAGTGGCCACTTCACAGACCTGTTTGTCCTCACAGTACAGTGAATCACTGCAACACAGGGTGAGTACACAGTGCAATCATGTCAGGCAGTACCAGAACCTAAGCCTCATCTCAGGAAAGCTTTGGGTCTTGCTACATGTTGTTAAGGAAAGAAACATCTTCATCTGTATTCAAGCACAGAAATAGCACATATATAGTAAATACATTATATTGCACACAACAGCAACTTTAGTGGAATTTTAGGAATAACTATCAAACAATCCTATGTTGCAGCAATGAACAAAATTTCATCCACTGGAACATGGGAGGAGCAAACATCTCCTGGTGTTACACAAAGAAACCACAACCTCGTAAAATGTAAATGCTTTCTCCCAGTACCTCCATAATAAGGCCAAGTGCTGAATCTTGCACTTGGATTACAGCAATTCCATGCAGCACTACAGGCCTGGGGAAGAGTGACTGGAAAGTTGTCTCGAGGAAAAGGGCCTGGGGATGCTGGCTGACAGTGGAAGGAACATCAGCCAGTGTGTGCCCAGGTGGCCAGGGAGGCCAAAGGCATCCTGGCCTGTATCAGCAATAGCGTGGCCAGCAGGAACAGGGCAGGGATTGTCCCCCTTCACTGGGCACTGGTGAGGACACACCTTGAGTGCTGTGCCCAGTCTTGGGCCTGTCACGACAAAAAAGCCATTGAGGTGCTGGAGCAGATCCAGAGAAGGGCAGTGGAGGTGGTGAAGGATCTGGAGCACAAGTGTGATGAGTAGCTGAGCGAGCTGGGGGTTTATCCTGGAGAAAAGAAGACTTGGTGGGGAGAATATCATTGCTCTCTACAATTACCTGGAAGGAGATTGTGGCCACGTGAGGGTTGGTCTCTTCTTCCAGGCAGCCAGTGACAGGACAAGAGGAGATGGCCTCAAGCTATGCCAGAGGAGGCTCAGGTTGGACATTATGAAGAATTTCTTCACCGAATGGTTTCTTAAGCGTTAACTGAAATCCGTCTGCCTGGGGAAAGGGTGGACTTGCTGTTCCCTGGAGGTGTTCAAGGGACCATATAAGTCACTTAGTGCCCTGTCTAGTAGACAGCGTGGTGTTCAGTGAAAGGTTGGTCTCGATGCTCTTGTAGGCCTTTTCCAACCTTAATGATTCCGTGTGATTGTGCGATTCAGGGGCTATCCCGCCACAGCCCCTCACAGCACCGCCGCCGGGCTCGGGGCATCGCCGCTTTAAGGGTGGCCTCCCCAGCCTTTCCCTGTTTAAGGTCCTTGCGCGTGCGCGCGGGGCCGGGGTGGGAGCGGGCGTTCCCTGGGGCGCTCGGGGCGGCTCAAGGTGAGCGGGAGCTCTGCGCTTTGAGGGGATGCAGGGCTGCCGGAGGCGAGCCGGGAGGAGGGGAGAGGAGAGGAGAGGAGGGGAGGGTGGGGGAGGGTGTGGTGCTGTGCTTGACAGAGTTCGTACTCTCTCTTCCTGAGAGTCGTGCCTTCAGGGATTAGCACCTCCCGGCTGCAGGGCAGGCGACGGCACAGGTGTGGAAGAGGTTGGAAGAGGCTGTTGGCATTGCCCGATCCCTGGGACTGGAATCGAGCTTTGCTGAGCCCCCCGATCAAAGCGCGTCCCGGGGCGGTAGAGGCACTCCTGAGGAGAGCAGCAGAGCCCACCGCAGTCCCGGACCAGCCTGTGGGACTGAGCCCCCTGCGCTGCCTCTGCCTCTCTCGGGTTCTCTCTCCTGGGCTGCTCTGTCTGCGGCTTCCGAAACTGGTAATCACCCGTCTGCAAGGCTCTCTCCAGAGGCTCTTCCACCTTTGGCAGCACCGCCTTCTAACTTGGCCTTCGGGCATACCTGGGAAACTGGATAGTCAGTAGGCTCTCTGAGATGGTTCTCACGTGGAAGTCTGCAAACTGCATTATAGCCTTCTCAAAAAACTCATCGGGTGATCGTCTTGCCCTCCTGGGAGCAAACTGCATTCATTATGTGAAATTCTGCCAAGAAGAAATAGGCCTAATGTATATATACCATATATGTTATTTTAAAGAATTTTCAGTGACTCCAATACAGTGCAAGTACTTACAAAAAAAAAAAAAAAATCTAGATGTGGTACCTAAGAGCTTTTAGATATTTTTTGGCACCTAAATCTGAAAAAGTCATGTTTATATAGTCCAAGTCACAAGTTTTATGTAGATATGAATGTGTACTTATTAGACCTTTTGCTCTGTAGGTCAGTGAAATCTGATAAAAAGCTGAAAGATATTAGGCTTCTTGGGATTATAAAAAAAAGAGATGGCAGGATCAAGATTCTACTACTATTGTCTTTCATCTGCTTCTTCCTTGGAAGAAAGATTGAAGCCTGCCCTCAACTCTTACAGTGTGTCAGAAAGTCTACATGAAGAAAACATTATAGGAAAGACTTATCATCAGAGAATTCAGTGCTGAGATATGGAACATTAGGAAATCTAAATCTGTTGGTTCAGTCCATGAAAGTACTTAGCTTTTTATGGCACGTGTTCTTCTCCATTCATGACAAGTCAGTATTAATTCTGGCTTGACATTAATTAACATTCATCAAATGTAGAGCTCCGTAGTGGAGCTGGTGGAAACTTTGGTGCTTAATCCATTACATTTGCTTTTCCATTTCCATTTACCTCACCTTCCCAGTTACAGTTGTCTTTTTTTTTTTTTTCACCAGTCATTCCCATCTCACTTTGCTTGGTTGTCTCATTCATCATTCCCAGTTTCTTCAGTTCTCTCTTCCTATTCTGTTTCACTCTTCTCTGCTTTACTGGCCATTAAGTTGCTATTCTTGCCGTGTTTCTCTGTTCTGACTGATTCCTAGTCCCAGTTTCTCCCATCTTTCCTTCCTGCGTGTTCCTCATTCAGAGTCATTCTTGAAATTTCTTTCCTTGAGTTTCCTTTAAGGATCCTTGCTCCAGCCATTTTGACATCACAGTTTCACAAGATTTCCAAATCTTCTTCTCTGTTTAGATTGCCTTCCTTCTTTCTCCTTGCTGCCTGGGCCTGATGCAAGACTGACTACCTGTTCTTCCTTTTGCTTATTAACTAGACTGCATCTGGCATGGGCTTTAATGACTTGGAAGCACGTGTCTCATTTTGGCAAGAGTACAGGCAACTGAAAACTCTGCCTTATGGGCGGTCTCAGAAACAAGAAGTTCTGGGAACTAAGCCCAGGGCAAACAAACTGGAGCATTTTAGCACTGAGGAATTTATTTAACTTTTAAAAAGGAGTTGTCATGTGTCTCTGAAACACTGGGGAAAGAAAGGCAAGGGGGACTGAGATAAGAGTAAAACTGGGCTAAAACATCTTGAGACTCCCCTGAAGATGCTGTTGTGCTGCTTAATGCTCCTGATGTACTTATGAGGTGGATCAGGTGATTGGCATAGCACAAATGATAGTTAAATATAATAAATAAATAGTTAAAACTTGGAATAAAAAAAATAAATAGTTAAAACTTGGAATTTTTACTCTATTTAAAGAGTAGAACCAACTCAGATTGGTTTTGTTTGGAAAAGCTAAAAAAATATAATAATTGTGTTGTCTTTTTAAAAAATAGTCAAAAACATCTTGCATACCGGCACTATGCTTGTATTGAAAAGAATTGTGTCTATGATACAAATCTCCTTTATTTCACTTTAAAGAAGATCTGTTCTCTTTTTCCAAAACCTTTCCTCACTGTACAGTGCTAAAAGATGGTGCCTCTACTTATTTTCTTTAGTCACTTCTGTATTGTTTGAAATTTGAGGAAAGTTTGATTCTTACTGTGTTATGGTGTTACTGTGACCATTTGCTTGTGTGCTGCTGTTGCTGACTTCCACTGTAGGTGCAGTCCTATTTGGAAGTTCATGTCCATCTGCAGTGTTGTATTTGCTGTGGCAGCTGTCACAGAATGAGTGACAATTCAGTTGCCAGTTTCACTTTTTGTCCACCCACTCACAGTATTTGGAAGGTCTTCAAATTGAATCAGTACACAGGCTCCTCAAACAAAAGCTGTGAAAACAAACTGGGAAATAAACAGTAATTTTGTTCCTTCAAAATGTCAGGCATTCAAAGAAGTAGTCTAAACTTACAATGGATAGTTTTTCTACTCACATCTTTCTATGCTGGTCTATATTGCTTTGTCTTCCTTTTAGTATGTTAATATCTTTGTTTTATTTTCTTTCTGTAACTGGCGTTTTTTCCTCTATAATCATAGAAAGCAGATATTTCAGGAGTATGGTAGTCACAGTAAAAATTATCTTCACCCTCTCTTGCTCAGATTGGGGTTTGTGCTTGGATAATAAACATATTTAGTTTCAGGCTAACAAAAATGGAGTCAGCAGTTTTGACAGTGGATGGCTGTGTAAGGCATGAGCTGTACAGCAATTCTGCCTGCTCTGGGTGCTTTATAAACAGAGGCTCAAACCCTCAGCCATGAGTATGGATAGTGTATATGAGGGAGTGATTTGCCCAGATTTAATGTGAGCTGTCAAATGCTGTTGGTTTATATTCACTGCTTTCTTAACTTGTTATTTCTGCACAGAGCAGTCTGATTAGTGGTTATAAACTTCAGCTGAGTTGTGAATGTGTGCACATCATTTACTAGAGTAGGCTTGTCCTTTTAAACCGCACTGGACACATCTGACAGTTTACAAAATGCTCATTGTATTAGCAGAAATTCTCAGATGGTAGATCAATTGCTCCAGGAATAACAGTTGTACTCCTTAAATGTATTTTTGTTGGGCAGATGTTATCAGGAAGAATTTGGAGTTTTGTTCTGAAAAATATTCTGTAAAACAAATACAGAGTGAATGTGCCCATGATCCCACAGGAAGTCTGTAGCTGAGTACAGTGCCGAACCTAACATCAGCCAAGCTTTCTCTTGGGCCATCCTTCCTGTTAGGGTTTTACATTGTTTGTATTCTAGAGCTTCTATCAGCTGTGTGGGTATAAAGATGGATTTTTATTTCACTTCTTAATTGTTAAGGCCTTAATTTTCAATGCTTGTTTTTATTTATAAACAGTAACTAGTAATTTCATCAAAGTGTGGGTTTTTTTCCTTTTGTTGTAGACTGTTCTACATTCTTTTGTCCAAAGAATTCTGCAGATCATTTATTTTTGAATTATGTGATGCTGTAAAGAGACATTTGAGATTTATTCCTTGTAGCCTATCTTGTAGCATCCTTAGATATTGAAATACTGGAAAGAAATTAACTTTTAATAACTTTTCCCAAAAAAGTAGTTTTTCAAGTGCAAACACAATAAAATGTTACCTTGATCTGTTTCTTTAACAAGATACTTGTGCTTTGAGTCAGCTGTGTGTTTTAAAGGGGAGGGATGGCCAGGGATTTGCACCTTTCTCCTAATAACTTTTGAATTATGTTTCCCAGCATTCCAGACTATAGTTCTTGATGGTTTGTGAGTGCTGTTGTGTAAGCACTGTAGCAGTACAGACAGAAGGTTCTGTATTTTGCAGTGTTCAAAGAATAAAGATGTTGGATAAGTGATGATGATGTACTCTTTCTAGGCTCATCTTTTAGATTAGCTCCAATTTGCTGTTCTTGTCAGCAAAATAAACATTATTACAAAGCTGTCAGCTATCATGTTTCATTCTTCAATGTCTTTTGTTCATATGGAGGTTGGTTAGTTATGGCTCTTGGCTGAGAATAGTGGTCTCATTTTTGTTTTGTGTTAGATCTGAAAGCATGGGAGATAATTTTTTCTCCTGTTAAATCAGGGTAATTTCCTCTTAATAACTTTGGATCTCACAGGTGCAAAATCACAGATTTGCAATCCTCTTTTAAACTGTTGAAATTCAAGGAGAAATTTTTCCATAGAACAGATTGAGTGATGATCTCATTCTTTCTCATCTCTGGGCACCGCTAATAGAAAGATTTGCTTTTTCTTACAAAACATCTTACACAACCATATCTTTTCATTGTGTACCTGCCGACTGCTATTCTGGTGTGCCTGCTTGCCTGCCTTTTACTGAGTGGCACCTGACTTTGTGTGCAAAGCTGCCTCTGTGTGTGTTAGGTGCAAACAGGGTGTTCTCAGTCAGCGCAGGAAAGCAAATCAAACATCTCTCCCTCTGCCTGGAAGGGGCTGGTGATGGTCTTACAAGGAGCATGGTACATTACAGTTTTACATCTTTCCAATAGGTGCTACTGTGACATTGTATAAAATTAGGGCTTTTGTAAGATAAAGAGGGAAAACTCTTTGTTCACACGTTTGTTTATTTTATGCTTGAGGTTGGTTTCTGTGATTCTTTATGTCTTCCTTGGGCGTGGACACTGAACTTGGGGAGGTCCGTATTTCATCCCCAGTTTCCAAATTACTGGGTACTTTGCCTCATATTCTTTTTTCAAGAAAAATTATGTTTCAGGCCTTCAAACAACATTTTCTTTTGTAGAAATCCAGTGTGAAATTGCTGCAAAAGCAGAGATGATTATACAAAGAGTAGTGCTGAATTCACGGCCTGGTATGTATTTCTCTCCACTAAAGAAGCAATGTGTTTGTTCTGTTCGCCTAATGCTCCAAAATGGTGAAGGTAGAAACAGACACTAATTTGAGATATTGACATTTATATATCTTAATATTGCATGCAGCAATAAAGTTTATTTAATGTGCATTTATTTATATATAAATCTATTGTTTTCCAGTAATATAAATAAATATATTTGTAATAAGTTTGTCTACATTTATTAATAAAAGCTAATTGTATTAATATAGATACAGTTCTATTAAATATATGACATATTCAAACTGCATTTGTTTAGTCTATATCCAGATTTCTAAACTGTTGGGTGAGAAAAAAGGGTTAATGCATAATATATGAGAAGACTCTTAAGTGTAGGGGCTGAAAGTGGAGAAAGATTAGGGAACATGTCTTTTTAGTCCTCACATTTATTTTTGCATTATAAGAGATGTCTAAATATTTTGTTACTATTAATTTTTGTTTCCTTGTAGTAAATATTAAGTCTTTTGTTCCTCTCATGTTTCAAAGGGTTTGTTTTTAAAGTTTACACTGTTGAGGTTTTGTTTACTTTCTTGCTTACACATTTGCCTTGTTATGGATCAGCACAGTATTTTGAATAGTGAGTTCAAAAATCTGGTGTAGAAGACATTAAGTTTTGGAGGGAGTATTGTATGCTACTAAATGCTAAAATAGTTTTAAGAGTTAAGAACTATTGTGTGACCTGCAATTAAGTTTTTCAAATGGTGCAGCAGGAGCCTGCTCTAGCTGTGCAGTCACTGACTTAAAATAGGTAAGGCTGTCTCAGCACTGGTGGTTCCCACTGTCTGATTGACCTGCTGCGTGTGGTACCAGCCTGAGGATGAAGCCTCCAGTTCTGGGGTCCTGGCCACAGTTTTATGGATGTTTCTGGGAAGCTTTAATGTAAGGAAGTCCCTGTGAAGGGCAGCCGCCTTGCAGTATGTGCAGTGGCTGTAATCTGTATTCCCTCAGTCTCACTTGAGTCAGAAGAGGCGGAAAGGTGGGAGTAGTTTGCTGTAGTTTTACACCTGAGTAAATATATAAGCTAATTTATTCTAAAAAGGAATACCTTTAAAAAAGGCCTTCCCATATTGATTAAGGGAAGTTTATATTGACTCATTTATTTGTTTAATTCTAATATAACTCTAGGTAAGAATGGAGTGCCAGTGGCTGAAAACTTCAGACTGGAGCAAAGTACGATAGCAGATACAGTCCAAGAGGGACAAGTGCGTGTTAAAACTCTCTATCTCTCAGTGGATCCCTACATGGTAGGTGATGACTTAGAGCTAAGCCAGAATTTGTTTTTTAAAGTACCTTCAACTCTGTACCTGTTGTGATGTTTAACACCAAAGTTACGAATCACAGAACAAATATATGTCTAGTGTAACTTAGTAATTGTGTTCATTCTGATGGAGTTATATTGGGGAGGAATTTGGCATTAATATGCTTTGGGATATATATATAGGAATGTGACTTCATTGAGCCAGGAAGAGACTGTGAGCCCTGGTATGCCATTACAGATTTGTTTGTATCAGCTTTTTCTGTAGTTGGCCTTTTTTATATTCTTTTTTTTTTCCAGTCATACAAAGTTACAGAAATCATGTGGTTGGGAGAATTGTGAGTTGTAATGGAAGTGAAGGTAGAAGAAGAACCAGACAGACACAGTCTGTAAAAGTTTGTTATAATGAGAATTCCGATCATTTATTCCCTCCATAGATGGCAATAGTAGAAAAAAAACCAAACAGTCTAGATTTCAAGAAAGTACATTTAGCTGGGAAATTAAGGAAAAGTTTAAGAATCCTGAAATACTAGCTGTAGCTACAGGAGAAACTGCAAAGAAAATATGTCACATTTCAAGATACTTCATTAAACAGATCTCTGTCAGGGATGGTCTACATATATTTGACAGCTGTTCAGTTCACAGGCATGAACTAAATGACTCGTGAGCATGGGGTTTTTTTCAAGTCTGCATTTCTAGGATTCCTTCGGTTCAGGAATGGCATTTGTAGGGTTCTCATCAGACTCGACCCAGTCATTGTCAGTTGTGCTGGTGCCTTTGAGCCAACATCTGTAGAATGTGTTGCCTTTGGTAACATTGCTGGAGGAGATCAGGATGGTCCATCCTCCTTTTGTACTCAGCAAACAACGGGAAAGAGGGATCTAAGAAAAGATTATGAGTACTTGGGGCTTAGAGAGAGGTTTGAGTGGCCCTTTGTGTTTGAAATTCTAAACACATCTTCATCCCCCACTCAACTTGAACTGATAAACAAGTTGTGTTCCACCAGAGCCTTTCATCAAAGCCCTGTCTTTCAGCGCTGCCGAATGAATGAGGACACGGGCTCGGATTACCTGCAGCCCTGGCAGCTGTCTGAAGTTGCTGACGGTGGGGGTATCGGGGTTGTGGAGGAGAGCAAGCACCATAACCTCGCTAAAGGAGACTTCGTAACTTCCTTCACTTGGCCCTGGCAGACGGCGGCAATTCTTGATGGAGACTTGCTACAAAAGGTAGTACAAATGCAAAGCCCAGGTTGTGACTGCTTTTTTCCTAAACCCCGTTTCCTCCCCAACCGTTCCCTCCCCCCCCCGCAAATAGCTGCTAATTACACTGGGGTTTTTTTTGTGGAAAACGAGCATACCTTATTGAAGCAATCAGTTTTCAAAAGGCAGATCAATTCGTAGGTGCCAAAATTTGTATCAATTGCCTTTTTTCCCATAACAATTTTGCTGGTTAACAAACAGGCCGGTATTGTTTAATTTTTTTTTTTTTAATTTCCCTGAAGCTGCTTCAGTTAAATAATTATCTTAATTATTTTAATCCTAATAGGACTTCTTGTTCATGGGAGTGTAACTGTAAGACATGAAAGGCTTTGAGTGTATTTAATTTATTTCTCTAACTTGTGTTAGTAAAAGCTTTTACTTGAGGTTTTACATTTACATAAGAAAGAGTGTTCAATATTAAGTTGAAAGTGGAGAGGTTTCAGTGCATTAGGGATATTGTGTTCATTGTTCTCTCATAATAGAAAATTACTGTAGTTTGAGAATTTCTACTTTCCAATAAACTCCTTCCTTTAGGACTCTTTGTCACTGATCTGCAAACACGATATTTGATAAAATGGTATCTTATTATCCTTTATGCTAGCATAGGGGTAGTTCACCATTGCTGGAAACTTCTTATCTCCTAACTGCTTTTTAACACTTCCATAACTTAAGTTTTTGTGAGTTTGTTTAAAAACTTTCCCTAAAACCACAAAGACATAACATTTTTGTACACACTTTTTGTTAGAATAGAGCTAGAGATAGCTCGTCCCTACCAGTTGTACCTTGGCTGGTAAATATCCTGAGGTAGTTTTCTACCCTCAGGCCGTCAAAGAGCAAAACCTCACCTTAGAAACGAGTGACCTCCTACCTACGTTTCTGTTCCATAGCTGGTTCCACAGCTTGTGAATGGACGCCTTTCCTACTTTCTGGGTGCAGCTGGCATCACGGGACTGACGGCCCTGCTGGGAATCAGGGAGAAGGGACACGTGGCCGCAGGAGCAAATCAGACCATGGTGGTGAGCGGAGCGGCCGGGGCCTGCGGCTCTTTGGCCGGCCAGGTGGGTGTAGGCTTAGGGCATACAAACACTCTCTTACCAAGCTTTCTCTTCTGAAACATGCTGGTTATTAAACATGCAGATAAAATCTTTGTAAACATGAGCAGGTATAACCCTGTGGGAACGGCCAGTTTCACAGATTCAGCACACACTCTCACTGTGAAAGACTTTACATATGAAACTCAAGTTTCATGAAATAGGGAGAGGAGAAAACAGATGGTGGTGATTACTTGTTGCTAGCACAAGTAAAATAGATGGTATATATATGTCTATTTGTTATACATTTGTATGGTAGCCTGCCATTCCAACACGGTATTGACTGGAGACTTTATTTATTTTTCTCTATTAGAAAATAGTAATGTCGTAAACCCTTTGTACTGTGTTCTGTGACATCCTTTGTGTTTCAAGATTTACAGTCCTTTTATCCTCCTCTGCTTTGCAAAACCTGTTTGCAGTGTGTATGTGCATATGTACAAGTATCTCTCTAGATACATATGTACCAAATTCCATATTAAGCAAACTTTAGACCTACTAATAAAGAGAAGCTATGAAGAAACAATGCATGAGCAAATCTATGAAGATTGTATCTGAATCAATTATTGTCTAATTTTTTTCCTTTTATTATTTTTTTCCTTTTATTATTTGTTAGGGTGCTTGGCAGATGGTAGTTTTCTACTATATTTGGTTCTCCAGTACTGGCAGTCATTGGTGATTCCACATAGTCTTCTGCAGTCACTGAGTTTGAAAAGATTGCAAATTTTGGTTGTACCTGTCGTGTGTGTAGTGTGAGGAGGGAGTGACAAGAGGCAGTTGTGTCACATGAGATGGGAGTGTTTGCTGCCTGAGGTTTAGTGGGATGGGAATAACTGTAACACTCCTTAGGACCTGCTTTCTTCCACTGGTACTTCTATGCAGATGAATGATCTAATTTGTCTTTATTGTTTGGGGTTTGTTTGTTTGTTTAACTGTGTGACTGCAGATTGGCCGCCTGGAGGGCTGCTCTAGAGTGGTGGGGATTGCTGGCACAGATGAAAAGTGTTCCATTTTGGTCCAAGAAATGGGGTTTGATGCTGCTATCAATTACAAGAAGGGAGATGTGGCAAAACAGCTACGTGAACTCTGCCCAGGTGGTGTGGATGTTTACTTTGACAATGTTGGTGGAGACATCAGTGATACAGTTATAAGTCAGGTGATTATTGCAGCTCTCATGTTTTTTCTAGTCATTCTCCAATTGAGAAGCATGCCCAGCTTTCAATTAATTCGTGCTGGAGTCCAGCCTGTCATACAGCACAGCAGGCTTTCCACTTCAGTAATCAACTTCAGGTGCTGATCCTGAGGCCTACAGTAAGATAACAATTTCCTGTATTCCTTCTATTTAGTGCCTTTTAAAATTACACTAGGCTGTATAGCAGTTATTTTTCCACTATTGCCTTGCATTTTTACCTGTTTGAATGTTGCCATAGATTGAACGGGACTGCATGCAATTTTCCCACTCTTTTATAGGAAATGTAGCTAGTGAAAATTTTGCCATAACATCTATTGCATCTGAAAAATTTAGTTTCTGAGACCAAGAAGTGTAATTTTTCTCACTTTATGCTGTCCCAAACAGATGAATCAGAACAGCCATATCATCCTGTGTGGACAGATTTCTCAGTATAACAAAGACGTGCCATATCCCCCTCCACTGCCTCCTGACATAGAAAAAATACAGAAAGAAAGGAACATCACAAGGTACATTTCTCTCCAGAACTTGTGACCAGGTGCCAGGTAGATTGTTCATGTGATGTTTGGAAGGTAGTCTATAATCCACAGTAGCTACTTGTAATCAGAACAGAATGTTGCCATGCATAAAAAGGAAAGTATAGTCACAATATCAGTAGATCCTTTCCCTTACATTTGTTTTTATCAGCATAAAAAATGGCAAAGAATATTGTTGTATAGGATCATAGATGTCAGTTGTTACATTTTGTTTGAGTTTGCTTTAGTCCTGTAATCCCTGACAATTCTTTAGTACAAGGGAAGGTGTTGCTATAGTTCTCTTCTCAGATGTTTTGTAAAGTGCCTTCTCTCAAAATATTGTAGTTCAGGCATAAGGATGCAGCTGATGCAGTGATTTTATTGAAATTACATTTTTAGAATTTAGGGGTTTATTAGAGAATGGAACTGTAGGTGTGACAGATACGTATGGGTAAAACATTTTTATTATGTCCTGATTCTGGGAATTTCTGAACTCTGGGAATTTCTGAATTTCCTCTTAGGATTCAGATGGAGCTAAGGCAGAGATTAGGAGGAGAGTCTTAGACTTTTCAGTCATTGCATTGTGGGACATTTGGGAGACTTGATTTTTATGTAAATCAATTGATCTCTTCTAATTAAAATATTTCCTTGTCCTTGTTACTGTTGTCTGCCATTTTAAAAAATGGATAAAATTAATAAGATACACCATCTATAGTAGAATGCAGTGGGGAATTTAGTCAGGATGTTCCTACAAGTAATTATCATTTTTGATGATCTTTTCCATTTCTCAATTGCTATGGAAAGCCTTGACAGCAGGATACGCAGAATTGTGAGGAGCCTGAAAGTTAAGTTAGTCTCACCAACTAGTTGCAGGTTCACTGATTATTCTCCCTACCACTGAAAAAAAGAAAAAAAAAAAGGGTAAAAAAATAGGAATTTGCTCAAATTTTATGGATATTTACTTATTCTGGTGATACTACTTTACTACTTGATTTTTATTACTCTTCTCTCTCTGATACTTCAAGAAAACTATCTAAGACTTATGTTACTGTCAAACTCCCGCTGCAGGGAGTTGTCACAACAAACTGGCAAGGCCCTGAGCTACATTTCTTTATAATTTCTGCTCATAACCCTTCAGTTTCAACAAGGCTGTTTTCTGAAAAGATTTTTAAAGATTTTCAAGTACATTGACCAATGTTTCTTAAACTAAAGCTCATTCTTTTCTTTCACAGGGAAAGATTCTTGGTGTTGAACTACATGGACAAACAAGAAGCTAGTGTATTACAACTCTGCCAGTGGATCCAGGAGGGTAAACTGAAGGTGAGAACTTCAAGGTTTAATTGCCCTTTGATACTATCTCCTACTACAAGAGGACTAATTTCTTTGTCTCTGGCTCTCTTACTGTGCCTCAGGATTGAACAGACCTTTTAAAAATGAGTAAGTATAATTGAAAGCTTATTAGGTAGCACTGTGTTTAAAGGTGCTTGCTGAGGATGGTCTGACTGTAGTATGACAGACTTCTCTGATTACATGCTGCTCATGTCTGTATTCTTTATTTCAGCATTGGGTACAAGTGCTTTTTTACATAAAGATTTTCAAAAAAATGTACTTTCAGATACCCAATGAGTTAAGTGCCCTGAATGCTTTTGAGGATCTTGTCAGAAATTTTACTTCAAGCTTTATAATCACCATTTATTACTTTGTAATGAGTATGTGCTTAGCTAGGCCTTCTCTGTGGGGTCTGTATGAATTAGTTTTTGTTTCTTCAAGTGATCAGTAATCTTCCTGGGAAAATACTAAGACATTAAATTTTGGTAGGGGCAGGGATCTGATTGAGGAAGTAAATCACCTGCAAATTTATCAGAAAATATTCACAACTCTCTCAATGAAAGAATCGGGTCCAAACAGAGCCCTGTCCTTTGTAGCAAGAGAAGTCTTTAGATTTTGGTGGTTTCTATGGCAGTTTCTTGGCATGTTTCTAAGAAATGTGAAATGCTACTCTTGTTTGAGGAAAACTGAAAGGACTTGTTTGCATTGACAGGTCAGAGAGACCATGGTAGAAGGCTTAGCAAACATTGGTGGTAAGATATTTACATCATTTTTGAAGAACAATAATCTGATTATATACAATGACATTAGAGGTTAACTACCTTCTTTGTTTCATTTGCCAATTTAGATTTTTGTATTGTATCAAAACCATTATTTTTATATTATAATAAATTTTTTCACTAACTTTTGAAATGTTCTGTAAGAAAATTATTGTATATTTAAAAAATCATTGAGTATAAATTTAGATTTTTTAGTTGTTGTTTTAGTACTGAGGGGAATTTATCTTAGACTGCTACCTTAGCAGCTGGTGATAGTCATCCTGATCTTAGAGGTTTAAAGTGGTGTCCCTTTCTTCAAACTTGTGTGTAAGAAAATGCTTTTTTTAAATCCTTGAACTTATACTTTAAAAATGCAATATCTAGCAGAGGTTGTTATTGGATTTGCTAACAACAACAAAAAAAGTACACACAAGAAAGGGCAAAGCATATTACTAGAGAAAGTAAAAACTAATTTTTTTTAATAGAACAAAATATTCTGTAGCCTGTTCAAAGTATCTGTGTAACAAAGGAAATATAAAAATGAAGGAGGTCTGGTGACATGAGCCGTGTGATCCAAGATGTGTTGTAAGAATGCTTCCCTTTCAAGGACGAGGGAAAAGTATGATTTAGTCCATTTAGTCATTAGTCCCACAAGATTAAAAACTAGTAGAATTAAGTGAAAACTAAATCTTATAGATTTCCATTTATTCTAGTCATTGCTAATTCCTCCTTACTGGTATAAACATGTATTTTGAAGTAACTTGGTCCAATATTTCAGTCATATATAATTCTTTCATACTTTGTTTACTTAAAGGTATATTCTTTTACACCAGCTTCTCCAATTATTGTGCAATATTTATAAATCTTTTCTTTCACAAATGTTTGTGTGACCCACTGCATTTGTGGGCTGTCCAATCATTATCTCTGTGGTTTGGGTGATATCACAAAAGCAGCAGATGTAGTCATTAACTTGTATAGGATCAAACAGTTGCTTACAGATAATTTTTTATTATTATTACACAAAGCTGCCCTTAGCAGTTTATTACAGGCTACTTTTTTTTTTTTTTTTTAAACCCCTCTCTTAATTTAGCACATCGTTAAGGATGAATATGGTTAGATCCAAAATGGTATCTCTCCTTTTTGGAGTGCTGCTTAATACATTTGCTTCTACTGTTTTTGGTTTCTTTTTTAGAAGCTACTTGGCTTGTTTTGCTTGGCACTAACTTATTTCATTACTTCTCTTGAAGCCGCTTTCCAGTCCATGATGAATGGAGGCAATATTGGAAAACAGATCGTCTTAGTTTCGAAGTAAAAGTCATTGGTTCGAGAAAAATAATTGCATTCTGTCTCTAACAGTGGCTAAATTTTTAGTTATACTAATTTCCATTTCTTAAATAAACCATTAAGTTGTTCTGTATGTACTGAAAGCAGAGATTTTGGGATGCTAATGAATTAAATTGAATTGTACTCCAAATGAATAATACGTTCTTGACATGATTTTGACAGGTGCCGCCTACACTTGCAAATATTTAATGGGTGTGGTTTGCAAGAATATCCTGTGTTGTCCCAAGCACAGGCTCATCACCTCGTTGGTCTGTGACAGCACTTCACCAAGGCGAGGAATTCCTATTTCTTTATTGTATTCTGTGCAAACTAGGAAATAGGGGGTGACCCACAAAAATCTGGCTGATCATCATCATCAAATCTTTACACTCTTTACACATTTTAGCAAAGCCATCAGCATTCATTGATTACAATTGATACAGCTTTTTCATTAATTAGTACTCAGACCCTTATTTGCCAGTTATATCTCTTGCTTCTCATGCTAATTATTCCAAATGTGCATTTCTTCACCCCATTCCATTTGGAGATCTGTTTTAACTTGATGGTCAGGGGGTTGGTGGTTGCAATCTCCCCTGTCAGGATTACCTTTCCCCCACTTACTGCTCAGTCTTGCTGACTTCACTCCAGGGGCTCTCATCCAGACAGCCCATTAATTTGGGGATTGTGTTCCCTTTTCCTTAAAACAAAGGATTAGCCATGACTACAAGTTTCACTGTGCAATTGTTTAATCATAACTGCCTAGCTATAGCTACTGATTTACAACAAAAAAACTTCAAATCTTTAGGGAGTAAATATCACAATATTTGCTGAAGAGCTACTCCAGAGTGAGCTCATCTCTGACACCATGAGTTGACACACTTTCCACAAATAATTGTCCTCTAGACAGTTATTTTTCACAACTGGAACAAAATATGATAAAATTATAACATTCCCAGCACCATTATTTTTATAGGAATTGCTTAGTAATCTGCACAACTCAGGAGTCTATTAAGAGCTGTGATGGGAGGGGTGATTCAGAGTGAGATCATGCTGAGATGCTGATTCCTTACCATAATAAGGGCAGCTTGATTGCAGTAACATTCCGGTAGTTAGGTAAGCTATGGAGGGCAATAGGTTCTAGTGGCATTAATCAAATGGTTTTAAGAAAAAAAGACAGGGACAATCAAAGTAAACCTCACCCGGATATCCTCAGTGTTTACTGTTCTCACAGAAGTATTCCTTTACTTGTGAATTCTGGTTCATGTCACTTCTTAAGAATAAAAAGCCAGAGGGAGAAGATTCTTTAAATCAAGTGCCATCAGTTATAAAAAACCACCATTTTTTAAAATCTTGTCCTAATTTCTTAATATTTGTAATAGTCTGGCTCCTCAGCTGTCATATATTTTGTACTGTGAGAGGTGTCATTTAACAGAGGGTGACAAATAACTGGTAACAAAAATCCATGCTATGAAGTATGCTATGGAGGTTGCTTCTCATGTTAATTAGTCCCCAGGCTGTCTTTCTCTTCTTTTGGGTTGGCGGGTTTCCTGAGCCAGTGGTCATGATCTCCCCATGTCAGAATTACCTTTGTCCAGTCAGAGCCAATTTCAGCACAGTTGCTGATTTGTCTTTATTAGTTTCTTCCTTATCTTGGGAGTTCTGCCAGATGTCCTTGTGGCCTGTAAGCTCTGCATTTTTTGTGTCCACCATCAGTGGTACATTCTCCCCGAGCTTTGCTAACCTCCCCCTGTGTCTGAGATTAAGCATGTCAAGCCCTAAACTTTAAGGAGGCCAACGAGTACTTTGTCTTTCTAACACCTGGGCATCACTTAGAGCTTGCTTGTTAGTTGCTACCTGTTTTATGGATTATATCTTCTTTCTTGTTGGTTAGGCTTGAAAATATATAAATATCAAAGAACATCCTTTCTTAAGAAAATTTTTACACATTTTACTACAATAAGGCAGGACCCTGTTTCATAACCCCCTCTTGATTCCCTGTAACTCTCTGGGCAAATGGTTAATTATCTCTGTCTCTTGAGATATCAGCATCATAATCAGTCTCATTTTATCTCATTGTTTTAGTTTCCCTTTATTGCATTCCATGTTTTTTAGGTCAAGCTGTTCTCCTTTTCCCAAAACCAGACCCATACATCTGTTTCTTATCTCCATCAACACAGCTGGTGGTGTTCCTCAAGTGTTCAGTACCTGGTGTGAGAAGCCAGTACTTGGCCCAGAGCCAAGATATTTGGTTTTATTTCATCTTTGCACCAAGATGGGTGCTAGGCAGTAATTCCACAAAGCCAGTTTGGAATGCATGCATATTTATAAATTTCAGATTTGCCTCTCTCTCTCTGTGTGATGCATATTCATTTTTACTCATAATTGACTGGCATCATCTTTGCTAATTAGGTCTGCATGTGGATAACTGTTTATCTTTTGAGTCAGTGGGTTTCCTGAATCCATGGTCATGATCTCTCACTGCCAGAATTACTTTTTCTCTAAGGACACCATTTCTGAGCCAAAGCAGTTCACCATCTTTTTTACCTTCTTAAGATGGGCCCCTTAGAACCTATTGGCTGGGGTCCTTGTTTCTTTGCTCCTCTACTGATCTCTTTAGGTCATCTTGACTTTCTGGCATAATCCAGCAATTTTTCCATCTACACTGAACAGTAACTCTTGTAATTCATACAGCACTGGCACAACTTCTAGGAAACAAGTACAGTCTTTTATACAAAAAGGTGTCAAGGGAAGAGTCATACAAACACTGACAAATAGTCACTCATGCTTAATCACTGATGCCTATGACAAAATTCCTAATGCACGTGTGCAAATCTTGGTCCAGTTCATTATATTATCATTTAGAGAGACAAATTTTCCTGGGGGTGTGTCTCTGAGTATTACAGTAATCTAAGGTAATTCTATCAGCTATCAAGTTACTGTTTAATGTTATATTCTATTACAGTTTCTGCTTGAGCCTCTGAAAATTGGTTGTTAACTAAATAAGGATTTATAGGATTCTGTTCCTGGGGCCTCTTCACATAGTATTCCATTCCTGATGACTCTACTGCTCCATTACTCCAGCCCCCATTGTTATGGTTTCAAAACTGACCTACAGCTGCTAGGGACTTCTTGTGAACTTTTATGCATTTCTAGCTTCATGTGACATCATGACCACAGTAAAGAAGTTCAGCTACAATCTTTAAAAATAAGCACTTGCAAAGGGTAATAAAATGTAAACAGTATTGGGCAGAGACACCTTTTTTCCTTATCTTTGGCTGAGCCAATCTTCTGTATGTATTAGTCTTGTGCATTCCCATTTCTATCCCATCTCCCTTTGTACCTTGAAGTATTGTTGTTGTCTGCTCTTTATTCCATTTTCATCCCTTTCCTGTTTTTTGATTTGTTTGTTTGGGGTTTTATTGTTTGGTTTGGGATTGGTTTTTTGGTTTTTTTTTTAGTTCATCTTGTTTCTTGTCCTCCCTTCATTTTGGCTTCTTCATTGACAATGAGAAAAACATGGTATTTTTAATAACAGCACCTATGAGTGTTTAGTGCTAAGCTGTGCAGTTAAATGTCAAGATTTCATCCAAAATGTCACCAACACCATGAAAAGAACTTTCCAGCCCAAACATAAATGTTTCTTACTGCAGTTTATAGTAGCTGTTGTTACAAAAGTGAAGAGACCTGAGGCAAAGGCCTTTCAAATACCTTAATCTCTTCATTCAATATTTTAATGCATTGATTGTGGAAGAAGAAAGTGCAGGATTACTTAGCCCTGTTTCTAACATTGCTCTTCTCTTTTGCTATACTTACTTTCTCTTTACTGGCTTCTCTTCACAGTGGGAAATGTTTATATAATCCATAAATAAATAGACTACCAGGGGAGAAAAGAAGATCACAGGCAGATGGCATTATCCCACAATTAGAAATGGTAGCAGCAGCTGGAATAAGCTTCAAACTGAGAAAATACTTTGAGACAACTCAGAACTCTTTAGAAAAAGCACAGAAAGAAGCAGAAATGAGACACGATGTTTTAGCCACACTAACACACAATTTTCCAACCAGAAGTATAGATTCAAAGTAGTAAAATAAAAAGTAGTGAAATTCAGTTCTGCTACAGTACTCTGGTCTGGGTGGAGTGATGATTAAAGTGCTGTACGTGCAACAGACCCTATTCTCTAGACAGCCAGCAGGAACCAAGAAACAAGACTTCAGTGAGAAGTGAGAAAAAGATGAATCCATAAATCTGCAAAATGAGTGTGAAGCAGAAGAGAATGGCTCTATAAATCCAGTAAACAAGGAGATAACACAGGAACAACTGCCTGATAAGGCCAAAGAAGAAGTTTGCTTGACTTCTGTACTAACCTTAGTCATTAGCATAGTAAAATATATTCCCGTCAGCCGCTTTCCCCTAGAACATGGGTGGCAAAATAAATGAGTAGTGTGCCTTTAAATGAAGGCAAGAAAATGTATAGTCAATGCCTGCAGGGGGAATGCTGCTGTTCCAGGGGTTGGGATATATAAAAGCAGGTACTGGCACTGCAGACGTGCCGGCTTTGTGGATCCACTGCCCAGCACCCGCTCTGCACACACAGGAAATGCACCTCTCAACTCTGTGTCCATCGGCTTCTTGCACACGTGGTGAGAGAAGCCACAGAACAGGAGTGACACAGGGTGACACAGCCACGGAGCCGGCTCGTCCTGCTGTCCCGGCAGCGGCGAATGAGGTGGGACAGGGCTCCGGTGTGCACCGACCCCTTGATCAGGGACTCTATGGAATCCTCTCCAGCGCCTGCGAGTGCAACGCCCCAGAGAGGTATTTGGGAAGCCAAAGGAGGTTGTGTGTCCACTTTCCTGGACTCCCAGAATTTTCTAGCTTGGTAAGTGCACTTCTGTTCCTCTTTCTTCTTAAAAAAAAAAAAAAAGTTACATAGTTTTTTTTTTCCCCAGCCACTGACTGGTTACTTCGTTTTCAAATAGATGGAGNCACATAAGCCACGTATGAATGCTCTGTGTCGGGGCTTAAATCAGACAGTGGGTTCAAGTGGTGTGCAGTGCAGAGACTCTTGGAGAGGCCAGCCTAAGAGTAAAAGTATTGGGTAACATTATATTTAACAATAGGAACAAGTCAAAAGATATGAAGTATTTTATTGCCACTTCTTATTCTCTCTAATCACATAAAAGTAATTTAATTTTGAAATGTCATTTTTAATCAATTTTTACAAAGAAATTTTGTGCCCTGTCTCTGATTTTAACAGCTTTGCAGAACAAACTTTTGTAGCAATAAATGGCATTCTTTATTTTCTTAACAGTGTATTTAGCTCATATAAGGGGATGCTTTTTCTCTCTTTTCTGTTACATTGAAGACATTACATTATTAGTATTACATTACTATTTTTCTATATCATTTAAAAACAGAAATTAAGGAATAAGAAAACTGTCACCTGTTAGAAGTAACAAAAGTCCTTGTTGTAGTCAGTATTTTCTTCCAATTTGTTTTCCTGTGTTCTACTACATTCACTGCTGTTTTTTCCCAAAGGGACTATAAATAAATTAGCCCTCTTTTTTCTTGAGGGGTCATAAATAAGTTACTGTAAAATTACCTAAAGTATTTTAAGTGTTCCACTCACAGCAGGTCTTTTGTGAAGCAATGCAGTGTTCTTTACAGATCAAGGCACCTCAGCTTTCTTGGCTCTGGATCACTGCATTCTTCATTAATGTAACTAACTGTTCTATCATTTTTGGATTTAGGAAAAAATGAAAACAAAGAAAAGAGTTTCCTCAGGTCATTCTTTGGTGCATTTGGCTGAGACCCAGAAATACAGCTGAGACCCAGAAAAACAGAAATTACAGATTTCATAGGCATCAGAGCATATTATTTCTTCAGCCTCTCCCATTCTGAGGACATTGTCTCCATTCTCTGAAATGAAAACCCCAGCACCACTGATAATTCACTGTCCTTTTACTAGTCATGGGTGGGAGGACTGGCAGCCTCAGTAGTGGAAAATGAAACTCCTTCCTTCCAGAGAGCGAGCTTGTTAGTTAGCTAGCACTCCCAGGGCAAGAGCTATGGGCCACAGCTCAGGTAAACATGAACAAAAATACATATATACACCTTACATCTGCTTGTATACAGCATTATAAACTCAAAACATGTATGGGCATAGGACTCTGACTGTGAAGGCCACTACAGTGCCTTTGCAGTCATTATTACTTCATAAAGACATCTGGTCTAGTCTTGTAAAATCACATCAACTGTGAAATAAAAATCAAACTAAGCACAAATCCAGAAGCTCATCAAGTTTTATGCTCATTTTGCAGCATTATAAAAATCAAGAATTTAATTAATTAAAAGTATTTTTACATTCACAGTAGTAATAGGTAAACATTTCCATTGGTGAGCCATATGGACATATCTGTATCACTAAAAAACCTAATTAATGAGATTATTACAGAGTGTACTGTATTGATGTATAATGCATAACTGTATTATAGAACATGTATTACACAGTATGTTGTATAATACTAGGAAAGTGTGCATAACAAATTGTACACTTACTATTTAATACAGTTCTGTAGCAGTGCAGTGCAGCTTTGGGTCTTACCACCTAATGGTTGGGGTGTATGCAATTCCAGCATCACAAAATGATAAGGTTGTACCTGGACAGTTTTTAAGACAGAACTTGGAGTACTTATATTGTACTTTAGGAGCTTTGACAGTTTTTTATCTCTGTTATGTAAGTTCTGAGCTCTGATGATTTCAGTGTCCAGGTTTTATAAATGAGAGCTGCGGTCAGTGCCACCAGCCACGTTCTCATTGGGGAGAGGAAGAACGCCAAGGTGCCGTATGTTCGCTGCAGGAAATAGCAGGAATAGACCTGCCAGGCCAGGAGCAGGGCCATTGCCAGGTGAACGAGCACAGCCACGAGGCGTCGGACGTGACGGATGTGGGAACGGAAGCTGTGGCCCTGGCACCGCATCAACAGGCACCAGCACAGATAGGCCATCAATGGCAGGTTGAAAAACAATATCTGAAAGGAAGAGCAAAAAAAAATAAGACAATGAGCAAGCCAAGGGTTCTGGGTAACATCTATGAAGGCTTAAAAATATATGCACAGATAAAGCTGTCCCATTCTAAGGGCCGAGTACAATTCCCAGAGATGGAATCTCAGGATGCACCTCCACAACTCTGCAGCTGATAGAGCTGCGACTGCCTGTGCCTGGGTTCCAGACCAAGCATTCCTGCCCATTCCTTTGCAGTAACATGCATTTGACATTTGCTGGAACTGATTCAAGGAGCTGGACTTAACAAAAAATTAGCATGGCAAAAACAGACAGTCTATATGACAGCTTAACTCTGACCTGGCCCACTGCACTGATACACTGGTACAAGGGAGACACCATGAAGAAGGAGGCAGTGCTGCTTTGGTCCTCCATCTTAAATGCTAAGGAATGACACCTTGTCTTTCCAATTAATTTCACTTCTGGGAAAACTGGACTCATGTGTGCTTAGAGAGTGACACCTACTGATCTGAAGAGTTATTAAGGCTGCAAGAGCTGCCCTGGCCACTCAGGTTTTTTTGCTTAATCATTGTGTGAGCCAAGGGCTAAAGCAGAAAATTTATAGAAAATTTAGTCATAAATCTGTACAGCCAGCCTCTAATCCAGATATCCAAGGAGTCCAAAGCAACATCATTTTATTAGGGAAAAAGAGAAGTTTGTGAAAATAATGCACAACCTCCTTCCCTTCTGCCCTTTAAATCTGCAGAAAGGTAAGAAAGATCTCTTGTAGTCAGTCATGGTCACTAATCTCTCTACTTCCAAGACTCCTTTCTTTATAAAACTATTAAAAAAAANNNNAAAAGTAAGAAAGTCCCTGAGAAAAAAAGCTGGTTTTTAGCCTTTATTTCAAAAATACTCACCTGTAAAATCCCAACCACAAATGTCATACTGCCCTGTAAGAAGGCACCGCCAACAAACACCCCAAAGGAAAAACAGGCCCCCATCTGGCCATCTATCAGTTCACCTACAAACCATGGTCCTGCAAGAGAGGAAATCAAACATCACGATCAGGAAACACAACAGGGACACAGCCCTTTCCCACGTGGCCCTTTGTACCCTGAGACTTCCTTACTGCTTGTCCATAGTAATAAGCCTCATTTTTCATATTCAGCAAACAGCAGTCTGGTGTGAAAATACCACAGTATGACAGGAGGTTGTGGCATGCAATGAATATAGTTTTGAATGAGTTTCATCTCTGTGACAATTTTCAAGACCACATATAATATCCTCCTTATGAGAGAGGCAAAAAGGTGGGTCCTTTCAAAATGTAGCTTTTTCCCAGACTTACAGTAACGTATATGAAAAATGTGGTCACAAACAATTCCAGCCTGGCTCAGCACAGAAATTAAAATAGGCAGGCTCTGTGTTATGCATACTGCACTGACTAACAAGAAAATAACTATTTCAGTAACATGTTACCACAGGAGAATAAGCTCAGATTGTTAGGTCTAATGCTAACAATCAAAAAATAAGTGAAAACCAATCAATTTAAAATACTCTGCTTTCAGAGTAATTTAACAATCTAAGTTTAATTTAGGGTTTCTAAGTTAGGCTCTTACAAATAAACCTTTATTCTCTTTGGACATTAACTTTTAAAGTTCACATAGATTTTGTAACTTAAGTAGATTTTCCCCATTCTCCAAGATGTTAGAATTCTTAATTTTCATCATGATCTAATGTGCAATTTCAAAATACTAATTTATGTCCTCCAGTACTCTAGGCTACTTACCCAGAATAGTGTATAAATTCAGAACCAGAATTGAGTAATAGAAGGTGTTTGTTTTACTGAAGACATGAAGAGAATACGAAGTCAGAGTAAGTAATCCTGGCTTTTCTAAACAGAGACAACATTTAAGAAAAATACACTTAATTCAGTCTGCAACACCTCCCCAGATATATATGTAGGTATACTACTGGTCTTTCTGAAACCGATCTGCACATTATTTACTCACTCATTTAAATAAGGAATATAAAAGCAGTATTTGGTATGTCTACGGAAAAATGCAGAGGAATGCATTACTATTACTGTGATAACTGAAAGCAAAGAACCAATAAATATAACAATCTTTATTTAAAACAGCAGGGGAACCTGCCATTCTAAAGGAATACACTTACTGTATGTAAATAATACTGAACGACCATTCTATACCCAGAAAATGAAGTTAGCTAGAATGAAAAACATGGAGAAAGTATGTATTAAATTAAAAGTAAGAGAATCAAAACAGTAACTCTGCAAACCCAGAAAGGTGGGTCAGCATGGACTAGATTAATTGGATTTCCTTTGATTAAATGTAAAGTTTAGTGAGATCTGATAGCAACTCAAAATTAAGCCTAGGCATTAAAATAATGTTATTCTGACAAGTGTGTGGTGTTAGCAGAAAAAAGCAGTATTAGCTCTCTAACTGAAGCAGACAATTCACAGATCAAGAGAGCCTTCCTAAAAAGTTATCTTGTAGACTTACACCTATTAGGTGACCTTCTCACAAAGAATTAACTCCCCGAGAGCAAGCTTCACCTTTGGAAATCAACAACTCTAACAAATTTGCTCACTAATTTGTCAAACATTTGTCATGGTCCACAGGGACCTAGCTGACCACAGAGTCAGGTTTTTTAATATTTAGTTGCTGAGTTCCATAAAGGCAACTGAAAATTTGATCCTTTTCTATGTAAGCAGTTGCTGTAGTTACCTCAGGATGCTACATGATTAGGAACATAAAGGAAGGGACAACGCTGACATGAATAGGAAGGGAGGTGGCTTCTAGAAAAATCTCATTAGTAAGGTGTGGTTCAAATGATTGTTTAAAGGAGAAATGCCATGAGCTTAATAGTTATAATTTTCATTTACTAGATCTATCACAGAGAAAGTATCAAGTTATGACAGAAATTGCCTTAATATTATTTTGAGAAAGGCCCAATCCCATTCATGTTCTTTGCAAAAGTTAACAAATATTATCTTTGCAGAGGGAAATCTGTTTCTCCACTCAGGCAAGAGAGAATTCTGTGACAACTGTAGTGAAACAAGCACACAGACAGAACTAACACAAAACAAAACATGCCCTTCCCAACATATTGGATTCATCAGTGAGAAAATTAAAATGAAACCTTGGACTAAAATAAACTTAATTTTTGTTTTAACAAAGATACCTGCTCAAGTTTCTAGTTTACTTTATTTGATATATTGGAGGTTTTCCAAGTTCCCTTAAAAACAAAACAGCAGCTTCTGAGAAACCAATCAGACCCCCACAGTAGCAGATGTAAAATGCATATGGTGATTAACAATTACATATTGTTAGCACACAGGTCAACAGTAAAAAGTTTAGGGGAAAACAGATCTACTAAAAACCACAGGTAAACACTAGTTCATACCTTTGAGCGCTGGCTTTTGGAGGTGTCGGAAAACAACAACCAAAGTAATCTGAATCAGCACAATCAGTCCAAAGAGCACTCGAACCTGAAAAGACAGTTTGGACTGTAAGCCAGCCCTGGAATAATAGCAGCCTTGGAGCATACCTTAGGGACACCGATAGGATGGTACAAAGATTCTATTTGAAACACATATTCAAAGCTTGTTGCTGCCATTGAACTGAAGAGTAAAAAGGAAACTTAAGAGTTTCTAAGTTGTTGGATTTGTATTGTACTGACTTGAATTCTGCTGAATGGCTGAAAGCAATAGACCTGAATCTTTAAAAAACAGGGTTTGTAAACCATCCATTAAAAAAGTGTAGTTACACTTCCAAGGCAAAACACTGTCTGAGCACTGTTCTGAGGAGAAATGCAGTTCAAGACATGGTGTAGAATGCATGACTAATTAACAAAACAAAGATAATTATTTTGAGCCAGTTATGGTAAGAACTACAGTCATGTGGACTTTCTTATGTGGTTCTAGAAGTGCACCTAAATTACTAAGACATGACATCCTTCTTTGCATGTACTGAGTTGTAACGCATCTGGATATGACCTTGAACTTACTAAAGTTTGCCCTCCACTTTGCTGGAGCTAGTTATAATGTCAGCAGCTGACAGTGAAAATATTTGCAGCATTCTTTCTAGAAAACATATTGCAACAGTCCACAGTGAATTTCTCTTTGGTTTAATGTTTCCTTTCTCTACTATCTCCAGTAGCTCCTTTTCAATTTCTTGCTTGCATAAAATGTGTGTGTACTTATGCCTAAAAATGGATAATTGGGACTAAATCCAGGGCATCAACTATTTGTATAAACCATTGCTGCACATTTGCCGTTGAAGTGTGCAACTTGAGAAACTTTAAATGTTTTGGAATTCCAACAGAGTCATATATAGAAGAAGTAAACTGCATTCAAGCCTATTAATTCCTTCAGGAATTATTAAAATGCCTACTGCAGCTTGGGAAAACATGGAGTAACAGCTGTTTTGCTGAAAGTACTTACTAGAACATAGTGGTCAGTGAGAAGAATAACAGATGGCCAAAAGTCAAATCTAAGAGAGAGGTTTTCTTCCATACCAAATAAATGGCCCTGTGTGGCAATTCTTCCTGAAGCATCCTAGATTCATATAAAATGAGAGCAATTATATAGCAGTGGTACAAAAACCTGTCTAGTTAAAGTTACTAATTATCATTGCAGCTTTTCTGGAAAGATACAAGTGATGCATGCTTCTCTGGCATACTGCTGTATTAAATTCTACCTACGAAGGATTATTTACTGCAGTTTCAACTAAATTGGTGATTATAAAATCATAATCTGAAAGCGCTACATATAAAGAAGAGTCTGTCAGAGATTCAGCAACTTATGGAAGACTGACTGTTTACTGGTCCCCTGCCCCCAACTGTTTTCTGAAAGTTCAATTCTAGGTAATAGACCATATTAAAATATTTTGAAATTTTTTGCCATAGACTCACACAGATAAATAAGCATTTGTTTATTGTCACTTATTCAACAGTTTGAGTGCAGTGTTCCAGGTGTGGCCTGACAAGCACTCAGTACAGAAGGATAGTGACTTATTTTGGCTGGTGATGCCACTGTGGATGCACCCTGGCATCCAGTAGATTTTCTCTGCTGCACCAGCACACTGTTCATATTAAGCTTGCGTCCACCAGGACACTGAGGTCCCTTTTCACAGAGCTGCTCCCCAGCCAGGCAGATGACAGCCTGTGCTGCACTCCTGGATTATGTTTTCCTGGGTGCAAGTCCTTACACTTTTCCTTGATGAACTTCATCATGTTCTTCTTAGCCCACAATTTGCCCTTGGTTAATCTGTGTTGGCTCTTCCCAGTTATGTGCTTCATCTGACTTGAGATAGCCCCATACAAGGATTTGTTTCCTAATTTTCCCAGGGACTGAAGTAAGACTGATGGACCTATTAATTTCCTGGATCCTCCTTTAAGCTCTTCTTGTAGACAAGAGATCATCAGCCTTCTGCCAGTCTTCTAGGATGCCCCCTGATCTCCACAACTTCTTCAAGACTATGGAGAATGGCCTCGCAAAGATGTCAACCAGGTCTCTTAACACTCTGGAGTGGAAACTCTCAGAGCCCATTGATTAAGCTCCTGTGACAGGTCTTACTCCATCCCTTCCTTCACTGACAGTGGGTCTCTATTTGCATCAACCTTGATCCTTGTTCCCAAGGCCTGAGACCCAACACTGCTGGTAAAGACAGAAGTGAAGAAAGTGTTGAGAACTTCTGCCTTTTTGGAGTTGTTGGTGATTAATTCACCTTGGCTGTTTAACACCTGGCCAGTATTTTCCCCTTGTTTCTGCTTGTTGTTTATATACCTTTAGAACCCTTGTAATTTTTGACACCTCTGCCAATTTCAATTCAAGTTTGCATTTCTGTCATGTCTTATTTTACTTCTTACGGAAAATAACATTTCTTTCTTCACCTCCACAGCTTTATGAATATATTGGTGCTTTGCAGTCAATGTTTATTCCTTTATTAAATCCTTTGGTTTTTGTAATCAGACAAATATGAAAGTATGTCTGTTATCATGTGTTTTGTTCCTAGTTATGTGAGGCAGGAGGGTGATAGAGAAGCCACGACAAGAAAAAAAAAATCAATACAAAGAATGCCAACAGGTACCTTACCTGGACAGTCACATCTATGTGATGGAACCCTTCACTGTAGTTTTGTGGGCTCCACTTCAGCACATAGAGAGGGCCAGACACCTGATGTGCATTCCCCAGGTGAACTCCATCTATGTAGACTTTGACAGAGATAATGGCAGAAGGAGAGAATGCCAGAATTCTAAGGAGTAAATAAAGAGCAAAAGAACAGATTTGTTACCAGACTTGCAGGTATGTCATTGCTTCCCTACGAGAAAGTCACTAAAGGTTAAGCTGTCTTGTAGTAAAGAGTTCAGAAGATTTAGAAATTAAAACAGTGAAATATCTGTAGGCTAATGGTAACATGGTAGCTCTTTCCTACAGTTAAAAAAAAAAAAAAAAAAAAAAAGTTCTGTATGGTGCTACACAAAAGAACAGCATAGAAAACTGACTGTGGAACAGATGAAAAGGTGGCAGAAATTTTAAGGTCTTAGCAGAAATAAATTTAGAACTCTTGCTTCAAAACACTTGCTAGCACAAGTGGGATGCATCCTCCAGCACACACAGACACATAACCACACACTTGTAGATGGCTTCATAAAAAATTGCCAGGCTCTCTCTCTCTAAAGTCCTTTGCTGTTGGGAGTGGGGTTTTTTTCTGGTTGTTTGGGGTTTTGTTTGTTTGTTGTTTTTTTTTTTTTTTCCTTTTTTCTAGTCAGAATATAACCTCTCAGAGTTTGTAACTGCATTTAGGACAAATGAAGTGGAATGCAAGACTGATATTGCAGATCTCAGATACCAACAAATGCATTGTCACTTGGCAGTGCTTATATTCATAGAAACAGTAATACTAATACAGACTCAAAATATTGCACATAGAAATCCTTTCATTTCTAGTAATACAAAAGACATTCTAGAGTATGTTTTAGTCAAATTAAAGAGCTTCATACAGTTATGATGAACAATTCTACCAGTTCATATATTTAATATAATCATAAAAACATTCAGATAAAATTCTGAATAGGAAACTGCAAAGTAATTAGGACACCTAGTAGGATACTGCTCCCTAACTGAAAGTAAGACAAACTTCTTTTTATTACAACTCTATGTATGCAGTATTTCAAGCAGATTAGTCTTACAGCAAATATAAAATGCTGAAAAGGGCCAAAACCCTTGAAATTTCAATGTAAAAATTAAATCGATAAGGTAAAAATGGAAAGATTAGCAGATTTAAAATTAATATGAAAATTGGCAGATACTGCTCATGTTTTAACATATAAAGGATGTAGAATTGAAAAGACAAAAAGCTAAGAAGTCTGAAGTGAATAGAGAAAACATTTAGAAAAATACACAGACAAAATCCTGAATTCAGCAGAGTCAATATGAACATGTGAGATAAATAACATAGATTACATATTAATCTATGCCTATTGATTATATATTAATCTATTTTAATTATATACTATCTGATCAGCTTTGGTTACATACAGTTCAATTGACTTTAGGTGAAATAACTGAATAAATAGAACAAACATGAATTACTACTACACAATCACAGATATGATACAAAGAGAGCTCTCTGGAACAATCTTCCAGAGAAAAGTGAATTCTAAGAACAGCAGGCACACATATGAAAAAAAAGATTTTGTGTATATACATATAAATATAGTTAAATATTGTGAAATCAAGGCATTACAGGTACCTGATATGAGTGGAATGAAGAATTTTTACTAATGGTTCATGAGTACAGCTGCTGTAGAGGAAGGATTTGGGATTGGTGATTAGAACTACAGGCCACTCTTCAAAGTTAAGATCTGCGAAGCTGAGGAGGTCATGATCAAACGCGAGGATTCGGTACCTACAACGAAAGCGAAAAGAATTTTGTTAATACAAACTGCTGTGTGAACAGCTGATTCCCATGCTTCTCAACTTCCTAAACAGAGCCTGGCTTTATTTTCCATTTATTCTCTTCTGTAGTTGATCTTATGATCTTATGATCTGATGTAGTTTCCAAATCTGCTGTATTAACTGTACAGTTGTTTATCTCTGATGGGGTTAATTTTATTATAAATCATGGAAGCAGTACTCAAAGTTCCAAGTGTGAAGATCTATGGAATTTTGCACATGAATCAGATAGATGAACATTACATTAAAGAACTCAAATATAAGGTACATTTCCACAGTGTCTGTGTAGGTACTCTAGTTAAGGACAATGACCCCAGTGTGTTCTTTCCCTGTATTCATACCAGTATCTTTCTTTGGATTACTGCAGAATAAAACCTAATGTACTACTACACACTCCATATAGCATCAGACACTTTTTGATATTCTAGTAAGGTAACATTTCTCAGGTGGACTATTTCTGTGTCAAGAATTCTAAAAACTAGTGCAGAGTATGTGTATTTTGAAGTAGGGGTGCTGAAATTCATTACAATTTATTTCTCTACATATGAATACTAAACACATACTAAGGGGACCTTTAGATGTCTCCTTTTCAACTTTTAAATATCAAAAATTAATAAAAAATTATTTATTAGCACACTGTTGGTATGGGGGAAAATCTCAAACATACTCACAAGGCCTTTTTTCCAAAACCATTAATAGTAATAACCAATCAGGCTGATCTCATGCTTCCTTCAAATTCACCACACAGCATAAAAGGGAATTACAGTACAGCAAGGCAGGTTTCATATAATAATTTGCTCATATGTGTTTTACTTACCTCCTATTATCCATCCAGTCTCCCAGTTCAAGTTCCAGAGTGCCACCACGATGTTGACTGTGCAAGACTGGCATCAGCCCACCCAATGTATGGAGATGTCCACATAAATAGGCTGTGGCAGAACTAAAAAGAAACCCATACAAGTGTGATTATTTGGGTGGGAAGGAAATATCACTGCAGAAAACCTGAAAAGTGAGAGATGAGCATGTGAAGACAGGCAAGAAATGTCCTTCATGCTGAAAACATACTTCTTACCTCATGAGTGTTCGTATTCCAGGCGATGGGGAGATGATTGTTGAGGTGGGGTAATGGCCAAACCAGATAGTATGGTTGCTGCGTAGACTCTCTGTTGCCATCAAAGACAGCTCTGCCATTTGATTCTGAAACAGGCAGGTAACAAATCCATTTTGCTAAATAAATGTCTCACATGCATAAGTTGAAAATGTAAACACTATGAACACAATCTTTCAAATTATTTTTTTATATTAAAAAAACCCAAACCTCCAAACAAATCACCACAGAAATAAAACAGCTAGCAAAATGGAATGCAAAGACTTATACAATACCATGTTTAAAATCCCAAAAAAGTTATAGGGTCTCTTAGGGCCTGGAGTGAGTGTGGCATCCACACAGATGAATGAATAGTTCCCAAAAGAGGTGGTGTGGATGTAATGGAAAGAGCCATCTTTACGCCAGGCAGAGTATCTCCTAACAAAATAAGATGGAAATACTGCTGTTAGGAAAGCTTGTAGTCTTGACAAACATACATTGCTTTCTCTCCTTCCATTGACAACACGTAATTTCACTATTTCTGACCTATAAAACTGAAGTGCTTTTGATACTTTATGCTAGATGGGAATTTTACATATCTTCCGCTGTCAAAAACATTTCAACTAACAGTACCACCTAAATTGCTCTATTAAGGATTAAATTCTGTAACTAAAATGATTGTAAGTTAATCTGAGAATCACTAAAATTCATTAAGGTTAGGTTGTTTTGGTTTTTTTTTTTCAAGTTTTCTTTTGGGGTTTTGGGGTGGGCATTTAGTGTACATTTGAGGGGGTTTTTTGAGTTGTTTTAGTTTTGTTTTACTCCCTGCATGATTTGTGGAAGCTAAAACATTCCTAGAGTTCAGATGATGAATATGATTTGAACACAGCCATCCAGAAATCAGCTCATGTCCCTGTTCCTCCACCAATCAGAACAATAAAATTGCCAGAAAGGTTGACCTGAATAGAATACAAGCCAATATATTAAAAACAATTTTCAATACTTCTAATGCCATAAAAACCCTTTCACAATATTTTTAAGTTAACATTGTCTTTATGAACATCATCAACTTCAATAAAATGTCTTCCTTTAGTCCCACTTTGAGTATGTGTAACAGTTGATTCACCCTCTGCTAATGCTGTGAATATATAATAGGAACCTATGTTTTTATGTAAAAATATTGCATTTCAATACAACCCATTGCCCTCTTTAATTTTAATGCATATTGAACACCAGAATGTGGTGTTGAATAACTGTTTTCCCTAGCTTCTATTTTTATTTCTGCAAACAATTTTTATATTTTAATTTTTTTGTATTATTTATATTTTTATTTATTAGAAAAACAACTCCATTTCACTCTTCCATCATCTCTCTCCTACAGTGGGACTAAAAATATTGTAGACATTGACAGATTTAACACACTCAATTACAAAACACAGAAGAATAAGAAATAAATCTGCACAAAGAATTCTCTATTTTCTTAATTGATTCTGCTCTACTGACAAAGCAAAAGACAGAAGGAATAGTAGATATGATCCTGGGCTATAGGAAAGTCAGTGAAAAAGCATATATTGATAACGGAAAACAGAATATTGTTTAGTCAATTTGACCTTGAATATAGCTGCATCTGTGTGGTAAATAAAAGTACCTGTAATAATTCTGAACACTATCCAGGCGTGGAATGTTGAATGAATCTGTAAGGGAGGAAAAAAAAGGAAATAAGGAAACTTTCAGATAAACTTGATCATTGGCCCCTGTATCTAACTAGGTTATGTTGAGATAAAGCAGTCTCAGCAGGTGCTAAAGAGATACTTCTAAAAAAATGCAGGATAGACAAGCAGACTAACTCTGCAGAGGAGACATTTTATACTCAACGCAATTAAATGGCAATAATTTTCTCATTTAAGTTTTAATTAAAAGATAAATGCATTGTGGGAATATAAATTGTTATTTAGCAGCTAAAAGCTAAACCTGTCTCCATTTTGACAACAAGGCTTTTCTGGACTGGGTGCATGCTCTGTAAGTAAAACTTAACTCATTCATAGAAAATAAAGTAGCCATAGCATCAGAGAATAGTGTGTGTAGAACACACATCAGTTTGGGGAGGTCTGCACTGCAACAGTTCCACTTCTACGGGTATATATGACAAAGCATGCACTTCCCCCCCCCCCCCCCCCCNATAGCCAGTTGATACAGCCTGCATGATCGTCAGCTTGTGTTGGAATGCTTACAGTGTGGTGACAGCTGATGGATATAAACTCCCATGACCCCCTTCTATTCAAAAGAAATCAAATTTCCTTTAGCTGCTGATACCTTTTAAACTTGAACTTGTGAGGGGGAAGTCTATGAAAAGTAAACTGAAACCATTTCTTCAGCATGGTAAGGTTTGCCCTGCCATTAATGTGGTATATAAAATAATGACATGGAAACTAACATCTGAAGTCATGTTCTACCACTTGCCAAGTAAAAGACTCTTACTCTTCTGGTACTAAAACTCCAGTAAGAGCTTGTGAACAAAATGTGTCCTCAGTAGATATGTGAATGGCAAGCCCTTCTCCTGATTCATGAGTACTAAGACACTCGTGAGTACTAACAGTTTACCTCTATATTCTGTGATTTGCAATCACAAGGAAGACAGAAATGTTTCATTTTCGTCTTACCATGATTCCCTTTGATATCTATCCACTTGGTTTTTTCCATGACTCTTGATCTCTTCAGGATTGACTGGTAGGTTTTCCACTCATCTTCCACCTGCTCAGATCCCAGTTTATCTCTTGTCTTAGCATCTGTCAGATCACCTGAGAGTGTACAAAGGTGAGATATAACAAGAGGTCTACACAGCTTATACAAATACCGTAACTGGACATGCCATCCCTGCCTCCAAGTGGAAGTGGCTGCAGGCCTGGGTGCAATCTGGATGTTCCTGTATCTGGTCCACAAGGTCATGATAAATGCTTTCTAATGTAGATGCAGAAGCCTCATCAGACACCTATTGACCACATCACTGCAGCCCTTTCACCAATTAGATAAGTAACTCTCTGCAGAAACAAAACTCCAGGTCTAGCATTAAGATTCTAAAGCCTTGCATACAGTAACAGCTCAAAGTGTTTCGATTTTCTTGTCAAAACTTAATCTATTTGAATAACAAGCTGTCAAATGAAGTGGCAAGGCTTATTTCACCTCTCTTGGTATGATATGTTCAAATGGAAACCAAAAATAAAAATCTTAAATTATTTCACAGGTGAATTTCATACAAATGAGCAGGGATTGTTCTGAGAGAGGAAGTGTCTCCTAATGACTAACCACAGACATTGCTCACTCCTGTAATTTCAAACACAAAGAATGTAGAATCATGATCAGGACAAGAGGGAAGGCAGCTGCAAGCAAGGACTAAGATGCAGCAACACATATTGGGAAAACAATAGCTATCTTGTGTGATTGTGTCTGTTACACATAGAACACACTAAACTCTCTGAAGAAACTGAATACTGAAGAAAAAATAATTCTCTTGTTGAGAAGTTATTATTTTCAGCTTCTACCAGCCTCTCTTCAGCTGCAATTCCATTTCCATTGCTTAAGATACCTTAATGTTTAAAGTTCTGTCATGAGATCCTAGAATTCTGCCTATTTGCTGTTCCTTTGACAGTATACTCAACAGGAAATTCACACTTTTCAATTGCTTACCTGTTGCTAGAACAAGTGCTGGCTGAATTACATCAATTGTTTCAGAACAGAATTTTTCAAAGTCAGGAGCTCGTTTGGGATCCCGAAATTTGCTGATGTGAATATCTGACACCTGCAAAAGAAAAGAATGAAACACTGCCTCAAACAGAGGGCTATTGCTTCCCTAGGTTGTTCTGCAGAGCCAAGTACATAAGAATGCAACAGAAGAGCAGTCACAGTGATCTATGTCAGTGTAAGGGATACGGGGAGAAACAGAAGTGGGTGACTAGGGGAGAATGAACGCAGAACAAGCAAATGATATTGCAACTCTAACCCCTAAAATCACATTTACATCAAGAAAATTTCCTTAAAACTAAGGACATACAATAATATGAAGAAATACTTAGGTATTCACAGTAAATTGTGATGACTGCAAGTGGTCTGTTGCTTTTCAAATTCTGTGAGTTTCTGTGCAACACAGTGGTTTTGCTGCAAGTAAGAATACAAAGTAGTTCTGCAAAGCAATAGATTAAAGCTACCTAGAACTTGAAATATACTGAAAATTTATTTTGTACCTGGTGTGACATTTCCAGTTGCTGAGTGGAAGGATTTTTAACATTCTATCCAAGCATTTTAATGGATCTAATGAGTGTGTTTAGATCCCATTCCATGTGCCTTCAAGAAGACAAAGATTGCCTAAGAAATGATGATATGACTTGTATGTAAAAGATGCTGATCATTTCTGAATCAGTCAAAGCCCTCATATCAGAAAAGCCATTTGGCGAGAATAAGAAAAGTAAGATTTTTCAATTTTTTTTTTTTTTTTTTACATTGTGGCCTTTCAATACAGTAAAAAAACCCTCTTGTGTGAATGGTTTCAATTCCACTTTCCATTCTACTTCAGTCAATCAATTAATTAATTAATTGTCCTCCTTGGTTTAAACAAATGGTATTTGATGATCATAAGGCAGTAAGCACATGCTCATGGCCATCTGACAATATTATTTGGAAAGAAAAGCATTAACTTTTACATTCAGTTTAATAAACTTGTTCTTGCAAAGCTTGTAGCTTTTGAAAAATCCAAATAAAATATCTTGGAGAAAAATTATTTACTTCTACTTATTCAGTCATCTGTATACGAAGAAAATATTACCTGAATACAGTTCTTTAATTCTGTTAAGGAAAATTCCCCATTTGGAATGCCATGGAATTTTTGCCTAGATCAGAATTGCATGCTAAAAAAGGCAAACACTTTTATCTAAAACTTTATATTCACGTTCATTGATGCATTCAAACTAGTGTGAAGCAAAAAGCACAGCAAAACTACCCTGATACATCAAACTTCATTTAATCATTGACAAGGTACAACTTGTTTTGCTTCTTTTCAGCCTGTGGATTTGCAATTAATTTATCTCAGCAATCAAACAGAGAAAATCAAAACTTCTAGAGTTTTCATTCTTAGGAAAAAACAATCTTACAAGAAACTTTACTCCTGCTCTACCAGTAACTACAGCAAATGTAAATTTTCCAAACTTACAGCAGAGAGTGGTTTGGAAGCTTGATTTCCTGCAATGACTTTCCCACTTTTCTTCCCATGAGTTTAAGATTTTAAAAAAGTTTCAACTTGTCATTTCCAAGAGTTACAGTGTCCTGGGACTTCTGAGAGCTGGGACTAAGTTTCTGTCATCACTAACAGCCATGACATGTGAAGATCTCAAAAGTGGAGCTCCTTCCTTTTTTTTTTTTTAATATAATTTTAAATTAATTTTCAGATGATATCCCAATAAAAGGAAAGACAGTGGGCAAGATGAAAAGCTTATAATGCTTTTATTGACTTTCCAAAATGTAGGTGAAAGCCCATTTGCTGCTCTTTCCCCTCCCTCTGACTGATGTGGATACTCGGCCTCTCATTGCATCATAGGCAGTTACTTTCAGTAAAATGGGTTGGAAGAAATTTAGGGGTGAGGAGAAATCACCATCAACATTCTTTATCTAGCAAAGATGTGGTTCAGGAGAGGCAGGCATTAACAAGGGAGAATTACAAGGTCCAGAGCAACAGTAGGATGCATTCAGCTGACAGAAATGGGAGAAATAATTATAAGCTTGTCAAACACTAAACTAGACTAGAGCGTCTATTTAGCACTGGGTAAGAAAGGAAATTCTGCTACAAAAACAGGTGGACAGGCCATTAATAGAAGACTGAAGTAGAAAAACTATGATTTAGTTCAGTTTAAGAAGAGATAGTCCTGTGTATGGGAAGAAAAACAAGGCAGGAACTGCTGGAGGCAGAACTAACCATCTTGAGCTCTATTCAGTGACCTAAGCTAGACCTATGGAGTCACCAGGGAGCCTGAAGTCTGTTTCCCATAACATCATCAAGCACTAGGCTGGATTTGGTGCTTGATTAGTTTCCAAGTTAGGTCAATGATAAAGCAGCTGTTAAAGGGCATGTCTGAAAGAGAACATAACCACCTGAAAGTAAAGCCAGGTCTCAAATTAGCTGTGCTGTGACCTATCCTTGGGAGAACTCCACTTGAAGTGACACAACCAGAGAGAACATGGCAAGAGAAACACAGGCCTGTGCATGCTGCTTGTCAGTGTAGCTCTGCAGCTGCTGTATGCTGCTGTATCTGACTCTTCACAAGATGCTGCTCAGGATAGGGGCTTTCCTTACATTAATTCAAGCATATCTCTTGAAATGTACTCTGCAGTAAAAATAAGCCTTAAGTCACTTAAGGAAAAATGACTGAAAAAAAAGTTACACTACAATTGGAGACAACCAAAGGACTAATACATGCCAGCTCATTCATTAAGATCACAGCCTGCAGCTAATAAAGTCAGGCAAAGTGTTCTTGAGATTGAGAATGAAAGCAAAACAGTAAAAGTAGCTATTTGTTAGAAGGAAATGCACAGCAATCCTGGTGACATCTCAGTCATAGATTAACTGCAAGTATGTAAACATCTCTGTGGTTAGTTCTACACTAAGTGCTTTGGGAATGCTCTGGGGACAAGAGTTGGGCCACAGAAGCACTAAGACGTGACAATTTCCTTCCAGGACTATGCCAGGTCAACTTGGATTTTATGTTTAACCTGGAAACAGAGCTGAGTACATTTAACCTTCTGAATACTGGTACAGTACCTTCTACTGCTATAAATCAGCAAAGCTATTTTCTCAGCCACACAACTTTTCTGAGGTTTTGGATAGGGAAAGGGACAGGCAAAGCCTGCATTTGTCCCCAGGATATTAGATAACACCGCATCAGGTACTGATGCAATAATAGAGGGTAGTGTAATAATTAGGTGATTTTTAATTACCCACTTCCACCACACACATCTTGTCTGATAAGGAAACTTTGTGCAACCATCCAGGAGCCATTCTGGCAGTCACACTCACACCACGTGAGCTGGCTAGAGGCCCCCTCACAGCTGTGCCACACACACAGTCAGACCAGATTTTCTTACCAGCTCAGCCCCAGGTTCCCCATACCAGGGTCTCAGACTTTGGGATCATTCAAATAATTTAATCTTGGTGCAGTAATTAACAAAATAACAGTTCTACTTGGGTACCTATGAGAAGCGGCCCCAAATAAAGGAATCGCTGGGCTTTTATACCATCACAGTCTGAGAGGAGGCAAATCTGGTCTCCTGCCGTCTCTGAGTGTCTGGTCCTCTGGCCGGGCCACAGGTCCCCGTGCTCTTCGCTGTGTAAAGGGTTTGACAGGTCCCGGCCTTTCGCCTCGGGCTCCCGCGCCCCAGAGCCCAGCCTGCAGCTCGCCCTGCAGCTGCACATCGAGCTGCCGGCACTGAACATATTCCTCAACGCGACCTTTCGGGCAGCCCGGCGAAACACGTGTAACCTGGACTCAACCGCGCGGCTCCGCTGTGCCCGCGGCTCGGCCGCCCCTCGCCCGCCCGCTCGGCCCCGCTCACCTGCACGACCCAGAGCAGGCTGCCGGNGCCCTGGGGTGGGCGCTCCCCTTGTGCCGGCGGTTTTATCCGGCCAGGCCGGGGGATCCCGGTTCTCCCCCCGCTGCCTGGGCCCTGAGCGTTCCTGCTCTCCCCTCCAGCCGCTGGGGTGCCTGGAAATGCCTAGGTTAAAACAGAACGAAACCCAAGTGTACGAAGAGATCAGTGTCTCCTCCTTCCTTACAAATACAGCGTGTAAACTTTCACTTTCTCTCCTGATGGTATCACAATTCTACCTGCTGGGAAATCTAGGCAGTTGACCTATTTTGCTCCTCACAGAAGTCTTTTTATGGTATTTTGAACATTTTTTTTTTAATATATATACACACACACCATTTAAACCTTGCTATAGCAATTGCAGAGTTTCATAATTGCTAAGTTATTATTTGCTATCAACTCGGTTTACTAACTGCTGCCCATTTACTGCTGAGATTTTTTCTTCCCAGGTGAAAAAGCTGCTGTCACTTCACATCACTCTTTGATATTTAACATAATATTCTCAAACAACTTCAGGTATTAGAAATTTCCAATTCAATATTGTTTAATTTTAATTATATTTTCTCATATTATTTGTCATAGGACAAAGATTTAATTTTTAGCATTGATAATGATTAGCATTGATTGATCAAGAAAATACATTCTTTACATCAGTTAGACTGCATTAATATAAGACACGTCTTTTTAGATAGTGTTCATAATTTAACTGCCCTTTTGCAGCACTTCATGTATGTTTGCTTTGTTTTTTTTCAGCTGCCCTTTATCTTGCTTGTCTACTCTTTCACCTAAAAAAACACCCTGAAGAAATGTTTCTAAATAAACATCATTTAGCAATCCTGGTAATCTTCAGGAGTAACCTGGGGCTTGCTCACTTTCTTCCTGAAGCTCTACCATTGTATTTTAACTCTAGCAAGGCAGTCAAGCATTTTGTCTGTATTAAAATTGATCTGAATTCCTGTTTTGTTCTTCTTTTTTCCTCTATTACTGTAGTATCCATGGAGATCTTGGAGTTTTGTGCCATTTCTGCCTGGGCAGTGGTGCCAACTTGGTTTTTACGAGGTTAGCTGACACTTTATTTGCTGTCTCTCAGCACATGAGAGTTCCAATTTTTTTTTTAATAATATTTTTAAAAAATAAGTCTAACAGTAAGTCTTGTTCAATTAAAGCAGCTGATTTACATTAGCATAACTTCAAAAAGTCCCACAGTAAAGCAAACCCACACTGATAACTAAATGGCCAGGCAAGCTGCTTGCCTTGCAGCATGAGGGGCTGCAGGGAGCCCTCCAGCTGCTTGAATGAGTTTGTTGCTGTCCTGGAATTCTGCCTTGCTTCTCTTGCTCGACTACATTAGAAGCTGGATTATATAGCTGCTAGTGTTGATGCCAAAACAGGTGGAAGACTTCAGTAATTACAGTCCAAACTTGGTTGTTGTGCAAACACCACTTCTGGTTAGCAGTCAGCCGTGCTGTTGAAAAGGATTGGGTACAGATATACAGACAGACTGAACAAGATGAAATTGTTAAGTGTCTTATGGCAAAAATCACTTTGTATTTTTTACACCTCATACCTAAACCTGTCTCAGTGATGGTGATTTTAAGTGACAGATTTCAATAATGTTTATAAACAAGTCTGCAGGACTTCTTAATATGAAGATGACTGGTAGCTAGGGTAGAGGAACTACATTCAGATGTTCTGAAGATGTAAGAGAAGAACTTTGAGAGTACCTGTGGCTGGGTGGAGTACAAAAAATCATTGAATATACCTGAAAAGATCACCTGTAAATCTTATCCTATCCATACTGATAGCTGAAGAATGTGGAAAAGCTGCTTGGAGTCTTGAAACAGGAAGACTGCAGTGGGAAGAGGCAGTCTTCTCAATATCCAAGCTATCAGGCATTTGATAGGGACCCCAAGAACCAATGCTATTGCTATTTGTCTATTTCCCCAGCCTCAGGAAGGCACAAACACAGGGAATTGTGCAACTGGACTGCAACAATCTGGAAAACTTCCAGCAATGCACGGGTTGTGTCTGTCGCCTATCAATCAGGCACCTAAATGCCCTAATCTGCCAAATCTGCCAAGTACCCAGAACAGTTATGATACACTGTTGGAAGGAGGTTTGGAGGAAACATTTTGTTCTTGGAGACAGGCATTTGCCTAAAGCTACTGCTGCCTCCTACACCAAGTTAATAAAATTTTGCCTTTGCTTAGCCCATATAGGAGCCACACGAAGGCTCCTAGGGTTAGGGTTAGGGTGACTTTGCACCTATGTGGCTGAAATTACTTATGCTATTATTTGCTAGCAATAGGATGAGGGGACACAGTCCCCTGCACCACAGGAAGTTTAGGTTAGACATTAGGAAGAATTTCTTCACAGAAAGGGTGATTAAACATTGGAATAGTCTGCCCAGGGAGATGGAGTCAGTGTCCCTGGAGATGGTTAAGGAAAGACTGGACGTGACACCCAGTGCCATGGGCTGGATGATAAGGTGGTGTTCGGTCGTAGCTCGGACTCGATGATCTCAGAGGTCTTTTCCAAACCTAATAGATTCTGTGATCCTGTGACTCCGTAATGCAGGGCGCGAAGTGAACACCCACACGGTACAGTTTAAGTGCCTGCAGAGGAACTCCATCCACATAACTCAACACACAGAATCAACACGAGAAGCGACCGTCCCGAGAGGCGCCGGGCCGGGCTTTGCTGCGGGCTCCCTCCGGCGCGGGAGGCGCTACCGAGGCCCCGCGCGGCGGCGGCTGCG